>CM032454.1:182370893-182405893 GCA_019049505.1 Pachyrhynchus sulphureomaculatus
ATAAAAGTGTAAAATAAATATTTATTACTTAAATATTTAATTATAGATAACTAAAATAAAATTATTTTGTATTTAGACGAGCGACTCGCGGTAATATACGGAAAATAATGTACCTTCATCATTTTGTAGGTAAACATATTTCTTAGTATTTTTTATACCAGATAAATTATAAAATGTAATACTCAGTATATATCACCACTACACCAAACACTTTATTTTTGCACTCGACGCGCGTTTCGCTAACCATGTTAGCTTCATCAGGACCGATGATTGACTGTGACTAGTCAATCGATGATTGACTGTGACTAGTCAATCATCGGTCCTGATGAAGCTAACATGGTTAGCGAAACGCGCGTCGAGTGCAAAAATAAAGTGTTTGGTGTAGTGGTGATATATACTGAGTAGTATCATTGTGCCAAGATTCCACATTCCCAACTTAGTATAAAATGTAATGTATTCGTGATAATTTTCGCTTAATCGACACTTCATGAACACTATTCTAGAATACTTTCAAAATTTTTTGATCTGCACTTTTCGAGATATGATGGGTAGACAGGGATGTTTTTTTTTTTGCCATTTTTTAAAAATAATATAAAAAATTTTTGAACTCGTGTTTTTCACAAGCTTTCATTTGATACCCTACTCGATGAGTTGGTAAAAAGTTATTTTTTCACACTTCCGATCTCATCCCTCAGAACGAATCCCTTAAGTCCAAATTTAACTTTCAAAAGTACACGGTTCTAATTAGTCCCTTAATTCCTATGTTGGTACCAAATTTTAACTTTCTATGTTAAATAGTTTCGGAGAAAATCGGGTGTGGCAAACGGACAGACACCGAAGTGATCCCATAAGTGTTTGGTATGGAACATCAAAAATATTAACTGACGACTTTTTCTTGTTCAAACATCTGAAAGAAGACCACAGAGGCAAAAAATTGGCCTCAGGTGTTCAGTTGAAAACCGTTGTTTTTTGAGGCGAAAACATACACGTCTTTACCTAACACTAGACACCCACGTGGCTTGAAATAAATAATTTTTTAGTGTGGGATATTTAAGTTCAGTAATTTTCATACGCTAGATTTCTGTAGGGGATATTTGTTCCTTTTAAATAAAAGTAGAAGCTAAACGTTTGCTATATTATACGAATAATTCACATAATTGTGAAAAAAATTCCTTATGCTCATAATTTATCATTATTGAATAATCGTTTTTTTTCTGTCAATTCTATTTTATTTCGACGTCATGTTTCATTCGACACGTATTTGTAAAATGACTATTCCGAAAAGCTACAAACATGAAAATAAATAAAAACCGAATGGAACTTCCAAACATTTAATATCTATATTCCGGAAAGTTTACATACAGAACTTCTTTATTTTTTGAAATATCTGGTACATGGATGTTCTATTCACTGTTATATTTTCCATACCACAAAACCCGCAATATTATTATCATAAAACAGCATGGCGGAAGACGTTCGACTTCTTTTATTTTTCTTCGCTTATATTTTCTTTTTCCCCGGCACTTTGAGGAAAATCTTTAATCACTGTAAAGATTTCCCCAACATTAAACTTTAATTTTTAATGGTTACGGGCTTTCATTTTTTAGTTTTATCATTTAAGGATGAAATTGAGAGATTTTAAAGTTTTGTCAGCCTGCGAATCTGTCCGGATGTACTGCATAATTTACTTTAATGAAATTGTCAACATGTAAGTATTTATAAGGAAAATTGCATAATAAAATGAACCTACAATGGACCGTCGCACATTGGGACCGAATGCCGAAAAGATGGCCATAAGTCTCTAAAACGAATGTTCGATTGAGGGACCTTTCAGGCTCTAGGTATGTGAGTTGGTACTTGCGCTATTCGAAATGACCGGTTATAATAATCAACTGTGCACACGTGGCTCTTAACACCTACTGTTGTTAGAGCGTCGAGCAGGCCAGATTCTGAGCTTGTTCTGATTGAGTTAGACAGGCAAATTCAATTGCCCACAAATGTTTTGTATTTGAAGCTAATTCAATGAGTACATTTAAACGATATACCAGGTGTACAAGTATGAAATTTGAATTTTTTCTCTAAAAAAAACATGTTACATTCGAAAGAATGATAAAAAGTGCTTTATTTAAAGTATGCTCCATTGCTTGTTATACATTTTTCCCATCTTTCGGGCAATTTGTGAACACTACGCCAGTAAAAATCTTCCCCTTTTGCTGCGAACCATTCATCGAGTCATTTTTTCACATCATCCTACGAACCAAAGCGCTGCTCAGCAAGTGCGTGACCCATCGATGCAAACAAGTGGTAATAGGAAGGAGCCAAGTCTGGTGAGTAAGCCGCATGGGGTAGAGCTTCCCAGCTGAATGCTTCCAACATGTCGCGAACTGGTTTTGTCGTATGTGATGGAGCATTGTCATGAAGAAAAATGACTTTGTGTTACCTCTTTCGGTATTCTGGCCTTTTTTCAAGCAGCGAACGGTTCAGATCGGTCAACTGTTGTTGGTAACGTTTAGTATCAACCGTTTCCCCCAGGTTTTAACAGCTCATAATAGATCACGCCCCTCTGGTCCCACCAAACAAAGAGCATCGTCTTTCTGCCAAAGCGATTCGGTCTTGCGGTCGATGTGGATGGTGCGCCTGGGTCTCTCCATGATTTTTTGCGCTTGGGAATCTCAAAATAAATCCACTTTTCATCCCCTGTAACTATCCGATGCAAAAAACGACTTCCTTTCGTACCGAGTGAGCAAAATGTCACACGTGTTATTGCACTTTTCCATTTGTCTATCGTTCAACTCATGTGGTACCCATCTACCGGTCTTCTGAATCTTTCCCATCTCTCATAGCCGATTGGAAACAGCTTGTTGACTAACGCCCAATTGCTCGGAGAGTTATTTTTGTGTTTGCGAATCATCTTCGTCCAACAATGCTTGCAATTCCACATCTTCGTATTTTTTTGGTGGTTTTCCACGTTCCTTGTCTGCAACATCGAAGTCACCGCTTTTGAAACGCCGAAACCATCGTTCACATGTATCTTGCCATGGAGCATGTTCACCATAAGCTTCCCGAAGTAATCGGTATGATTTAACAGCAGTGTTCTTCAAATGAAAACAAAAAATTAATGCTGTCCGCGAATGCTCTTTGTTCGGTATAAATTTCGACATATTGAACACAACACAACAGTATGCACACACTTTTCCAATTTATCACTCGCGCGCGTCTGACACTTGTTGAAGACACAACAAAATGGCGCAGTGTCAAATCTTTATAGCACAAACTGCATTAGTGCACCATCTGTTGTCTGAAATACGCATTTCATACTTGTAAACCTGATAAATTGATTACAATACAATTTGATTATCATTTAATTATTGTAACGTTTACAATATCACTTTTTTGGAACTTTTAGTTTCAAACGTCAGAATTAAAATATACATAAGTTAAAAGTCCCACGACATCCCACTGTCAAACCAATTTTATCGTGTTTTCTAACTATTTTTTAATAACATAGAAGCAAAATCAGCTGCCCGCACTTCCACATTTTTTTAAAATAAATTTTTTGTAAAAAAAAAGATCAACCGAAACAGGGATACGGAAGTACAAATGACGGAAATATTGCGCGTCGTTTCTTCGAAAATTCGACAATTACGGCAACAATCACTGGACTAGACGAGACGTTAATTAAGAGATTTTACGTTTTATTACAAGTTATTACTTGCGGCTTCGATATTGATATTCCGAGATATGAGGAATACTGCCTAGAAACAGCACGTTTATATGTAAGTTCGTATCCCTGGTTTTACATGCCAACGACGGTTCACAAGATTTTAATTCACAGCGGACGCATTATTCAAGCTTCGATTTTACCAATCGGACAAATGTCTGAAGAGGCCCAAGAATCTTGTAACAAATTTATAAAAAAATATCGGCAGGACTTTGCGCGAAAATGTAATCGTGGTTTGGTATCATCAGATCCGCTAATATCAAGCCTGCGGAAGTTACCAGCGAAAAAATTGAAAACATTGGACTTTGAAGCTGTACAACTGCTAAAAGCTCCCAGTTCTGAGATTCAGAGCAGTGATGATGAGTCAACACTTTCATCAGATGAAGAATATTGATGTTTTCTTGTAATAACGTTTTTATATAGTTTACATTGTCATTATATATTAATAACACACAGTTTCACTTTAAAACATTAACTTATTTTTTTCAAACCGCCATATTGGATCCTCCGTTTTGTTTTTTACTTTTTTAATTTCAGATCCTTATCAGCGACATCAAAAAGACCTATAGTCGAAATTTCATGAAAATAGGACAAAAATTATCATTTTTTTGTCCGCATATCAGATCCGCCATTTTGTTTTTCACATTTTCAATTTCAGATTCTTCATCAGCAACCTCGAAGGGCCCTATAGTCGAAATTTCACGAAAATATGACAATTTTTTATCAATTTTGTCCGCCATATGGGACCCGCCATTTTGTTATTTACATTTTTTTTATGTCAGATTCTTAATTAGCGACCTCAAAAAACTAGATATACAAATTTTTCATATAATTCGAATAACACCTTCATATTTTGGCCACCTTTTTGGGTTTTAGTCCCAATGTGGGTCGTCCTAAAATCCTGAATAAATATTTGTCATTACTACTTTAGTAAAAAATTATTGCGTGTTGTTTTTCCGATACTTACTGAAACAATTTTAATCAAATATAGTGGAAAAAAATCTGTGCAAAAGATGTACCTACACGTCAAAGAAAACTGCATGAAAACAAGAATATTTACTTTTGAGTTATAAAAGTTTACACTTACACACAAACATTAAATTACCATGAACGGAAGCTTTTATGTCTTGGTTAGGTAATAAATCGTGGTTTTTGGAATCAGAGCGTGTTAATATGGAGTAACTTTCCAACGTTTCATCTACAGTTGTGCGAATTTTCTTTGGGAATCTTTACTCTTCGAGACTAGAATAGCGAATAAAAAAAACCAAGTTAAGTATACCCGACCGGTGTTCGACAAGTGATGCAGACCGAAACTCCGGTCTCCATTTTTATGGTTACGGTATTCAACGTTAAAAAAGGAGAATTATTAGATATGAGTTGTTTGCAGTTTTGTTTTCACTTTTCTCCATCACTCGCCTCACGTATAATCACATCCAAATTTATCCGTTTATACAAACATGACAAACTTTCCAATCCTAATAAAATCCCTTTAACGGAAAAAATTAGTTTATTTAGAAATGTAAACACCATTAAAACCATACGACGGGATTGCTTTTTTTTTTTTTTTTTTAATTGGGTTGACCGATACGAAATTACTTTTTTTTTCTAACAATCAGCAGAGAGTATTCGCAAAGCCATATCAATACGTATACGCTATTTTAAGTTATTGTAGTATTTCCTTTGCAAACACACTGTTCCGAAATAATGCGATTGTTTTCTACTAAAGAATAATATAATTCAAGCACTCGATTGTTTCAAATAATGGTAAAATGTTTATCACAGAAAAAAGTCAAACGGTAAAAGAACTTGTGTTCAAATTGTTGTCAAATCATTATTTAATGGTAGGAAAACCTAATTTTCTGATTCACCGGCTTCAAAAGTCCTGAAAAAGACGTTTCCGTAAAAGTATTACATACGTTATTATGTCAACTGACAGATAGACAGACCGACCGACAGATAGATAGATAGATAGACAGACAGATAGATCGACAGACCGACAGACATACAGCCAGAAAAATAGAGAGAGAGACTGACAGATCTAAAGACACTTCGATAGGCAGATAGCTAAACAGAGAGAGGAATCGACAGGTCGACGGAAATTACAAACTATGTTTTTTGTAATTTGGGGTCCCTGAAATGTAAAGAAAAGCAAAAACATCGGGGAGGGTGGGATTTTTACGTTTACAATATTTTTCTTGGAGGCTGAATAATAAGATAATTGAAATTTCATATTCTTTCAAATCAGGAAGTAATTTTATATATATACACAGTGTTATGAAAATAATAGTTGAATATATTGAAACCTTCAAGCTAATATATATATATATATATATATATATATATATATATATATATATATATATATATAAGGAGCGTGAATCTCTGAGAGGGGGCGTAACTTATAGTAGATTGAATAGGGGCATACTACTGGTCTATTCATGGAAAAGCACCATCATTAGACTGTAACTTTTTAATATATGTTATTTTGTCGAAGTCCATAGCCATATTTTTTCTGAGCATTACGTGCCAACAAAACACCATTTGCGGGAAGAGTTACTTTTCTTGTTTAATCTAAAGAAAAGCGCTGCTGAAAGGACAAAGAACATCCAGGCTAGCTGAAAAAGTTTAAAGATGAAGAATTGGAGGCATTACTCGATGAAGACCCATGCCAAATGGAAAAAGAACGTGCAGCGCTTGGGTGGGATGTCCTACCTCACCCACCGTACTTACCAGACATTGGTCCTTCTGATTGTCACTTGTTCCGATCGATGATGCACAGCTTGTCTGAACAGCGCCTCCATTCTTATGAGGATACCAAAAAATGTGTCGATTCGTAGATAGCCTCAAAAGATGAGTCCTTCTTTTAACGTGGTATTCATATATTGCCATAAAGATGGAAGAAAGTAGTAGCTAGCGATGGACGATACTTTAAATAATCAATTTGTAACCATTTTTTTTTACTGAGAAATTCCTTAAAATTTATTCACTCACTCAATATCTAAATATATATATATATATATATATATATATATATATATATATATATATATATATATATATATATATAATTTTTACAAAAGTATATATATATATATATATATATATATATATATATATATATATATATATATATATATATACTTTCGTAAAACTTATATAGATAAATGAAGTTGCCTAAAATTAATTCTCTTGATCAAAGTTGAGAGGACTGAATGACCTGGCGGCTTTAACTCTATATATATATATATATATATATATATATATATATATATATATATATATATATATATGTATATATATATATATATATATATATATATATATATATATATATATATATATATATATATTTTTATATATACTTTCGTAAAATTTATAATAATTTTAAATGAAGTTGCCTAATATTAATTCTCTTGATCAAAGTTGATAGGACTGAATGACCTGGCGGCTTTAACTCCTTAGTATCGTCTCGACATGCGGTATTAAAGATCCCGGTTTCCAGTCCCGGCAGATGAGTGTACTTATTCATAAATTTATTTAACTGTATTTGGCTTAACAACATATACAGATAAGAGTTGTTGCAAAAATGTCCCGTGGCAGCATGACCACGTTGAGCAAAAGCTAACGTGAAATTTAAAAGTATATTTCGCCACTTGGACACCGTTGACGGATATTACGACATTCTCACCGATATCCATCCAAAAAGAGTAATCCCTATTTATGCGGGGAGGTAACCGATAAAAAAATAGAAGTAGCTAATACTGTAATACTGGATTGACAAAAAGACGACAAATTTGATGGAAGTTCTTTAGTTTAAACAGAATTCTTTTATTGTATTGTGAAACTGCTGATACCAAGAGTTCTGTTGACTTAAACCCGTTTAATAATGGGTCATTATTCAGATTCGTTCAGGTTAGTATTTTTATAATCATGTAATACGGATTTTTCCTATTAAGCTGTAGAAAGATAGTAATACTTTATCGTATTTGCGATTTAACCGCAAAAGATACAAACATCAAAATGAATGTGCGTAGACAACAGCAAAAAAAATCGTCGCTAAAAAATTGCCATTGCAAATACCTTTTAATGACTTTAATAAAAACAACAAAGGGCGCTACGAGTTCATACGTTTTGGTAATTTGAAATGAATGGAATGGTTTTTTAATAGGGTACGAAATATTTGCTTAAAATTGAGTACACCATCTGGCTGATTTACATTTTTTTTTATGTACGTTTTGCCAGTTTGAATAAAGCACCATGATATTTCGTATATAAATCGTCATAATTCGGCATTTAGTGTTTTGTATTGCTATCTTAGATGTTAATTAGTATACAGTATTAGTCAATTATCAGTAATTCCCTACATCTGAAAATGGTACAAAATAACAGAAATTATTGTATTTACTACGACTTGTACGCGTTGGAAAGCTCAGCCCTGTAACAAAAAATCTTGAAAAGGGTGGTGCAAGAAGTGAACAGCTGAATTGCATACGGATCTGATGTATTAGCGCGGCTTGTATTCCTATCTTTAGTTAGGTAAGACATGATTCTGAAGCTAAACGCTATATCACGGAAAATTGGACTAACAACAAATTATGAAACGACTAAAACGATGACCAACCTGGTTACGAATGAACAGAAAGAAATTGATAATAATAACCTTGAACTAGTGGACAAATATATGCCCCTGGGCTATGAAACCAATATAAGTAGAGATAATCAGACCTGTGAGTTGACGAAACGGATTACCTTGGGATGGGTGCCTTATGAAAGAATAAAAGACATCTTTAGAGCAGACATCCCAATTCCCTCGAAACGGGAAACACCGAATCAATGCATCTCGCTAGTTCTGACCTATGACCCGAACGGAAATTCGATGTTTGGCCTGACTTTAAAATACGAAAAACGAAAGTGGAGATCGGTGGACACATCGCCAGAGTGGTGGACGGAAGATGGACAAAGAAACTTCTAGAGTGCGAGCCAAGGGAGGTAGATCTCCCACACGATGGACGGATGACCTGAAGAGAATGTCAACGAATTGGGTTGCAACAGCTAAAAATAGAGAGAACTGGAGACGTTTAGGGGAGGCCTATTTCAAGCAGTGGATTTGAAAGCGAGCTGCATAATGATGATGATGATGATGATGTGTTTCTAATGTGCACAGCTCTCAGTGGAATCAGGCGGGTTACATCCCTCCAACACTTCTATAAAAATACTGATAAATAGACTCAAGTGATCAACAGCTCGTAGATGTTCTAAGGAATTAAGATTGCTGGAGTGTTCCGGGTCCACAATCAGGCGAAGAGTTCTCTTCTAAATAGAATCTAATAAATGCAGCGTATGTTAGGGAGAGGAGTCCCAAAGATGGGAGCAATATGCCATCACTGATCGAATTTGAGATTTGTACTAGATTAAAGTTATTATGGAATGTAAAACTTTTTAGTACGAAATAAGGGTTCTTATTTTATTATAGATGTAACATATTCATACCAAAACATATTTTCGCACAGCTTAGCGTCCAGCAAATTGAGTGACGATGCTAGAGAAATCGAGTGTCCAGACATAACTATGTCGAGTTTTGCAGCGTTAACTTTTTTAGAAAAAACTGCCCTTGCTTTCCGTGTATTTGTATAAATTCTACTTGGTTACTTTCATCATAAGATAGAATCTCTCCAGGTCTTTGTTAAGTTGAACAATTTCCTGCTGTCCGATCGTATTACCCTGAGTAGCTGATGTTCTAACGATGAAGGTAATGGAGAATTAAACGTACTGTCATCGGCAAAGTTTTAGATTGAATTCCTGGCCATTTCTAGCAGACTGGCAATGTAAAGAAGGCGGACAGTAGTAGACAGTATGGAGCTTTGGGGCACGCCTGCGTTAATAGTGCATCGCTTTTTAAGGTAAGATGGTAGTCATAAACAAAACCAATCCGTCATGCCAGACACGGTCCAATGCTTTAAATAAAGTCTGTCAACTAAGAACATGTCCGCGATAATTCATTTTTGGTAGATGCGGTTCTAGTGATTCAATAAAAAATCGGTAGAGGGAACCTTTCTCTACGACGCATTTTAATAAAAGTATCAGTCGATTCTGAACTTTCGTCGAAATCACGTAAAATCCAAAATCAGTCACTTGTTTGCGCTTCGGTTCGAGGTATATCCAGAGGGGCACATGACACATTTCGAGGACTCTAAATACATTAAAAAGTTGGTGTCGTTTGTGAAAAAGTGGGCAAATCGTTTTAATGAGACGAGAAATGTTGACCACTTGCCAAAACGTGGCTCGGTAGACAAAGTCACTCTGAAAGTCGAAAAACGAATCGTGTCTTTGTTTTCACGGTATCCGAAATTGACGCTGCCTCAAGAAGCGGTAAAATTAAGAAAATCGCATGTGAATGTGTCCCATGAGACCATTCGTCAACATCTTTGTCCCTATGAGGTTAAATTCCGAAGCATGTTGTCGATAGCATGCCTCGAAGATGTCAGGCGATTATTGATGCAGGTGGCGATTGGACAATTTACTAAGGTAATTAAGCCGTTGTTAGCACACCAAGGAATACACTGATGTCAAAAAAATTTTCTCGAAACACATTTTTTTCAAGAATACGAGCGGTCATGTTCTTACTTGATAGACTGTACTATATATCAAGTGCAACGTCTAAAATGTTCAATTGCCTTCTCCCAAATATGAGTGACCTAAGTTTGGCTGATAATCAATAACAAATGTAACTCTTGAGATATCTTGTGAGGGTCGTAGCCACAAAGCTGCGACCATTTTGTAAGCATTAACAAAATAGGACACCCTATATGAAGTATAATAATTACGACATTCTGAGAAAAGCGTATTGGGGAGTAATTGTATGTTTTTCTCTCTTCTTATTAACTGTTGTTAAAAAGGCCAACTTGGGTGCTCTTTTAACGAACTATACCGAAAATAAACGACGATTGTTTTTCAGAATTATTTGGCTATATGAACAAACGGTATTTTAATAGGTAATTCAATATTTATGAATTAATAGGAAATATTAATTAATTATTTAATTATTAATCTAAAGCATTGTTTGAATTATTCATATCATTTTTAATTAGTTAATAACAAAATACTAGGTAAATTCAATACCCAATGCAGTGTATGTATCATAAAATATTTTGGATATCGCCTGCGCATTATTATTATTATTATTTTAAAGATTTAATTAAATATGTTTCAGCCTCCACAAGTTCTGTTTTCGTTAAAAGAGTATATATTATTTGACGAAAGGTTATATGTTTTGTTTTCCCTTAAATCTGTTTAGTAATTTAAAAAGAAAAATATTGTTTCGTCTTATAGTCTAAGATATTAGCAGATATTAATTACAAAACCATTAAAGTTCCGGTTAGCTAATAATTCATCGTGCCAAACACGGTCGAATGCATTAGATATATCAAGTGCAATGCTCGAGATTCTCCAAAGTGTTCAATTGCGTTGCTCCTAACATGTGATATATAAGTTAGAAGATCTATTGCTTTCGAAAGCCATTTTGATGGTTGCTAATAATATTCAATCCTATATATTTTAGAATATGCTGATAGATAGCCTTTTCCATGACATTAGATATTATTGAAAGCAGTGCGATTGGTCGGTAGTTATTTGGCAAGATCTTCTTGACTTTTTTGGGTATCCACTGAACTGTAGAGCATTTTCAGCAGGAAGGAAATATTTCCTTTCTGTAGAATAGGTTGAAAAGTCTACATGAAATTGGTGTTAGTTCTCTCGCGCATTTTTTGAGTACTATGGCAGGAATTCCGTCAGAGCCAAATGCCTTTTTGAGGTCTAACTTCGTTGAAATACGTTTAATGATTCGCTCTCTGAAGAAAATATCGAGCATTTTTAAGTGCACTACTGGAATAGTTGGTGGTGTTTTTCCTCGGAAATCGACAGTAGAATGTAAAGCAAAAAGTTCAGCTATTAAGTTGGCTTTTTCAACTGGTGTTGTAATAGTATTATCTGGCAGTGTGAGTGGTGGTATTTTGATTAATGGCCTTAGTGACTGACCAAAAGGAATTATTGGTGACTGTAATTCGTGAACTATTCAATAAAATGTCATTAGATTTTAATAGTAGTCATTTAAAAGTTAATACTTGTTCAAATAATATGACCTTAATATGTGTGCTACTACCTTTGTGTCAGGTTAAACAGTTTTCACTCCATATGGTATAAAGAAAGTCGTATGTTCCAGATCAGCAATAGTGGAGGCAAACGCCGTACAATTTTCTTGATTTTTGGAAATTTTTGGGTTGACCGCTAGGCCACTTTTCTTGTATTTTAATGCATTTTTTCACATTTTAACGCTTTCGGCTAACTATTTCCTAAATAACTCAGCTTCTGTCCGTTGTTATGCGACAAAAGAATTTTTTTTTACTCGTCATAAAATTGTCTAAAAAACTGCGTAGATTGCATTAAAAAATATTTAGTACATAATCTAAAAAAAAGTATTTACTAGGGCGAATTGAAAAATGTTTTTTACGTGTAACTTTCGCTCAATTCGATATTATGGCTTGAAATTATAGGAAAATATAGCTTTTATATTAACAAAAAAGTGTGTGTCATTAAAAAATATTAAGAGGATTGGTCAAAATTCGTATTTTAGTCCAAATCTTATTATGGATTTTTTTTTTGTCGGCAAAAGATCGTAGGAAGCTTTTTTTAGAATATGCGAACTTTTATGCTTTTTAAGATGGTAAGAAGGAAAAATAAAGAATATGCAAAAAACTATCTTGTTTTTCAATTTTTTCGTTACAAAAAATTCAATTTTTTTCGTTCTTGCTCTAGAAAAGGTCTAGTTCATTCTCTTTATTTCTATTTAATATTTTATCTTAAATATAACATGAAAAAGTAATTTTAAAACAAATATTAATTATTTTACAATAAATTTATGATTTAGATAACATAAATTTATATTGATATTATTAATACATTAATAATACTAAAATTATCACAGATAAAATATTTATAATTTTAAAAAATCATTCATGTTCTATAGCGTATGTGCTCGAACTTGTTTTCTGCTATATTCAAAATCATTCGATTGGTTACACAGGCCAACAAAAAAAATATTTGTAAGAACTTTTTAAACCAATAGATCTAAGTGTTATGTATTTTTGGGTGCTGAAACCGTATCTGGTATCAGTTTTTTTTTGTATTACCCACAGTTCTCTCACAATATGACATCGATTAAATTTCAAAATAGGGAAAATTCGATACATAAAATTTGATACTAACTGTTGATCTCTTGTTTTATAGTGGTAAATAGATATTCCAGATTCCAATAAATGTTTTTCTTTCAGCCTAGAACCAAGCAATTCTGCTTTTTTTCCTTAGTCAAAGCCAAATATCTCACTAAATCATTTAACTCAGCTTGTGTAAACAACTGTGGTTTTAAATTTTCTAGAGAACATTGAAACTCCTCATCATTAAATTCGGGACTGGACTGTAAAACGTCATCAATAGACTGAGGTGGTTCAGGGACAGGAAGTCCCGGTCCATGTCTTACCGGTCGATTAGCTGAAGTAAAGTTAGGATAGACAATTACTTTCTTATTTTTGGAGTTATATCCAGAAACATCAACGCTGCAAAAATAACAGTTATTTGAATGATTTTCTTGCTCTCTCTCCATCCCATGGGTACTGCAAATCTAAAAGCTTTCTTTTCTTTCTTATACCATTTCCTAAGATCCTCGACACAAACATAACATACTTTCGGAGGAGCCCAACATTTTTCTTGATTACCGATTTCTACAACAAAATATGCAAAGTATACTTTTTTTACAAAGTCAGTAATGTTTCTTTGATATTTTTTAACTACAAACTCACAACATATATAACAAAAAGTGTTGGGAGAGTTTTTACAACCAGGATTAGCCGTACTTTGAGTGTGAATTAAAGCACATGGGTTAAACACTGCAATGCGAGGTTATATTAACTGGAAGAAAACAAACAGCTGTGATATTTATCGGAACTGCCAACTTAATAACATTTTATTTTACTGCCAACCTTATAAAATTCTGATTTTATTGCCAACCTAATAACATTCGAATGTTAGAAAATAAACTTTTCACATTTTGAATATTAAAATGTGAAAAATTGGTGGGTGATATGACATTTTTGTATTATTATTTTTGGACTCAGCACACCAAAAAAACATAAGAATCAGGTAAAATTATTAAAAAAGTTTTTTCATCGTTGGCTTGTGTTATCTGAATGGGATTTATACTGGCACGAGTATGAAAGGTTGGCGCTGTCTAACTCACTTTCATCGATAGAACGATCTAAAATTAATAAAGATGAGTCATTGGAAAAATGATCTATAAATTCCTCTGTCAACGTCTTTATGACAAATTTTTGACTCTCAACAGTTTCTTTGTTTGCATTATTTTAGTCCATTTTTGTTTCGTTGTATTTGTTTTTTTTCTGTAAGTCTGTCTGGATACCACAATTTTAACTTTACTTCCTGGAGCAACTTTCCTTAAAATCGATACGGCTTCCGCTTGATTCTTACCGGTCATTTCTTCATCGTTTACCTGTAAGAGTCTGTCACCTATTTTTAGTCTGCCATCTTCAACATATTTTAAAGTTGTACACTATTTTGAAAGTTGTTAACAACTGTTAAGCTCAAAAATACGACAATATTGCGAGACTGCTGCAACTGTTCAGTGGTAACTGTTAACAAAGATGGAAAATAGAAAAGTTCCTCTAGACATTTTGGGTAATCTTGACATTCTTCAGTCGACCCCACACCTTAATAATATAAAGATCATCAAATTGTTATTGTTCTATTATTTTAGCGTCTTTCATATCGAAAGCCTGTTCGTATATTTTATATTTAATTTTACCCTCTGGTGATTCAGCCTCTGAATTTTTAATGATTTTTAAACTTGGGTAAAGTTTTTTATCGTTTTATTGACACTACAAATAATTTAACACGTATTTCCTTTTTACTTACAATAATAAACCCTGAAGATCAACCACTAATTATTGAAACGCGTAGCTATTAGTATGTGACTAAATAAAGAAGGTTAATAGAACTCTTTCAGAAGTATGTGTTCTTCTTATCAACAATAAGATTATTTTAATGTTAGATAACATTTGAAAATGTGTGAATCTTATGTGAAACACCGTTGCTTTATGAATGGTAAGAACAAAATATTCTTAAATAACATAGCAAAAGTTTATTTAATATGCGTAGGATATGCAATAGAAAGAAAAACAACTTATATAACTCAGCTAAAAGTTACATTGAAGGATATGGATTTGATTCAAGTAAAAATGCAACATTAGGAACTCTGAGATTTAAATGTTTTCAAAGAAATCTGAATCTACAGCCTGCAGATTCTCGCACCTTCCACCAATTAAAGAAGTTGTACAAGAACATGCTTTAAGAGTTTATTATCAAGTACAAAAATGGCTTCGTAATACTGATAAATCGCCCGAAAATTACTGTTGGATAATGACCCCAAATGGCCTAGCTCCTATTAGAGCGTGAAACCCGTACCAGAAGGACTTTTGCAACAATTATATTGTGGGTGCAAAACTGGTTGCCAAACAAAAGTTTGTTCGTGCAAAAAAGTTGGACTTCTATGCACTAGTTTGTGTAAACATTGCAATGGTTTGAATCATACGAATTGCGAAGATAATGCAGATATAGATCTAGATAAGAATGATGAGAATAAGTTGATTGAAGATTATGATCAATCATAATCGTTGACGGATGAATTTACAGATCATTTTTCCTATGACTCATCTTTATTAATTTTAGATCGTTCTATCGATGAAAGTGAGTTAGAAAGCGTCTCTCGTGCCAGTATGAATTCGATTCAGATAATCAGTCGGATGATTTTGAATATAACAGAAAACAAGCTCGAGCTCATACGCTATGGAACACGAATGATTTTTTTAAAATTATATTTATTGTATCTGTGAATATTTTAGGAAATGTATTAATTTATTAAGGGTTTGTCAATAAAAGCTTCTGTTATCTAAATCGTATTTTTATTGTAAAATAGGTAGTATTTGTTGTAACATTCATTTTTTTCTTAGATTTTAAGATCATGTTACGACACTGTTTTTCTTCCTGTAATTTATATTACATGTTTATATTTATTGCAATAATTTAAATTTTTGAGAAGTGTAATTTGATTAAGCAGTGAGTATAAATTTTTGAGCAGTTTGATTTAAACCGGCAGTGTGTAACGCGTGTTGCCGACTTGATTGATTTAGTTCGTATTGAATGTGTCGAAATTTGTGTGCCGGAAGTGACCTACGGAGAAGGGACAAAAATATTTAAGCAGCCATTTCGAAGTTTTAAGGACTTCTTCCACCGAGATGCAGTAAAGGCTTTCTCCTCTACCATGCCGTAGTAGGCTTTTTTCCGCCAGTAGGCCGTAGTGGCTTTTTCTTCTCCAGCACCCCAGAGTGATTTTTTTTCAGTGATGCAGTAGTGCAGTAACGTTTTAATCACACAAGTTTAAGGCCTTTTTTCCGTTCTTTAAAAAATATCCTGCTCATCCTCAGGCATTTCGGGTCAAAAAGTATTTAGCTACCCATATAAGACTAGGATGGTAGTGGCTGAGACAATATTTTTATGAGAGGCCAAGTAGCTTATAGAAAAGCCACGAGGAGAAACCGATTGGTAAGTCAATTGTACACCAGTTTTAAATATCTCACTTCCTGTGTACAAGTGTATTTCCAACGACTACTCAACAGGTGTAAATCCGCGGAGTTAATTTCACAAACTTTTTAGTATCGTGTTTTATAAAGCCTTTTATTAAAAACTTAATAATCCTAATTTAAAGACTCTATGCAATAGTGTACACTCTTCCAACATAAGTAGTAGAAGTAATTTTAAAAGTTTAGTAAAGGTAAGAATTTTTATTTTGTTAATATATATACCCTTCTATATTTACTCACTGAACTACCCGTTTTATCTTTCAGGATGCAATGGTTGTACTCAATTCAATTTTATTTCAACAACTAATTAACTCTTCAGTATTTTTTCATTTTCAACATAGAAACTGTTTATTTTAAAATGACTGGTGCCCAAATCTGTACAACCAAATTTTAAACAACTATAGAGACTATTTTCAAAAGGCGTATAAAAATTACCTCGATCTCCATGTACTCTACCAGTAAAACAGGAGCTAGCTTATATCTAGTTTTTGTTCTATTAGTATTAATATCCGTTCAATCCATTCTCAAAAATTAAGATATACATAAGGGGCAAATAACGGCTTCTATTTAATAAATAAAATATTTATTAAAAAACAAAGAAAGTTGGGGCTATATAAAATAACGCCGCAACGAGACGTTACAAAATAGCGCTCCAACGTGAGGCTATAAAAATGGCCCCGCTTCTAGAGGCTACATTGTTTTAAAATCACTTTTCATTTTATATTTAAAAGTAGCAGGGCCCGCGGCTCCGCTCGCGTGGACTTGATTCACTACTATCGTCACTGCTTATTCCTTATGTTACCCAACGTAATAAAATATCTCCCATTATTTCTCCTTATTTCCCAATATTTCTCCTTATTTCCCATTATCTCTACATAATTTCCATTATCTAGGCTTATCTCCGCTCATCTCCCATTATTTCTCCTTATCTCCCATTATTTCTCCTTATCTCCCATTATCTCACCTTATTTCCCATTATCTAGGCTTATCTCGACTTATCTCCCATTATTTCTCCTTATCTCCCATTATTTCTCCTTATCTCCCATTACCTCACCATAACTCCCATTATCTAGACTTATCTCCCATTATCTCTCCTTATCTCCCATTATTTATACTTATCTCCCATTATCTCACCTTATCTCCCATTATCGAGGCTTTTCTCGACTTATCTCCGATTATTTCTCCCTTATCTCCCATTATCTCACCTTATCTCCCATTATCTAGGCATATATCGAATTATATAGAACATATGTATATAATTTATAAAAACACGTAAATCGGATAAGTGGTTCTCGATTGATAAGCGCACTAACGGACAGACAGAGAGACGTTGCATTTTATATATATTGTATTCTTTGCTACATGATATTGTTCCATATTTAATGCTTTAGGGAGTGTATTGCAAGAGAACGCGCTAGCGGCAAACTTTTCTCCGACTTAATTCACTATTATCGTCACTGCTTATTCCTTATGTCACCTAATAAAATATATCCTATAACCTGGCCAGAGAACATACGTATGGTTAAAAGAAAAGCACGTAAATCGGATAAGTAGTTCTCCAGTGATAAGCACACTAACGGACGGACAGACAGACAGACAGACAGACGGACAGAGAGACATTGCATTTTATATATATTATAGATATTCTCTGCTACATAATATTGTTCCATATTTAATGGTTTGGACTGTGTATTGCAAGAGAACGCGCTAGCGGCAAACTTTGTCCGACTTCATTTACTATTATTGTCACTGCTCATTCCTTATTCTACCTATCGTAATAAAATATAGCCTATAACCTGGCCGGAGAACATATGTATGTTTAAAAAAAAGTACGAAAATTGGATAAGTGGTTCTCCAGGGATAAGCGCACTAACGGACAGACAGACAGACAGACAGAATACGTTGCATTTTATATATATTATAGATGTAATAAAATATATACCTATAACCTGGTCAGAGAACATATGTATGAATTTAAAAAATCACGTAAATCGGATAAATGGTTCTCGAGGGATAAACGCATTAACGAACAGACAGACAGACAGACAAACATTGCATTTTATATATATTATAGATATAGATTATTATTATTATTATATAACCTGGCCAAAGAATATATGCATGAATTTAAAAAAAGACAGGTAAATCGGATAAGTGGTTCCCGCGTGATAAACGCACTAATGGACAGACAGACAGAGAGACATTGCATTATATATATATATTATAGATTATACATTACAGATATTCTTTGCTACATAATATTGTTCCATATTTAATGGTTTAGGTATGTATTGCAAAGGCACGCGCTAGCGGCAAACTTATTTCCGACATCATTCACTATATTTACGTCACTGCTCATTCCTTATGCTACCTATCGTAATAAAATATAGCCTATAACCTGGCCAGAGAACATATGTATGTTTTAAAAAAAAAGTACGTAAATCGGATAAGTGGTTTTTTCAGTGATAGGCGCACTAACGGACAGACAGACAGACAGAGAGACGTTGCATTTTATATATATTATAGATAAAATATTGAATAGAAACAAAGAAAATGAACCAGACCTTTTCTAGAGCAAAAGTGAAAAAAATTGAATTTTTCTTAAACGAAAAATTGAAACACATGATAGTTTTTTGAATAACTTTTATTTTTCCTTCTTGAGCCTTAGTAATGATACATGTTGTACGTATTAGTATAGCACGCCAGAAATAATTCATTGTTTTGAATGTCTTGGGTTTTTAATGCAATATCAAAGCTCACGGACTATTTTCGATTATCTTAGTCAAACTATATTTTTTCTTTCAATTGCATGAAAGCTCAGCAACACTTTTTTGCTGAAATACTGGCTTTTCTCCATGCGAATACATAGATTTATAACTCATTATTAGCGGGAATTTATTAAAAATTCGGAGTGCCAAACAGGTTAATTTGAAAGTCTACGCGCACCGCTCGAAGGTTAATCGATGTTACTTGTTTCCAGAGTGTAAAAAAAAATTAAAAGATAGTTTCTTGAAGATGAGACTTTCGGCTTTCCGATGATACTAACAATTTTGTATTTTTGTTGCTTTATAATTTGTAAAACTTAAAATTAAATTTTTGTTTCCATAATTTTAACGTGGATACAGTAAATCACAAATAATTAATAAAATATTTTATTGAAAAAAAAAATTTTTGTGCAGATATCAATACTATACCGTAACTTTCAACATAAGAATAATTAAAAATACTCATATTGTCTGTGTTATTTAAAAATTGAGTTTTAAAATATGAAAATTGGCCTGCTGTAGTGCGCGGCCGGCAATTTCACGTTCAAAGCAGTACGAAATGGTCAAAAAATAATTATTTAATATAATAATTTTTTTTAGTTATAGTTAAACGTTAACTTGATATTAGAAAATCATTAAAAACTTCAAAAAACGTTTTCTTTTTTGGAATTTTGCTCTTAAAAAAGTGTTTATGATAAATGTATTGTTTATTTTTAAAACATAGAACTTAAAGTTAAATTTTAAAAAAATAATGAAAGTTGAGAAATGAAAGATAAAAGCCTAAGCTTTAAGTACAACGTATTTATATTTCATTGAAATATTCAAGTACAAAGAAAACAGTTACTGCAAAACACAAAAATTCTAAATTACTCGAAGAAATTAAGAAGTACGTACTCTCAGGCAGTCATATTGGAACCGCCATTTTGAATTTTTCAACTCTGTCATCGGATTCTTAATCACCACCCCGAGAAACTTCTTAATAGCCAATTTTAAAGAATTTAACGATATACAGAAACGATAATTTTTTAATAAATGTGGTTGGAAGCATGATTCCTACTACAATTGAAGGGGTTAAACGAGCCATTTTATTTTAAATAATTTTTTTAAAATTACGGTCAACTGAAAAAAAAATCGATAACTATTTTTCTTTTTGTAAAATTTCCCGTTCTGAATGTTTGAATTTATTTTCGATTTTGTAAGTTTTAGCGGAAACTTTAGAGCAGTAAACTGTTTTTTATCGTATTCTATGTCCAAAAAATTACTTGTATGCCAAAATGCAGCCTGTTAATATTTAATGAGAGCTTTTGGTCAAAATTGGCCTCTGACGACTGGGCCATTAATTTAGTAAAACTATCTTTTTTCTTTTATTTGCATTAATTTACGCTCAGCAACACTCTTCTGCTGAAATACTGGCATTCCTCCATAATAATACATAGATTTATGACGCCTGGAAATTTCCTTTATAAACTAAGTATTTTGTGGGGTAAAAAGTCCCAAGAAAAAAACAGCATTTTTGCCAAAAATCGATTTTAACCCTTAATATAGTTTCCTTCAAGAGCGATAACAAATATTCCAGCAATCTTCCAACATTTGGATACCTATTATATAGTACGATTTGTCGAGCTGTCTAAAATACACCTAAGCTTCCCATTCGACTTCTTCATTTAAGCTATATTTCGTTCCCTGCAGATACCTTTTCAAGTTTGGGAAAAGGTAACAATCGCTGCAAGCCAGATTTTTCTAAATACGGCGAATGAGGAATGGTTTATGGTGCATTATCTTGGTGAAACAACACTTTTTTTCTGTGGTAGATGCGGCCTTCTTCTCTTGATTTCACCAATCAAACAGTCCAATAAACCGAATGTCCTAGTCTCCGCTAATTATCCGCCCCTTTTCAAGATAGTCAATCAAAATTATTCTATGCGTATCCTAAAAAATACTTGCCGAAACCATTCCAGCTGATGTTTTTTGGGACGCTTCGGTCGACTTTCATGCGTTCCAGTTACTCTGCGGAATACTTGCTGGACTCCGGCGTGTAATGGTGGATTCACGTTTCGTCCATTGTTACTATTCGATGTAAAAATACGTTTAGATTACGCTGAAATAGTGTTAAAGAGCGTTCTGAATTTTCGACACGTTGCTGTTTTTGATCAATCGCGAGAGTGCGCGTACTCATCGA
The DNA here is from genome assembly GCA_019049505.1 of Pachyrhynchus sulphureomaculatus. Classification (NCBI taxonomy): domain Eukaryota; kingdom Metazoa; phylum Arthropoda; class Insecta; order Coleoptera; family Curculionidae; genus Pachyrhynchus; species Pachyrhynchus sulphureomaculatus. Next base: position 182,392,263 of record CM032454.1, read on the forward strand.
GCACATAGCTTTTTCATCGGTGAATATTCATGTAAAATATGTCTCACGCATTCTGTAGATATCTTCTCGATGTTACCTATCTCCACTTTCCTTTGAACGTCTTGTGTCAAGTTTCGGATGTAAAGAATCCAACCCGTGCTCATCCATTCCGAACAACTGAAAATATTGCTGTTGTAGCTAAAAGTGTTGCGAAAGACCCGTGTATGTCAATTCGAAGACGCAGCAATTGGGCGTATCCACAATCAGCCTGCACCGTATTTTGCACAAAGATTTCTATCTAAAGGGTTACAAAGTCCCGCTGACACAAGAATTAAAATCGATTGACCATGAACAAAGCTGTACGTTTGTTAATTGGGTATTGGAAAAGCAAGAAAATGACTCCAATTTTTTCCAGAAAATCATTCTGAGTGGCTATGTAAATGAGCAAAACTGTCGCATCTGGGCCTCCGAAAATCCGAAATAGTTGAACAAAATGAAGTTGGTGCGACCGTTATTGTGAATGGGCGTTATCGCAAGATGTGGACTGACTTTTCTTGGCCTGGAGTGGATGCTTTAGATGCATATAACTTTATTTTCAACAGGATGGTGCTACATGCTAAACAAGTGATGAAATAATCTGATTATTACGCGAAAAGTTTCCTGGTCGTATAATTTCTCCAAATGGTGTCTTCAACTGGCCGCCCAGATCGTGCGATTTAACACTCTTTGACTTTTTCTTTTGGGGCTATGTTAAAGATAAAGTCTACTCCAATGCTTCAGCAATGATTGAATCGCTCAAAGACAATATTAGAGCAGAAATTAGCGACATAGAGCCACAATTGTGCGAAAATATGATGGGAAATTTCCTCAACAAAATTACTACCTGTAAGAAGAGCCGAGATGGCCATTTGGCAGCTATTGTATTCCATCATTAATCGCATAGTTTGTATTTTGAATTTAAATAAAAATATCACGAAAATTTAAAAAAAAAACTTAATTTTTCCAATGATTTAAAATGAAACCTCTTATTGAAACACCCTTTAGTTGCTTTCGACGGAGCAGATGTGTCCTAACACTTCTCAAGCCATTCTTGGGTTCTGGTTGTATTTTTCCCATCAAAAATCAATATTTAATCAACACACGAAATTCTTTTTGTTCCATAGTTTTGCAAAAATCGAAAGAAGCGTCACTCAAACAATTGTAACTCGTAAATTAATAGCCAGAATGTTATGAAAATTTTACACGAATCTTCTGAGAGTTGGCACTAACTGAAAACTATACGTTTTTTTTTTTTGTTTGTGTAGCAATCTTTCGGTAAGTCTCGGGACTTTTCATCGCATGTTAGTACATGCAACCAGAAAAATATTAGAATATCGACAGATTTACCGGCTCTGCAATCTAGAGATTCAGCAAAACAATTCATCATGTATAGATTAGAACTGTATTTTTTTTTCTAAAAAAATTCCCCCAACCTCCACCAATGGATGTATTTGAAGAAAAGCTTATGGAAAATTTCACAGACAGAGGTCTTTCACGCTGACTGATAATGGATTTTGATTTTCCACACAATGAAGGGATTTTATCCTGTTTGGTTTGCCGACACTGCTCCTTTATTTTACTTTCGGGGGTCAAAAACGAAAGCTTGTTACTCCTATTGTGCTGCTTGGGTGTGCGGATTAGGTTATTTTTTCGGAAATCTATGGGCTTATAAGGATATAGGCATATGAATATTTCTAATTTTCTGTCTTGAATTTTTGATAAGTGTAAATTAAATGCTATAAACTATTTTTGTACTTTTTACTTCTCTTGGTATAAGAAGTATTTTATTCGTGAAATAACTGGCCAAGTGCAAGCCGGATATGCGCAATTAGCGTACCGTAAGTTGAATGCTTTAAACATAAAAATTTTTGTGACGGAGGTATAAAATGATCAATGACTTCATAAAACACACTCCAAATGAGTTTTCAACAAAGTTTATTTCCGATCTTGGCTGAAAAATGATAACCTTGAAATTTTGTTTTTTTTTGGGTATACCAGATTTTTGGTTCAATCTACACCCTGTAGAAAATATTCCAGAATTTTTTCAAAATATTTTGATCAGTTCTTTTCGAGATAAGGGAGGGCCGCGATTTTTTAAAAATAATATAAAGAAAAGTGTGCGCTAGAATTACATTTTATATATTTTTGAACTCGTATTTTCACAAGCTCTCATTTGACACTCCACTCGATGACCTGGCAAAAAAATGTTTTTATCACTTTCGATTTCAGCCCCCAAACTAACCCTTGTTCCAAAACAACACGGCTCTGATGGAGCCATCAATTCCTATATTAGTGCCAAATTTTAACTTTCTATGTCAAATAGTTTCGTAGCAAATAGGGTGTGGCAGACAGACAGGCGGAGAGACACTGAAGTGATCTTATAAGTGTTCCGTATAGAACACTAAAGAATCACCATAAGATTTATGTACTTGCATTTCTTCACATTTCACGAATCCAAGATGGCCAAAATCAGTTTTCAATTAATGTGGCGATTTCAAACCTGATTTTGGTTCTTCGTGGGAGTGGATAAAGGTCGAAACATTAACTAGATAGCATGGTATTACAGGAATTTTTCCTCATTTTTGTTGAAATAAAAAACAAATTTTAAGCATTTTTTTTATGGGTCTAGCACACGTGCCGCAGGGAAGTCCCTAAAGCGCTGCAGGAGCGACGCGTGTGCGGAAAAAGTGATTTACGTTGTTCTTGAATGATGTTCTCCATATAAAAGACTGCTTGAAAAGAGTTGTACGTGTGTGAAGTATCAGCGCGACGTGTACTTCTAACATGCACCGCTTTGGGAGGAATTAAGCGGGCTACATCCTTCGAACACTCTCCATGAAAATATTTGTAGAATAGACTCGAGTCGCCAACTGTTCTTCGATGTTCCAGCGAATCAAGGTCGCTGGTCAGTTCTGGGTCTCCAATCAGACGAACAGCCCTTCTCTGAACAGAATCCAACAAATGCAGTGTATGTTTGGGAGCGGAGCCCTAAACATGGGAGCAGTATTCCATAGTTGGTCGAATTTGAGCTTTGTAAAGAATTGACAGTTGTTGTGGAGTGTAAAGCTTTCTGGTTCGAAATAATATTCCCAACTTTTGAGAAGCTCTTCTGCAACAAGTTCATGTCGGGACATATTTGCTCCCAAATTAATGCCCAACAAATTGAGTGACGATGCTAGGGGAATGGAGTGCCCGAACATAATTATGTCGGGTTCAGCAACGTTAACTTTTTTAGAAAAAACTGCCGCCTGGGTTTTAGTAGCGTTAAATTCCACTTGGTTACTGTCACCCCAAGATAGAATTTCTTCCAGGTCCTTGTTAAGTTGAATGACTTCCTGCTGTCTGCGGATATTCGCCTGAGCAGCCGATGTTCGAGCGTTCAAAGTGAATGAAGAGATAAGCGTACTGTCATCTGCAAAGCTGTAGATTGGATTCCAGCAGATCATTAATATAAATAAGAAAGAGAGTAGGAGACAGTATGGAGCCTTGGGGCACACCGGCGTTAACAGTAAAGGTGTTAGAAAGAAATCCGTCGACTGCGACTCGCAAAGAACGCTCTCTGAGGAAACATGAGAGCCACAAACAGAACTTTTCAGGCATACCACGGTCGAATGCCTTGGATATGTCAAAAAGCATACTTTATTATAGTCAAATATGTAATAAGGGTAAGAGATCGAGGAGGAATTGATTTCGAAAATATATAACATTTTGGAGTAGGAAAGGGAGCTATATTTTTTTGAGTGATATGGCTTAAGGGAAGGAGGTTACAACGTTGAAGATTATTAACTATTATATAATTTCAATACTACCATAAGATTTTTCCCTTGTTTCTTGTTGCGACAAGTTTTAAACACAATTATTTATAGTTAAACATATAGAGCCTGTCAAGAAAGAACGTGACCGCTCGGATTCTTGGAAAAATGTGTTTCGAGAACATTTTTCGCCATCAATGTATTCTTTGGTGTGCTAATAACTCCGCAATTACCTTAGTAAGTTGTCCATTCGCCTCCTGTATCAACAATCGCCTGGCATCTTCGAGGCATGCTGCCGATGAGATTTTCTACATACTCTGCAAATTTTTCTAATCTCGCGAGACAATTGAGGCAAGGTCCTTTGAGTTTTCTCTTTACAAAGGACCAAGCGTTTTCAATAGGGTTGACGTCTGGCGATTGTGAGGGCCACTCTATAATATAAACGAATAATGAGATGACGGGGGAGGTTAGAGCAGCTGTTTCGTACATATCTTATACGTCCCTTCAAGTCGAGAAATCTGAAAATTGTGTTATTTATTCATTTTTTACAATTTATAATATGAAGTTGCAATGCTTGGATCAAATTATTCTTTCGTGTGGGTTTATTTTATAACTTAGTGTTCACAAAATTCGAAATTACAAAAACATTTTCTTGAAAACCTATCGCAGAATATTACTTAATAGGTTACCAATAGGATTCAATTTTATTGTTACGAAGTTTGATCCAGTTCACGTGGTGAAGCTATATATAATCCATTATGAACTTAAAAAAAATTAACAAGAAAAAGTGATTGTATGCGTCCTTTCAGTTGTTGTCGAATGGTCTCATGGGACACAACCCGATTTTCTTAATTTTGCCGCCACTTCACGCAGCGTCCATTTCGGATCCCATGGAAATAAAGACACGATTCGTTTTTCGACTTTTGGAGTGACTTTGCCTACCGAGTCACGTTTTGGTAAATCGTCGATATTTTTCTTCTCGTTAAAATGATTTAACTACTTTTTTGCATCTATCAAACATGAATTATCGTGGATACGTTCTTACTTGACAGACTGTAAGAAATTAATGTTTCGCATATATCGTGTTATATGTCCTTTTCAGGGATTTTGAAACCCAGAGATTTGAAAATTATTCTTCTTGCATGGAGACAAAAATTGGGGGTTTCACTTATAAATTTCCTTAAAGCCTTTCCTCCAATTATCTTAAATATTAAGCTGTAATGCTTGAAATAAGTTATTTTTTAGGGTGAGAAAGTCAAATTCAGTATTTATTTTAAACTACGTATATATAAAGAAAAGTACTGGGTATATCACCATCACTTTACTGTTTTTTTTTAAGTGCACGTGCTTATATTTCCTAAAACTTCTTTAATTACAGCAACACCTGGACTTCTAAATTTGATCTCCACGTGGAGAGTAATAAAACCAATTTATTGAAAACTAATATAGAAACTGATGAGATAAATAAAGTTACTCGGGGGATAAAGTAAATTCCATATATTTCCACGATTTCACGAAGGAAAAAAAGAGGGAAAAATGGTGGGAAAAGAAAAGCCGTAAGAGAATAGATAGCAATATTGACTCACGTTGCAATTATTCGATTAAATGAGTGTGATTCGTTTATGTGTCAGAAAGGGTTTTCTTTTTCCTTTTGTTACTTCTGTTTTCTTCTTACTTGATTTGGAATTTCTTTCATAAGAGAAAAAGAAACATTAATAATAAAATATGTACATTTATTACAGCCGAATTGTCCATACAGTTACATATATATATATATATATATATATATATATATATATATGTATATATATATATATATATATATATATATATATATATATATATATATATATATATATATATATATATTTAGAAGAGAAGGGTAGTCTTGACCGACTAGGTAAATAACAATTTTGAGGTTCTTGGGTAAGCGGTTATTGGGATAGGGCTAAAAAGTTTGTGACACTACAAAACGCCCAGAGGTAATATGCAGCATCCCTTGCTCTCAATTGACATAGGACAGACATCAAGGGTCCTAAAAGACAAAATCACTTCTCATAAAAGTGACTGTAGACTTAAAAAAACTCTTGTGCACTTGTTTTGCATAGTGACCAATTCTCGCATGAATTTAATTTTGTTGAGACCAGAATTCTGTGTAAAAAGAGGAATCTCGGCAGGAGGATCTTTAGGGAAATGGTAGAAATCCACCTTGAACCCAATTCTGTTAATAAAAAAACTGACATGGAAGATTTGAGCTTTATTTTTTCCAATCTATTATATATGACTTGTAAAAATAAAAACTCACATATATATGACACATTTCTATAGCAATAATCTAACGTTGATCTCTATAAACTCTATAAACTCGAGAACAAAGTGAACGAAATGTCAACGTCACTCTCTTCTCTAGTATAAATTGACCATTACCTAACCAAAAGATAGAAAGACGCTGGCCTTAATAGAATGAAAGAAAAAACATATTTAAAAAAAATTTAAAAATAAAATCACCTTAAAAGCACACAATAGTTTCGTACCACATATACCAAAATGGAGTAAAACGATTTTAATATTCCTTAAGGGCATTTCTGTCGAGGTTTTCTCGTGTTTCCCCAATAAATGTGTAAAATAATTGTGTCATTGTTGAATGGAATTATCCGAAGCACACCACTTAGCAGTAAGTTGTTTGATGTTAATGATTTTGAGTTGCTTTCTGTCGCAAATTTGACAATATTGATAATCTACTGTAATTGAAATATTTTCGAAAGCTTGGCGTAGCTGAAAAGGTGAGATAATGAGAGATAAGGAGAAATAATGGGAGATAAGTAGAAATATTGCGAGATAAATCGAGATAAACCTAGATAATGGGAGATAAGGAGAAATAATGGGAGATAAGGAGAAATAATTGGAGATAAGGATAAATAATGGGAGATGAGCAGAAATAAGCCTAGATAATGGAAATTATGTAGAGATAATGGGAGATAAGAAAAAATAATGGAAGATGAGGGGAAATAATGGCAGATATTTTATTACGTTAGGTAACATAAGGAATAAGCAGTGACGATGTTAGTGAATCAAGTCCACGCGAGCGGAGCCGCGGGCACAGCTAGTATATTTATAATGATCGTCTTATCTCTTAAGAATTTGATCCGGCTGGGAAAACGACCAGGTGTTTACTTCTAATTTAGCAGTTTCGTAATGTTGTGCAATATTGTATTGGATCTTCCTTTGTTGTAAATACAGGGGTTTCATTGTTTAAGGGTCCATAACTCCTCCATTTCCAGTTTCAAAATTGGGGATTTGCTTCAAGATTTTGAAGTTGGTTTTCTACTTGCGTTTGGTTTTTTACTTTCGAAATGGTTTTTTTCTCACTTTTTAGCCCTATCTCAATAACCGCTTACCCCAAGAACCTCAAAATTGCTATATATATATATATATATATATATATATATATATATATATATATATATATATAAAATATTTTTGAAAAATACGCGCGGTCACGTTCATAGTTGACAGAATGTATTACTTAGATAAATATTACTTACTTACTTACTCTGAGTTGACGTTCTGTGACAAATCTTGTCACTTTAGAATAACAAGAATTTCTTGCAAGAAAGTTTTTCATTAACTTAACGCTGCAAAATTATCTACGGAAATGTCTCGTGTTAAGTAATCCCAGAAACGACGTGTCAAGCTAAACTTTTCTTCTATCGTAATATTAAAATTCGAAAAACGTATATGTCAAACAGTTTTATATTGCTTTTTAAATTATTATTTTCTTTTTATTTTATCATCCAGCAAAAAAAAGGTTAATTTTTATAAAAATAAAAATCCTAAAAAAACATCGAGTCCTCTAAAGTTTCGTAATGAAATTTAGTTGCAAGGGAAAAGCTTAACTTTTGGTTCAAAACACGAATTCGCGTGGGTCTGTCAGTGGTCAACCAGCAGAAAATTGAGTGGATAGGACATTTCTCAAATGTATTTCGCAAAGCAGGGCTCTCGGACATGCCACTGAATTCGTCAAAAAGTTTAAATTGTTTATACATTATTCAATGTTCCGAGTCCATTTTGGTAATCCTTTTCATGCTTCGCAGAAACTTTGGATTCCTTATATAGGTCAGAGTGCGATGAACAAACTTTATTTATGATAAAATTATGAAAATATAGGGAGTTTCGGGGGAAATGTTTTGATTGGTTGAATGTTAAAAATCAAAACTCGAAATATGAAGAGGAAGCAACTGCGAATTGTGAAATTAGACCTTGTTAACTTGAAGTGATTTTCCGACGTTTCGAGAAACATCTTCACGTATTTTTTTTTATAGGCATAGCACATGTGCTATAGGAAAATCCCTAAAGTGCTACAGAAGGGACGCGTGTGTAGAATAGGCCATGCACGTTGGTCTTGGGTTGCTCTAAGTTTTACCCGGTGGGAAACACAGTCCTGGGCAAATCATTTCAAAGGGATGATTCGCTAACACGGTGTCTTGGAGTCGAATCAAATAGAAATATGGGATGGTTCCAAAATTTTGATGGATTTTGATTTTAGCAGGTTTTAGGAACATTTCAAGCCATTATAGTAAAAAATTGGCTCGGCGTTTTTCTTTTTTTAAGTAAAATTCCGCTAAGGGATGCTTTTTAAATTCTAGTATAAATTTAAAAAAAATTAAGTAAACCAATGCTTCAAAAATTAAGTAAATGTTTGAAATTTTGCTTTGAAACCTGAAAAATTTAGTAAATACTTAATTTTAAGTAAATACTTTGAAATTCATCTAAAGTTTTTTTCTGCAGTTTATTAAAAAAATAAATATTGTCCAGCATATTTTCTATAATAAACATGTACAAAAAAAATCGGCATATGTTTCATAGAAAATAGGAATTAACCGTTTTCAAAATTTTCATTTTTATGCCAAAAGCGGGTATTAGAAACAAATACCGATGTGGGCTTCATAGCAACAGACCCAAACGATATTGTTCATTTAAAGTAGTTATTCTGAATTCTACGAATTCTATTATATATAAAAATGATTAATTTACTCTTCCAATGGATACGCTGTGCCAGAAATTGCATAAAAAAAGGCTTTTCCGGGATTCTACGTAACATAAAAAAAAACAATTTCAGTAATTCGGTATGAATTTTATGTAGAACTTAAAATAGCATCTACACTATCAGAATTTTGATTTTTTTTTTGATTTTGAAAATGCCTTGGCTTGTTCGGGTACAAGCGAAGCGTCTGCTTTCGTGATATTTTCTTAATTAAGGCCTACATTTTCCAAAAATAACTTGGGCAGACGCATAGGACCCAGAACTTGGGACTTACGGTCTTATTTATTTAAAAACTCGAAAAACGACCGTTTCTGGTTGAAAAAAGCAGATCCAGCTTCGTCCTTCGGTATTGGCGGCGTCTGCTTTTTACAGGTTCCCTCTTATTTTATCAAGAATAAACTAAATTAGTTGATTTTATATGGTTAAAGAACAGTCCATTTTTGGATCGAAGTATTTTGGGTTCGACTATTTTAGTGTCAACAAATGTTAAGGTATTTAATTCAAGTGATTTAACCACAGTCCATTTTTGGATGTAGCATTTTAGACCTTATCTGGGCATTTCAGGGCACGGAGGCCGCAAAATCAACGTTAAAGCCTTTTATTCGACTCGTCCGACAGAATGAACAACTAGGCAGAGGGTTAGTCGACAGGTCAAAATTTCGGGTCGCCCTCTTGGTCTATTATGCTCGCAAGTTAATTTTTTCATTATTTTGCATTAAAAAAAAGGATGTGTGAAAAGAAAAAATATATTATTAATTACACAGGGGAACAGCTGTTTTGGTGTCGAGGTTTTTTGAGCTGATTCTATATCAATTTGATGTCCTGAATTCAAATAACGTATTCATTTGTACCTAGGAGCTCAAATTTTTAAGGTATACAATTTTAGAGAAATATAAGTTACATTATTGTAACTCAAATCCGTAAGTGTAGTAAACAAAAGTAGATACGAAATTTTTATTTTAGTTATACAAAATACAATATTATGTCGTACTTACAAACAAAAAAAAACATTGAAGAAATGAAATAGTCACTCAACACTTGGAAAGCTTCTTTTCCGCGACATTCTTGAATGTTTTTTTAAACAGTCCCTTTTTAAACTCCAGCAGTAATCTGCCATCATGTGCATGTCCCATCTTCCTTGGTAGCGGTCCTCCATAACTTTAATATCTTGGTGAAATCTTTCACCTTGTTCCTCACTCATGTCTCCTAAATTTTCTGGAAAACGGTCTAAGTGGCTGTGTAAATAGTGTATTTTAATACTCATATTGCACCCTAAGGATTTGAAACTATTAAGCATCTTGTTAACCATTTCAACATAGTTTTGAGCTTTATGTTTGCCTAGAAAATTTTCTACAACTGCAACAAATGATGTCCAAGCTTCTCGTTCAACTTGATTCATTGAATTTATGAAGGCAGGATCCTTAATTAATTGTCTTATTTGTGGGCCGTCAAATATCCCTGCTTTGATTTTTTGCTGTGCTCAACTGATGCATTTTTTCCCCTATATATGCAAAACAAGACCCATTCTTATCAAGAGCCTTTACAAATTGCTTCATTAAGCCCAACTTTATATGTAACGGAGGAAGTATGATTTTTTCTCTTTCAACCAAAGCGTCGTTAATGACATTCTTTTCCCCAACGTCCATGTTTTCTCTCTGAGGCCAATCTTTTCTAACCCAGCGGTGTGTTTTGTCCCTACTATCCCAGAGGCACAAGAAACACGGATATTTCGTGTAACCACTTTGCTGCCCAAGAAGAAAGTTTACCATTTTTAAGTCTACACAAATCATCCATTGATGTTCGTAATACTTTATCTTCTGCAAGACCAAAGCTAAGGTATTATATTCTTCTTTCAGTTTCGTTGAATGAGCTAGTGGTATTGAACCATATTTATTCCCATTATGTAGGACACATTTTAAACTTCGCTTTGAACTGTCAATAAATAGGCGCCAATCATCTGGAATATATTCAGAAAGTCCCATTTCTTTCATGAGTCCCCTAATTTCGTGACAAAATACAAGATTGTCTTCTTGAGAAAAAGAATAGTAGCAGATCTTTTTCTCTTGTACGGTAAAAGGTAATTTTGGTTCCTTGTTCCAGTAAATTTTTGTCGTTCAACCTAGAAGCCAGTACTTCAGAAGCTTTTTTCGATAAATTGAGATCCCTGGTGAGATCATTTAATTCATTTTGATTGAAGCGTTGAGGAACTGATGACGTCCCCTCATAGTCACTGTTAGTTTCATTAGCATCAGAACTTTTATTAGCATCAGAAGAGCGATCAGAGGGAAAATATTCGTCATCAGAGATATGTGGTAGCTGATGAAATGTTGGAATCGGTATTTCATCTGAGTGCGGGATAGGGCGTATTGCCGAGTCTAAATTGGGATAAGTCCACTTACTGCGGTTATTTCGATTGATTCCATTAGTATTTACTGAACAGAAATAACAATCATTGAAGTGGTTTTTTGGTTCTCTCCAAACCATTGGTACGCCGAATTTTAGACATTTTCTTTTCCCGGTAGTCCACTGCCGTAAATGCTTTGTACAAGTTTTACATACGAGATGCGGAGCCCACGTTTTGTCCTGATCACCAAGCTTAATTCCAAAGTATCCAAGATACGCTCGCTTTACAAAGTCCGTAATAGTTTGTCTGTTTTGTTGAAACATGTATTCTCCGCATATATAGCAAAACACATCAGGTTGATTTACACAACTTCTTCTTGAACTGGAACCTGAACTCATTTTAATTCTGTTCAATAACACAAAAACACTCTTTTCTTAACATAAAATAACACGCCGAATTCGATCTACTCTCATTAGTAAGAACGCACAAACTGACGAGACTTACCCGAGTTAGGTGATTAAAAGGGTCAGTTCAGGTACCTGATAGGCAATGGTTCCACTATTTATAGATTTACCTGGAATTTACTCAATTACAGACTGACAATAAAACCATTGTACCTACATTAATGAATATATAATAATTTTAGAACTCTCATAAATGAATATACTGAATAAAAACCACATTGGTAGATAAGTTGATGTATCTAAAAAAGTAGAGCTGATAGAGAAAAAACGGATTGCATGTATAGATTTAGCGTCCCAAATATAGTTAAAATCAGCTCTAAAATCCCAGGCACCAAAACAAAAATATTTTTTTGTTGCCCTGTGTTATGTAAAAGTACATGTACATTTATAATATAATACATAAATAGAATAATGAATATCATTTATATGGAAATGTGAAATTTAATTTTGTAACAAAAGTAATAATTTTGAAATGGATATTATTAAAGTATTGATAATATTATCTATAAATTTTACGTAGGTACTATAAACTACACTCTACCTATGTCTGAAAAATAATAAAAAAATATTTATGTATTGTATCAAAATAATATTTTGCATATTATTAATAAGAATTTTTAAATAATAAATAGTATCTTTAGAAAAATAAAACCAGCTGAAAAGTTTTTCTTGCAAACTGGGCAAACTATTGTACAGGGTGAGTCAACGATAGAGTAAAGTTATATACCTAAACCTAGTAGTTTTTCTAATATTCCAATATTTTAAAAAAATACTAGTTTTCAGTTTTGTAAAAAATTGCCAGTAGCGCCATTGTTTCTGAAGGTGGAATTCTCATAATTGGTTCGAGCGTTCTATAGAGATTAAAAAAAAGATATATGTAAAGAAATTTGAATTAGATGCTACAGGGTATTCAAAATAAATTTATACATTTCGGCTATTTTAAATTGAAAAATCTCAAATTTTTTAAGTGGCACAACCTGATAGATTTTACAAAACCCTCTCACTTTTATTAAGTACGTCAAATACCTATTTCTAATAGTTTTCGATTTATTTTGAGTTTTTCAATTTTTACCCTTAGTTTTTAATAGACTTACGTTATAACATCGTAGTTGCCAAGGCAAAACAAAAATGTAGGCATTGTCAAATTTTGAGAGAAGAATGAATTAATTGATATGGTTTATATACTGGGCGAGGTGGGAAAAAATTGTCTTTTGGCAGTAAGGCTTTATGGAGCGAAGAACCCTAATAAACATATACCATCTAGAAAATTTTTTCAGTGTTTAATAGTGCATAATGGAACAGTTTGATGGTAGTGGTAGCGTTGAGTATACGAAACGGAAAGTAGTAAACCAGAATGCTACCAATGAGGAAAAAGAAATGGAGATTTCACTTCATGTTGAAGATAATCTCCAGGTCAGCAGTCATCAAGTAGCTAACTTATCTGACACATCCTAATCTACGGCTAATCCCACCATGAGAAAATACAAGTATCATCCCTTTCATATGGAACTACACCAAGAACTTCAAGACCGTGGTTTTGAACGACAAGTAAAATTTGTACCACCATGAATGGAGCAATAGAGGCCGATCCAAATTTTTTAACCAAAATAATGTTTTCTGATGAAGCTACTTTTCGCAGTAATGGAGCAGTTAACAGTCATAACATGCATTATTATTCAACAGTTAATCCATTTCGGGTCCGGGAAGTTCAAAACCAAAACCATTGGTCGCTTAATGTATGGTGTGGAATATTAAATTTTCGAATTATTGGTCCATATTTTTACCACGAACCGCTTAATGGGCCTAAATATCTAAATTTTTTTCAAAACGAGTTTCCCCAGCTTCTTGAAGAAGTTGATAACTTTGAAAGGAAATAAATGTGGATTCAATAAGACGGAGCTCCTGTTCATTACCACCGGGAAGTTCGGGAATTTTTGAACGATCGTTACCCACAAAAATAGATTGGTAGGGATGGATTCATTCAGTGGCCCCTTCGATCACGTGACTTC
>CM032454.1:182413393-182485893 GCA_019049505.1 Pachyrhynchus sulphureomaculatus
TAATTTCTTATGTCGTTGCTGCGTATTTGATCTCTTAGTGTTATCCATTTTATTGTACGTAGTATCTTCATTTCGGTCGTTCTTATGATACTTTTGTTTTTACTGGTTTCTGCATAGGTTTCCTCTGCGTACGTTAAAATCGGTCTCACACGGGTCTTGTATATCCTTTTTATTTTTTGCATTTATGTATATATTTTTCCATGTAACATCTCTTAGACTACCAGATATTTTTATTGCCTTGATGGAGTTTTCTCTTAGCTACTCTATTAAATTTATACTACTAGATATTTGTGATCCGAGGTAGTTGAATTTCATCACCTGTTTGTGGTGTGGTTTAAGTCAATTAAATATTGATTTGGTAAATTGGGACTTGACGGTTTCGTTTCTTTTAGTAAATTGATAATTGACACTTGCTTCTTACGAACAATGATTAGCCTTTTTTTTATAGGGAGGTGCACAGAACACAAGAATATATAAACATTTAATGAGAGAAGTGTCCGCTGGTATAGAGTTTTAGTTATTTTTTGTGAAATTGTTGTGTCGCGAGAATCGAGAATTGTTATCTTCGCCTATAACTGGCATCCACATCAGGTATACAAAGCCGGACCAAGGATAAAATATTTCTTGTGGGCTATCCCATTCACCAGATCACCGGTTGTAAACTACCCTCAAATCGTCAAGTTTTGTGTGCTTTATTTTATAATTTACGTACTGTGAAATTAACTGTAAGGGAATCAGCAAAACTTACAATACGAGAAGTGTTCATTTTTTGGGAGAAAGCTCGAATCCCGACTAAACATGAGCAAGATGCAATTACTAAGCTGGAAAAACTTCACGCCGAGTGGAGAACTCTTCAAAAAGACCGGAAGAAAACATCGAAAACGGCCAAGAACAGATGTAAACAGTTTGTTGAAAAGTTGGATGATCTCTTTGATATTGCTCAACAAGATGCCTTGGCTCTGATGAAATCGGAAGAAGATAAGGCGTTTCTCGCGAAACAGTGGCAGAAGGGCCCGCCCAGGTTCCATGACTGGAGTGGATCTCAAGTTGTCTCGAGCTGAAGAAATCAAGGTGCAAAAGGAACTTGCAAAAATGAACCGACAAATCCAAGAAGCAACTTTTGATATTGGTGAGTTTTTTTTATTATTAGTATTCTAAAAAATAGATAAACAAATAAGTAAATAGTTTCATTATAATTGAAAAAAAAATTGTACATGAGAGCATGATTTGGCATCTTTATGATTGAGTTTATATTTTTTAAATAATACCTTTTGATAATTAGAAGTAGGTAATTTAGTACCTATGTATTATTACTATTCTGCTAAAACGACAAGTTTTTATAGTCTTTTTTTATCTCTTTCTTTTGTTGCTTTTTAGAGACGGATGATGAAGACAAGTTCGAAGAAGGAGAAGAAGACACTGAAGAGGACAGCATCTACCAGGAACTTGAGAGCTTGGAGGAAATGGACATCCCTGAAGAAGCTGCAGAAGATCCAGGACCATCTGAGAGCAAGAGGATGAAAGTTTTATTTGCAAGGGGCGTTAAAGAGATTTTAAACATGAAATTGTCCATTTTATTAGATCGATGTAAGGTATCCGACAGAAATGCCACGAGAATTTTAATAGCTACTCTAGAAGCACTAAACCTTGACCCTCTTGAGTACAAAGTCTCGAAAACTTAATTACATGATAGAAGGCAAATGTTCAGAGAACAAAATAATAAAAAAATTTTGGATGAAGTAAACATTCCTGAAAAAGAGCCCGTGGTTGTCCATTGGGACGGTAAACTTTTACCGGGTGTTTTAAAAAATGAACAATGTGAGCGAATAGCTATAGCTATTTCATATGGCGAAAAGGAACAGCTGCTGGGAATTCCTGTAACAGCAAACAGCTCTGGAGAGGAGCAAGCCGTAGCCGTATATGAATGCCTACATGACTGGGGTCTTCTCAACACCGTCAAGGCGATGTGCTTCGACACTACAGCATCCAACACGGGAAGACTCAAAGGAGCATGCGTCATATTGAAGCAAATGTTAGGAAGAGAATTGTTATACCTAGCTTGCCGTCACCATATCTTGGAAATTCTGTTAAGAGGCGTATTCGACACAAAAATGGGATCAACCACTGGACCTCATCCAGACATTTTCAAGAGATTCCTCACTGCGTGGCCCAAGATAGACAAAGGAAAATACGACACAGGTATCAGTGACAATCTAATACAAAAGCAGCTAACTCCAGAAGTAATTGCAAATGTTACTGCTGAATTCGAGACCAAATTAACTGAGAGCCACCCCAGAGATGACTACAAGGAACTATTGCAGTTGGTTCTCGTATTTGTTGGATCACTAGACGGCAATGTTGCGGGTTTTAGAACTCCAGGAGCCATTCATCACGCTAGGTGGATGGCAAAGGCTATTTACTGCTTAAAAATGTTCATTTTTCGTCGTCAATTTCAGATGTCTAAAGAAGAAGAAAGTTCTGTGCGTGCCATTTCTGTTTTCCTAGTTAAAATTTATTGTAAAGCTTGGTTCAATGCTCCAAAAGCTCATCTTGCACCAAAGCAAGATTTAGGTATTTTGCATAGTCTGTTAGACTATAAAGAATGTGACAACGACATTGCAGAAATAGCCCTGACCAAATTTTCGAACAATTTGTGGTATTTGAATGCAAAGTTGGTGGGATTATCGTTTTTTGATACCACCATTACAGACGATGAAAAGTTGTTAATGGCTAATAAATTGCTCAGTAGCACAGATGAACCATCACAGCACGCTAGGGTTGTAAATCCAAAAGTTAGGAAAGAAAACTTAAAAGAGGTAGTTGATGGAGGATTGGTAAATTTACTTACCAAAGAAACGTTTACATTCTTTGACCAATTTAATATAAAAACAGATTTCCTAAGACAACATCCAAACACCTGGCCTCAAAATAATGACTTCCAAGAAAGATTGAAAATTGTCAAAACATTAAAAGTAGTTAATGATATGGCTGAGCGTGGTGTTAAATTAATAACCGACTTTAACGACCTTCTGACAAAAGATGAAGACCAAAAGCAATATGTCCTGCAAGTTGTAAGTAAATGCCGAGCATTATATCCTGACGTTTCAAAAACTACTTTAACAAAAGCTTATTAGCTAGATTAGATAACTATGTAAAATTATCAACTCATGTAGGTACTACGTCTGTATCTTTTCTGTGTCTGTTTTGTATGTAAATATTATATACCTAATTTTTATATTTTAAAATAAAAAATGTCATTAGACTTATCAGTATTACTTGTTTTTTTATTATATTTCTACTTTAAACTCAAAAATATGCCAAAAAAAAGCAAAATTTATCACTTAATAACAAAATATACTAAGTATGCTTTTAGTGGTACCAGGTCACGTTTTTGGGGCTAAAGGCTGTTGTAACTCGGTTTGACTTAAAATAACAACAATTATGTATAGAATATAAATTTTGAAGAACAACATTAGCTTTCTTTTGAGATATTAAGCGTGTTTCTATTATTTACCGTTCTGGAGTTATGGCTTCATATGTCAGCTTTTTGGCCAAAAATTTGGACTTTTTCGAACTTTGAGCTCAAATTTCGGCTATCTCAATATCTGGAAAGGGGAATTGTTTTGTGGGGTCCAGACGAACAAGATTCCGACATTTTTTTTCCCCTCTATGAGATCCGGTCACTCTAATATATATATATATATATATATATATATATATATATATATATATATATATATATATATATATATATATATATATATATATATATATATATATATATATATATATATATATATATATATATATATATATATATATATATCCGTTTTAATATATATTATATATGTAGGATGCCTATTTTAAGTGGTGCAAGTATTGCTACCTTTGAAACCACAAAAACCACAGTCATTTAAATTAGAAATAAATTGCCATTTTTGGGGTTAATTTAAGATACCCTATGTTAATAGTTTTTGAAATAATAAAAAAAAATATCAATCAATATTAAAATAACCGGTCAAGTGCAAGTTGAACTTGCGCAATTAGTGTTCCGTACGTTGATTGCTTCTGAAATAAAAAATTTTGTTACGGAGGTATAAAATGATCAGTGACTTCACAAAACACACCCCAAATGAGTTTTCAACAAAGTTTGTTTCCGATCTTTACTGAAAACTGATGACCTTGAAATTTGTTATATACCAGATAAATTATTAGAGGTAATGCACTCGTGATAGTTTTCGTTCAATCTACACTCCGTGGAGAATATTGCAGAATTTTTTCAAAATTTTTGGGTCAGTACTTTTCGAGACAGAGGGGAGGGGCAGCGATTTTTCGCGATTTTTTCAAAATAATACAAAGAAAAGTCTGCGCATGTAAGACATTATATATATTTTTGAACTCGTGTTTTTACAAGCTTTCATTTGACACCTCACTCGATGACTTAGTAAAAAAAAAAAATTATTCACTTCCGATTTCTCCCCCGAGAACTAACCCCTTAAGTCAAAATTTCCACTTTCTACGTCAAATAGTTTCGGAGAAAATTGGGTGTGGCAGATAGACGGACAGACAGACGGACAGATAGACGGACCGACACACATCGAAGCGATCTAATAAGTGTTCCGTACGGAACACTAAAAAGTTAAGAATGGCTTTTAATTTTGGTATATTTAAATTCATAATATCAAAAAATTATGCAAACGAGACCAGTCAAAAAATTACATAATTGACGCAGAGACTACAATGTTTTTAATCTATGAAAACTTCTATTTATAATTATTGCAAAACAAGATATGATTTTAACTATAAAATTTTTAAGCATAAAAGAGTTTTAGTTATTTTTTGTGATATTTTTGTGCTGCGAGAGTTGAGAATTGTTATCTTCGCTTATAAATTGCTAAGCGCTCTAAATATAGCGAAATATGTGTACTTATAATGCAAGAGAAAAACTACTACTTCTTCAATGTTGATATGAGTTGGGCTGTTTTCGTAGGTACTAAAAAATTACCTAATACCTCTGTAATTAAGAATGAGACTCCTCAATTCTAGTGTATTTTCAATTATTATAGCAGTAGAGCTCAAGCATGGACGTTTAAAATATCAAACTTAAATAAAAAATGGAAAACGCAGGGAGCTATGAAGAGACAAATATTAAGGGTTTCTCTTGGGGACCGCAAGATCAACAGGCAAACCACAAATGGGATGGAAAGATGACACAGTAAAGCACGCAGACTTTATATGAGTCTAGCCCAGAGCGAAGAAAACTGGAGACAGTTAGTGGTGGCTTAAATCTCGAAAATTGAAAAAATACTAGAAAGTGGACTATAGAAAGAGAAGACAATTACAAAGTTTGTCTACATTTATCCAGCTCTATTTAGAAATTTCTATTTTAAAAACATGACAACCATTTTAAAAATGTTTTACCTAATTGACAGCATTTTTCTTCTTTACTCGGCACCGCGCCTGAAGCCAGAGCTGTTTAAAATTACTTTTAATAAAATAGGAAAAAGTTAATTAAATAAAGAGCAACTTGCTGTATACAGGAAAAGTATTATATTTAAAATTTGATGGAATTTTCATTCCATTTACAACAATTACAGCCGGTGTCCGGGACGTTTTAGTTATTATGTTAAGAAATGAAGTATACGTCGGAAAATATTATGTACTTCAATTTTTATAGGACAAACGGAAATAGGGCTTCAAATTATGGAATATAAAATCATAGTAGTTTTATAAATTACAAAAACCTATGTTACTAAGTGCCATGTTTTTGTTAATGATACGAAATCTAAGGAATTTCAACCTCATTGTAGTGTAAGACAAGGTTGCATCCTATCACCTAAACTTTTCAATATATATGGCGAACTAAGTTGGGAATGTGGAATCTTTGGCACAATGATACTACTTAGTATATATCACCACTACACCAAACACTTTATTTTTGCACTTGACGCGTGTTTCGCTAACCATGTTAGCTTCATCAGGAGCGATGATTGACTAAAGCTAAACTACCAAATCTACCCTATTTATACTTAGCCTAACCCTTGAATTACTCAAGCGGAACTAATGACATAGGCAAGGCTATAAGTTCCGGTCAAGTAACCAGTAGAGGGGACTATAAGGAATAGGCCCTCTGTCTTTGTTTAAACTACTTTTACATTTTATGATTTCCATACTCTAATTCACGAAAAAACATAAAAGTAGTTAAAGGATTGAAAAAGAAAGATGTCTTCTACTTAAAAGCGGATAAAGGAAATAAGGTTGTTATATTGGATAAGAAAGATTACTTTGAACGCGTAGATAATCTTATCGAATCTGGCCCTTATGAAAAAGTAATAAGAAATCCATTACCGAGAATGATATCAGAGGTTAAAAATTCTTTAAAAAAATGTAAGAACCTTGTCTCCGATTCGCTAAAATTTAAATTAAATGTGAGTAATCCGACCATACCAAAATTGTATAGCTTACCCAAAATTCACAAACCTGGAAAAGCAATGCGACCCATTGTTTCATCGGTCGGATCACTCACATATTTAATATCCAAATGGTTATCAAAAGAACTTGAGAAGTTACCATTAAATACTTTCGCAGTGAAGAATTTGTTAGAATTCATTAATAAAACAAAAAATCTAGTTCTTAATGAAGGTGAAGTCTTAATTTCTTTTGATGTTAGTTCTTTGTTCCCAAGTGTGCCAATTCCACAAACTTTACAATATCTCGAAGAATTACTTAGAATGAATGACTTTGAAGACGAAATTATTCATGAATACTTAATATTATCTAAACTCTGTATGGAACAAAATTATTTCCAATATAACAATCAATTTTATGTTCAGAAAGAAGGAACAGCTATGGGTAATTGCTTGTCAACTTTCATAGCCAATTTATTCATGAGTAAGTTTGAAATCGAAGCCAGTCAAGGATTCGAATATTTCCCAAGGGTATGGTATAGGTATGTGGATGATATTTTCGCGATTTTTGATACAAAGAAAGCAAATATTGATGATTTTGTTTCCAAATTAAATAGCCGGTATGATTCCATTAAATTCACTTACGAAGTTGAGAACAAAGGACAATTGCCTTTTCTAGATATTTTAATTATTAAAAATAATAATAGATTAGAATTTGATATCTATAGGAAGGACACAGTAACAGATAGATATATTCCTAATGATTCATTTCATTGCAAACAACATAAATTAGCCTCATTACATTTTTTAGTTCATCGTTTGGTCACTTTCTCTCTGAATAGAGTAAACTTTAATAAAGAAAGGAATCGTATTAGAAATATAACTAGAGTTAATGGTTATGACGATGACTTAGTAAATAAGCTAATAAATAGGCATAAGTTTAGGTTTAATATTCAGAATTCCACCTTTTTTACACGCGAAGAAAATAACACCAAGTATGTCTCCATACCATATAATCCGAAATATAGCAAGGGACTCAATAAGGTATTTAATAAGGTAGGCCTCACCTTAGTCTATAAGTCATCAGACAATCTGAGGAATATCTTAGGAAATCCCAAAGATAAGATTCCTAATTGTGAGAAAAGTGGAATTTATGAAATTAGTTGTAATGATTGTGACAAAAAGTATGTTGGGCAAACTAAAAGGTCAATTAGAACACGATTTAAAGAACATTTAGCATACTTAAGATACAACAGAACAGAGAAGTCTAGCATTGCCGAACATGCTCTTGAAGCTGATCATACTGTAACATTAGATAATCTAAGATTAATAAAAAATGTATCTGATAGGAGATTGTTGAACGCATACGAAAGTATGGAAATCATAAAATGTAAAAGTAGTTTAAACAAAGACAGAGGGCCTATTCCATATAGTCCTCTCTACTGGTTACTTGACCGGAACTTATAGCCTTGCCTATGTCATTAGTTCCGCTTGAGTAATTCAAGGCTTAGGCTAAGTATAAATAGGGTAGATTTGGTAGTTTAGCTTTAGTCAATCATTGCTCCTGATGAAGCTAACATGGTTAGCGAAACGCGCGTCGAGTGCAAAAATAAAGTGTTTGGTGTAGTGGTGATATATACTGAGTAATATATGGCGAATATATCATGCGAGGGGCCTTGGATGATGGGCAAGGAGGGATATCAATTAATGGTAAAATGACTAGTTATTTGTGATTTCCAGATGACACGGTTCTTCTGGCTGGGAGCGAAGAGGAATTACTGCAAATACTTAAGAGGGTAGAAAAAGAAAGCGAGAACTGGGACTTGAACAAAATATAAATAAAAACAAAATCATGATTGTCGATAGGCAAAATAACAACAGACCTGATGTCAGACAAATTGAATATGTGTATTTGGATCCCTAATTAGTAATGCCGGTACAGTAGAGAGGGAGATCCGTCAAAGGTGTGCCTTTACAAAAGTTACTGTACAAAAGCTCAATAAAATATTACAAGAAAAACACATATCCAAACAAGTGAAAATCAGACTGGTAAATTCTCTTGTCTTTCTTATTTTCACATATGGCTGTGAGTCCTGCAGAAAGTCGGAAATAAAAAAACTAGATGCCACAGAAATGTACTGCTGGCGAAGAATGTTTAGGATCTCAACTCAATTACATCAAAGCTCAATGTCCAGCAACGTATTTCAAGTTTTATTCAAGCAAAAATTATTAAATTTTTCGGCCATATCATGAGAAAAGATCAGAAATGTTTAGAAAAACTCATTATTCAAGGAAAATTTCCTGGTAGAACACCTCGAGGCCGATCTTCGGCCCGTTGGGTGGATCAAGTTATCCATGTTGCGAATAAACCACTTTACATACTGGTCCACGAAGCGCAGGATAGAGAAATGTGGAGAAGAATATCCCACAATGCTACAAAATGACCACTACATTCCCTGGAGGGAATTGAGAATGAAAAGAGAGATGTCACTATAATACTATGATGTATTTTTTAAGTTATCTATCTAGCTATAAAGGAAGTCTCGCAAGGTCTAAAAAATGTATTTTTACGCAACTATAGGCTACACTAATATATTTAGTCTAGCGCGTCTCGAGATGTTTCGTTCCATCCAAGAAATTTCTTTTGTTTCCGGATCAAAAAATGACACTACAACAGCTTTTAACTTATTACCTGACAAAAGTTTTCGGCTCAGGAGATCTTTCTTCAGATGTTTGAACAAAAGGAAGTCGTATTCGGACGTTTCTCTCTAATAGGCTACTTCTTATTTTGGATCGTCCTTCAGCAAATTCCGCGATTAATTGTGGATTCCCTTTTTCAATATTTTTTAGGGGAAAAGTCCTTTGGAGTCCAAAATTAAACTCAGTTTTTGCTCTCTTTGGAAGCGGAGAGCTCTTATGAACCCATTGCATCGGTTCCTGCTTCATGGGATAATTTTAATAGAACATCCAACCCTAATCGTTCTTTAAAGCGGCCAAATATTCAGGTAAAATTTCTTCTTTTATAATCTGTGCTTCGCTTGCAATAGTCTGTGCTTTCTATATATTTGATGATTCTAGATTATCAGATTAGTATCTCGTATCTATAGAACTAACATCACTTATTTATGTTATATAATAATAAAATAGTATTTTATCCAACCAATGGAAATATTTTTAAATTCACTACTCAAAATTTTGAGCTAACACCACGTATAAGACTCTAGAGAATGACAATAGTACATATTTTATAATATATTTTCCATACATGTGCTTTTGTTGGAAAGAAGGTTTTCAAATACGAGGCGCATTTTTTAAGTAAGTACCCTTTTGAAATATGGCAGCGCAAGTGTCCTGAGTACCTGCATCTATTGGCTAGCCACAAACGCCATTACGGAAGGATTCGTCAGAGTTTATGTTTGTTTGTGCGTGTTTGAAATACACTGAATACACTGTAAACCGTTTTTTAAACGCAAGAGATGTGAAAGCCGCCGGAAATGTGGGCTTTGAATCAAGACATTATAAATCGCCTAAAAGTAGCTGAACGAGCGATGGAAAGGAGGATTTTGGGAATATCGTTGAGGGATAGGCTAACTAAT
The DNA here is from genome assembly GCA_019049505.1 of Pachyrhynchus sulphureomaculatus. Classification (NCBI taxonomy): domain Eukaryota; kingdom Metazoa; phylum Arthropoda; class Insecta; order Coleoptera; family Curculionidae; genus Pachyrhynchus; species Pachyrhynchus sulphureomaculatus. The sequence continues at coordinate 182,423,397 of CM032454.1, forward strand.
GAAGAAATTTGAGGAAGGACCAAGATAACTGATGTAGCTTAGAGGGTAAGCAGGTTGAAATGGAGATGGACGGGCCATATTGCAAGTCTCTCTGATAATCGATGGACCCACAAAGTAAACAACTGGAGGTCCTGGAATGAGAAAAGAAGTAGAGGACGCCCGCAAACCCGATGGTCTGACGACATCAAAAGACTAGTGGGATACAACTGGATAAACAAGGCTCAAAACTGAAGAGGATGGACGTATTTAGGGGAGGCTTATGTCCGGCGATGGACTTCATAGCTGATGCTAATGATGATTAGGACTTACTTTAAAACCGAGCCATGTACAGGGTGAGTTAACGATAGAGTAATGTTCATTATCTCATTTGTTTCGGGAATGACGAAAAAAATGTTAAATACAATAGTTTTAGGGAATGTTAAGGTGCACAATTTAAAATTATTTTTGAGTATACAGGGTACTTCAGAAAAGTTTATTTTTAAATTCTGCGTAAAATTTTATAACTTTTTTATTAATAATGTTATATACCTAAACCTAGTAGTTTTTCTAATATTTCAATTTTTTAAAAAAAAAATACTAGTTTTCAGTTTTGTAAAAAATTGCCAGTAGCGCCATTGTTTCTGAAGGTGGAATACTTATAATTGGTACGGGCGTTCTATAGAGATGAAAAAAAGATATATGTAAAGAAATTTGAGTTAGATGCTACAGGGTGTTCAAAATAAATTTATGTATTTCGACTATTTTAAATTGAAAAATCTTAAATTTTTTAAACGGCACACCCTGTATATTAATATTTTTTCTGAAAGATTTTATAAAACCCTCCAACTTTTAGTAAGTATGTCATATACCTGTTTCTAATAATTTTCGATTTATTTTGAGTTTTTCAATTTTTACCCTTGTTTTTAATACACTTACGCTATAACATCATAGTTGCCAAGACAAAACAAAAATGTAGGCATTGTCAAATTTTGACGTGTCTATTAAGCAAGTAAAAATAGTTTAATTTGTTGTAGTAAGTGACGTATAAAAGGTAATAGTTCTGGATTTTCCTAAAAATGAATTAACTGATATGGTTTATATACTGGGCGAGGCGAGAAAAAATTGTCTTGTGACAGTAAGGCTTTACGGAGCGAAGTACCCTAATAGATGTATACCATCTAGAAAATCTTTTCAGTGCTTCATGGAAGAGTTTGATGGTAGTGGTAGCGTTGAGTATACGAAACGGAAAGTAGTAAACCAGAATGCTACAAATGAGGAAAAAGAAATGGAAATTTTACTTCATGTTGAAGATAATCCCCAGATCAGCAGCCGTCAACTAGCTGACTTATCTGACACATCCCAAACTACGACTAATCGCACCACGAGAAAATACAAGTATCATCCTGTCATATGGAACTACACCAAGAACTTCAAAACCGTGATTTTAAACGACGAGTAAACTTTTGTACCACCATGAATGGAATAATAGAGGCCGAGCCAAATTTTTTATCCAAAATAATATTTTCTGGTGAAGCTACTTTTTGCAGTAATGGAGCAGTTAACAGCCATAACATGCATTATTATTCAATAGTGAATCCATTTTGGCACGGGAAGTTTAAAACCAAAATCATTGGTCGCTTAATGTACAGTGAGGAATATTAAATTTTCGAATTATTGGTACATATTTTTTCCGCAAACCCCTTAACGGGCCTAGATATCTAAATTTTTTGCAAAACGAATTACCCTAGCTTCTTGAAGAAGTTGATAACTTTGAAAGGGAACAATTGTGCATTCAATAAGACGGAGCTCCTGCTTATTACGACCGGGAAGTTCGGGAATTTTTAAACGATTATTACCCACAAAAATGGATCAGTAGGGATGGGTTCATTCAGTGGCCCCCCTCGATCATGTGACTTAACACTTTTAGACTTCTTTTTGTGGGGCTACATTAAACATAATGTTTATGTGAATCACTTGAATCAAATACTGAACATCATTTTGAAGCTTCATTTGTCATATGAACACACTCTAAATTTCAAATCGATCTGTCAAGTCATTCATTATTTATGAGCTGGTTAAAGTAAACGTGTTTGAGTATTTTTTAAAAATGGAAAAAATGGAATATCGTGCAATGAAAAAATTCTTTGTTTTGGAACGTTTATTGGCAACTAGAATCCATGCAAAGTTACTGAAAGTTTTAAAGGAGTCTACTTCTTCATTTCCAACTATTCACAGATGAACTCCAGACGTTAAACGTGGTCGTACAAGCGTCAATGATGATCCACGTTGAGGACGTAAAAAACTGCAACAACTGGTTGCAGTTTTTTACGAGACATGAGAACTTAACTAATGTTTTGGGTATCAGAAAGCTATTCACAAGATGGGTGGCCCAATTGCTAACATCGTAACAAAAATGAACTTGAGAAAAACTTTCTAAACAACATTTGCCTCGTTTCACAAAGAATAAAACTGATTTTGTGCGTCGATTTGTAACTATGGATGAGACTTGGGTTTACCAGTATTATCCTGAACTGCGATAACAAATCGCACAGTCGCAGTCGACTAAGCCCAGTTGTTCAGCTCAAAGCAGCCAAAGTGGTCAAAGTCGTTCAAAAAAATTATGGTATCAGTTGTCTGGGATGCAAAAGGAATTTAGTTAATTGATTATTTTCAAAGCGGTAAAACAATTTCAGGAGAGTATTATTGCAACCCCTTAGACCAGCTGGATTAGAAAATTCGTGAGAAAAGGTCCGGTTTGCAGAAAAAAAACATCTTTCATCATGACCATGCACCTGCTTACAGAGGTGCTTTGGCAACGGCAAAACTGGTTGCACTAAAGTATGAATTGTTAGAATATCCACCTTATTTACCAGATCTAGCTCCGTCTGACTTCCATATGTTGCCAGTCGCAAAAGATTTTTACGTGGGAAACGTTTTTTAACAAATGATGAGGTGATAGCATCAGTAGTTCAGAGGCGGGGTAAATGGATTGGAAAATCGCTGGAAAAAATGTATTGAGTAAGAAAGAATATACTGAAGAATAAATTTATCTTGTTTCATTTCCGCTGTCAAACCTTATTGACTGACCAGTAATAATTATATTATCTTTTGCACTGCATGTCAGGACCTTTTTCTCCCTCTGCGCTACTATAATAGTAGCATATGTTCTTTTATTTGGTAGCATTTCTTGTTAGAGATCTACCATTCTCAGAAAACTCTTTGCCCTTTTTCTGAATAAAAACAAAATATAAATATGTAAGTAACTTAGTTGTCTTTCTTAACTAAAAAGTAATAAATAAAACTAAAATTAAAACTCAGCTACCTAAAGGCAAATGCAATCAAACATTTACTTATTTCTGTGTGTTAACTTATTACATTTTGTGTATTAACTATTAATTATATTTTGCTTACATTTATTGTTGACTCATCCGAGAGAAAATTTTTTTGCTAATTATATTTTGTTTCATAAGTCTGTAGACACTAACTACTTAAGGTCAATACAATATTTTTATTTCGTACTTTTTATCCTTTTTTTTGAAGTCGGTTAACATTTTTTTAAAATTCATTGTAATAAATATTAAAATATCCAGGTATGATTATCACAGGGGAACAGCTGTTTTGGTGTCGAGGTTTTTTGAGCTGATTCTATGTCAATTTGATGTCCTGAATTCAAATAACGTATTCATTTGTACCTAGGAGCTCAAATTTTTAAGATATACAATTTTAGAGAAATATAAGTTACATTATTGTAACTCAAATCCGTAAATGTAGTAAACAAAAGTAGATATGAAATTTTTATTTTAGTTATACAAAATACAATATTATGTCGTACTTACAAACAAAAAAAAAAACATTGAAGAAATGAAATAGTCACTCAACACTTGGAAAGCTTCTTTTCCGCGACATTCTTGAATGTTTTTTTAAACAGTCCCTTGTTAAACTCCAGCAGTAATCTGCCATCATGTGCATGTCCCATCTTCCTTGGTAGCGGTCCTCCATAACTTTAATATCTTGGTGAAATCTTTCACCTTGTTCCTCACTCATGTCTCCTAAATTTTCTGGAAAACGGTCTAAGTGGCTGTGTAAATAGTGTATTTTAATACTCATATTGCACCCTAAGGATTTGAAACTATTAAGCATCTTGTTAACCATTTCAACATAGTTTTGAGCTTTATGTTTGCCTAGAAAATTTTCTACAACTGCAACAAATGATGTCCAAGCTTCTCGTTCAACTTGATTCATTGAATTTATGAAGGCAGGATCCTTAATTAATTGTCTTATTTGTGGGCCGTCAAATATCCCTGCTTTGAGTTTTTCTGTGCTCAACTGATGCATTTTTACCCCTATATATGCAAAACAAGACCCATTCTTATCAAGAGCCTTTACAAATTGCTTCATTAAGCCCAACTTTATATGTAACGGAGGAAGTATAATTTTTTCTCTTTCAACCAAAGCGTCGTTAATGACATTCTTTTCCCCAACGTCCATGTTTTCTCACTGAGGCCAATCTTTTCTAACCCAGTGGTGTGTTTTGTCCCTACTATCCCAGAGGCATAAGAAACACGAATATTTCGTGTAACCACTTTGCTGCCCAAGAAGAAAGTTTACCATTTTTAAGTCTACACAAATCATCCATTGATGTTCGTAATACTTTATCTTCTGCAAGACCAAAGCTATGGTATTATATTCTTCTTTCAGTTTCGTTGAGTGAGCTAGTGGTATTGAACCATATTTATTCCCATTATGTAGAAGGACACATTTTAAACTTCTCTTTGAACTGTCAATAAATAGGCGCCAATCATCTGGTATATATCCCATTTCTTTCACGAGTCCCCTAATTTCGTGACAAAATACAAGATTGTCTTCTTGAGAAAAGAATGGTAGCAGATCTTTTTCTCTTGTACGGTAAAAGGTAATTTTGGTTCCTTGTTTCAGTAAATTTTTGTCGTTCAACCTAGAAGCCAGTACTTCAGAAGCTTTTTTTCGATAAATTGAGATCCCTGGTGAGATCATTTAATTCATTTTGATTGAAGCGTTGAGGAACTGATGACGTCCCCTCATAGTCACTGTTAGTTTCATTAGCATCAGAACTTTTATTAGCATCAGAAGAGCGATCAGAGGGAAAATATTCGCCATCAGAGATATGTGGTAGCTGATGAAATGTTGGAATCGGTATTTCATCTGAGTGCGGGATTGCCGAGTCTAAATTGGTATAAGTCCACTTACTGCGGTTATTTCGATTGATTCCATTAGTATTTACTAAACAGAAATAACAATCATTGAAGTGGTTTTTTGGTTCTCTCCAAACCATTGGTACGCCGAATTTTAGACATTTTCTTTTCCCGGTAGTCCACTGCCGTAAATGCTCTGTACAAGTTTTACATACGAGATGCGGGGCCCACGTTTTGTCCTGATCACCAAGCTTAACTTCAAAGTATCCAAGATACGCTCGCTTTACAAAGTCAGTAATAGTTTGTCTGTTTTGTTGAAACATGTATTCTCCGCATATATAGCAAAACACATCAGGTTGATTTACACAACTTCTTCTTGAACTGGAACCTGAACTCATTTTAATTCTGTTCAATAACACAAAAACACTCTTTTCTTAACATAAAATAACACGCCGAATTCGATCTACTCTCATTAATAAGAACGCACAAACTGACGAGACTTACCCGAGTTAGGTGATTAAAAGGGTCAGTTCAGGTACCTGATAGGCAATGGTTCCACTATTTATAGATTTGCCTGGAATTTACTCAATTACAGACTGACAATAAAACCATTGTACCTACATTAATGAATATATAATAATTTTAGAACTCTCATAAATGAATATACTGAATAAAAACCACATTGGTAGATAAGTTGATGTATCTAAAAAAGTAGAGCTGATAGAGAAAAACGGATTGCATGTATAGATTTAGCGTCCCAAATATAGTTAAAATCAGCTCTAAAATCCCAGGCACCAAAACAAAAATATTTTTTGTTGCCCCGTGTTATTATCATACATCGATATTTCACATGCGATTCTTTCTAACGTGAGATACGGTTTGGATGTTGGCATGTTGAAAATAACTCTTGCAAAATCTCTCTAATATTGGGTTTTACTTTTAGCTTTTTCTAAACGTAAATAAGAAATATGTGATGCCGCTAACTTTCAAGAATACCGATATATGATAGTTTACTTTTACAATAAAACACATTTTTTTTATGGATGTGTATTACTTTAAGCATTTTTCTTTCAATTATAGTATTTTTTTGAAGCGACAGTCTTTTTTTTTTATTTTATTTGTTCTATTATTAGACAGACCTTTGCTTTTATAGAGAAGGCCATAAAATGTTTTATTAAACCTTGGTTGGCTAAATTTGTCCTCGTTTGTGACTATAAAAAGTCGGGGGGTAGCTTAAGAGACATGTATCTTACTGGAAACCTTATTAAAAGAGGATTTTTTTTATCCTATGCTGTAGCTATTCTGTTATTTTTTATTGCTATATTTCCTAGATAAATCATCATCAAGCTTATTCCATCCATAGTCGGTTGTAAGCCTCCCCAAGTTGTCTCCAATGAGCTCTATTGTTTGCTTTTTGCAGCCAGACGTGTCTCGCTAATTCTTTTATGTCGTCCGTCCATCTTGTCTGTAGTCTACCTCTGCATCCTTTGTGTTCTCTAGGCCTAATATACATATTCATTATATTACATCTGTCACTTTTCATCTTCTTGGTACCTCGATGTTAGGAATACGATTTTGGAGTCTAATATTTAACTTTACTTTTACTTATAGCTCATTTTTCAGTGTCACATGTTAATACCGGCAGTACATATTGGTCGAATACTCTGGCACTTATTGTATTTGGGATATCCAATTTAAATGTAGATTGTAACCTTCCGAACGCAGACCAAGCTAACCAGACTCTTCTATCCAATTATATAAAAACAACACTATGTTTTAATTTCCAATATATTTAAAGTCACTTGACAATTGTTTCACCATACAATGGCTTCTTCAGAAGTAAATAAGAAAGAAAAATATTTGGTGGTTAAATAAACTATCCTGAATTACCTAAGATTATGCTAATCATTTTATTATATTATTTACAGACAGAATTATTTTAAGAATGCAAATCTATGGTACTATTTCCGAGAACTAATAAAGATTAAGTAAGGATGAATGGTTTAAGTCTACCCGTTCGTTTAATAATTGATTGGAGTTTTTCCGTTTGTTAATTTCAAGACATTCAAGCAAATTTAATTTTTTAGATTTATTTTCTACATGTAGGATTTTTAACGTATCATCAAAATTATGAGATTCGTTTATTATATGAGTTGCGTAATGTGAATTGTTCTTTTTAAATAACTATGTTTATGTTCTCTAATACGAGTTTCAAAAGATCTACCAGTTTGTCCTGCGTAGGTTTTAGTACAAGATCCACAATTTAATAAGTAAACTCCTGATTTTAAGGAATTCTTAGATTTGGTTTTGTTATTTAAAATTATACTCCCTAAGGAATTACTGGTTTTGAATGCTATTTTATTGTTCTTTTTTATTAAATGTTTGGAAATTGTTCTAGTTATTTTCCCTGTGTATGTGAGTGTACTAAATTTTCCTTTTTTGTCATTAATTGTGGGATAAATTAGAGAGATTGCTTGTTTAAAGGATTTTTTATTCAAGATATTATCTATAATGTGGGGGTCATATCCATTATTAATTGCTATTTGTTTGATTATGTTGAATTCTTTGTTAAAATTAGTTTTAGTCATAGGGATATGTAACAATCTATGTATGAAAGAGTTAAAAGCTGCCATTTTGTGAGGATACGGGTGGGATGAGCTATTGTGTATGACTATGTCAGTATGTGAAGGTTTGTGAAAAATCGAGAAATCGTGTTTATTGTTCACTTTTGATATAGATATGTCTAAGAAATTTATAGAGTTATTGGTTTCTAATTCTATGGTAAATTTAATATTAGGATGCAAATTATTTAGGAAGTTAAGGAAGATTGTTAGTTGTCTATCTGTTCCCGTGAAACAGGAAATGGTATCGTCAACATATCTATACCAGTAAACCATATTTTTGCTTATCGCGTTTTTTGAATTTTTAGTTCTAAATGATCCATGAAAAAATTCACACTTATAGATAATATCTTGAATAAAAAATCCTTTAAACAAGCAATCTCTCTAATTTATCCCACAATTAATGACAAAAAAGGAAAATTTAGTACACTCACATACACAGGGAAAATAACTAGAACAATTTCCAAACATTTAATAAAAAAGAACATTAAAATAGCATTCAAAACCAGTAATTCCTTAGGGAGTATAATTTTAAATAACAAAACCAAATCTAAGAATTCCTTAAAATCAGGAGTTTACTTATTAAATTGTGGATCTTGTACTAAAACCTACGTAGGACAAACTGGTAGATCTTTTGAAACTCGTATTAAAGAACATAAACATAGTTATTTAAAAAATAAGAACAATTCACATTACGCAACTCATATAATAAACGAATCTCATAATTTTGATGATACGTTAAAAATCCTACATGTAGAAAATAAATCTAAAAAATTAAATTTGCTTGAATGTCTTGAAATTAACAAACGGAAAAACTCCAATCAATTATTAAACGAACAGGTAGACTTAAACCATTCACGCTTACTTAATCTTTATTAGTTCTCGGAAATAGTACCATAGATTTGCATTCTTAAAATAATTCTGTCTGTAAATAATATAATAAAATGATTAGCATAATCTTAGGTAATTAGGGATAGTTTATTTAACCACCAAATATTTTTCTTTCTTATTTACTTCTGAAGAAGCCATTGTATGGTGAAACAATTGTCAAGTGACTTTAAATATATTGGAAATTAAAACATAGTTTTGTTTTTATATAATTTTATCATGAATTTCCAACAAGTATCGGCTAACACAATCAAAGATCTTCTATCCAACTCATCCTTTTAACTATCTTTTGATATTTCGATTTTTTTTGTCCTAAATACATGAATGTTTGTACCTTTCCTATTCTTTCACCTTGTCTTAATAGTTCCGGGCTGTTATCTTCACTTTCGTTGTTCAAATCTTTGGTTTTGATGAACTTTATTTTTGAGATTTGTTATTTAATTCCATCAGCATTTCTTGTAATTCTTGTTTTATGTTGGCGACCAGAGTGACATCATCTGTGAACCTTAAGTGATTTAATCGTTCACCGTCCGTTAGTATTCCTTTATTTTTCCACTTTGGATTTTAAACATGTATTCTAGAATCAACATGAACCGCTTTGGGGATATCGAGTCGCCTTGTCTAATTCCTCTTTTAATTTTGATTTTATTTGTTTTTTCTTCAACCATTATAAGTGATGTGGCATTTTTATATATGTATTCAAGAAGAGTTATGTATCTTTCGTCGACTCTCGTGTTACTTAAGGCATTAAGGACTGCCCATATCTCTACCGAATCAAATGCTTTTTCGTAGTCAATCAGTGCTATCCCACAAGGTGACTTTATATTCATTTGCTTTTTCCACTAGTAGTCTAATTGTTCGAAGACGATCCAAAGTGCTATATCCCCGTTTAAATCCCGCTCGTTCACGGGGTTGATAACTGTCCAATTTGTTCGTTAATCTATATGTTATGATTCTAGGGAGGATTTTGTATAGTACCTTTAACAGGTCTGTAATTCTACAATTAAAAATTGGCTCCCCTTTTTAAAAATAAGCTCAATCAAGGCGTTTACTCAAGGTATTGGTATTTTACTTTCTATAAGACGCCTGTTAAATAGAGCTAGATAAATAGTAATATTAAATTAAATCTTAATTAAGTACCCAACAATAAGTAAGAGCGGCAGTGTTTGTACTATTTTGTCGAAATATCTCTTGCATTGTATTAATTGCGATAGTCAAGTACGTAATTCCAAAAAAAATGCTCACACCCAATACACTTCTCCTGATTCAACAAGAGGATTTAATTTAAAAATAGACAACGACCGACGTAAAAAAAACTGTTCTGTGGTCGATCTTGGTTGTTGGTAAGCTTTTAGGACAAATAAACATTGAATTCTACCTGCATTGTTAATAATCAAACTGTTCTATTATCCATATTTTCGAATAATATTGTCATGAATCAATTAAATGTATGGTAATATTAGGGTACCTCAGGTACAGGAATTAAAAAGTTTTCAAGCGTTTGTAGCGAAAAATTTGTTCCAGAAAAATTTACCTATATAATTACTATGAACAGATTATTCAAAAATGTTATCCCCTAGGCCTTAATTATTACATCGTATTATTTTAAACATAGTTATATTAAACAGTTGCTACCAAGCTAAGTATATAAAGGCAGAGTTATCAGTAATTCAATTATTTTAACTCAATTACAAGCTTTAAAGAGTAATATGTGCGGAGCAGAATACTGCCTCCGTTAAGTTCAGGGCGTCGTAGAAGGCGACGAAAAGATGATAGGTGCCCAGATTCCACTAGGAAGGAGACATCCAATCAGATAATAAAAACAAACTTTTTGTCTGCCCCAAACAATTCCAGGTCCTTTTAGTCGGTCATCAAGGCGATTAGTCGAAAATGCATTAAATCCACTATATTATCATTCACACGGACAAACACTACCATTGCAACAGCACCTATTGAGAAAACCAACTTGTAGAATGAACTCTTTGCGTCACATTCTACTACCGATTTCCAAGGAAAAACGCCAACCACTATTCCTAATGTGCAGTCAAGGACATCTGATATTGACTTCAAACAGCGTGTCATAAAACGTATACACCAAACAAGCTTTTGGCGCTGAGGAAATACCTTCCGGAGTACTCAAAAAATGCGTAAGCGAATTAACACCAGTTTTCTGTAGACTTTTCAATCTCTCCTACAGAAAGGGAATATTTCCTTCCTGATAAAAATATGCTACAGTTCTACTGTCACCCATAAAAGGCAAGAAGACCCTGCCAAACAACTACCGGCCAGTTGCACTGCTTTTAATAATATCGAAAGTTATGGAAAAGGCTATCAATCAGTAACTTTCTAAAATATGTCACACATGTTAGGACCAATGCAATTCAACATTTGGCGCAGTGTCAAATCTTTATCGCACAAACTGCATTGGTGCACCATCTGTTGTCTGAAATCCGCATTTCATACTTGTACACCTGGTATTTGTTTTCTGAAACAGAAATGCGTAACGAGAGTGATATTTGATTGCTCTTTCTAGGTGTAATTGATATTTTCAGAATTTACAACTGACTAATTATAAGTGATTAGTGGTTATGTCATTTTACGTGTTCCTCTATAATATATATATATATATATATATATATATATATATATATATATATATATATATATATATATATATATATATATGCAACCGCTCTCTGTCTGTCTGTCTGTCTGTTAGTGCGCTTATCACTGGAGAACCACTCATTCGATTTACGTACCTTTTTTTTACATACATATGTTCTCTGGCCAGGTTATAGGCTATATTTTATTACGATAGGTAGCATAAGAAATGAGCAGTGACAATAATAGTGAATGAAGTCGGAAAAAAGTTTGCCGTTAGCGCGTTCCATTTCAATACACAGCCTAAACCATTAAATATGGAACAATATTATGTAGCAGAGAATATCTATAATCTATAATATATATAAAATGCAATGTCTCTCTGTCTGTCTGTCTGTCCATTATTGCGTTTAACACGCGAGAATCACTTATCCGATTTACGTGTATTTTTTTAAAATTCATACATATATTCTTTGGCCAGGTTATATAATAATATAATAATAATCTATGTCTATAATATATATAAAATGCAACGTCTCTCTGTCTGTCTGTCTGTCCGTTAGTGTGCGTATCCCTCGAGAACCACTTATCCAATTTACGTGATTTTTTAAATTCATATACATATATGTTCTCTGACCAGGTTATAGATATATATTTTATTACATCTATAATATATATAAAATGCTACGTATCTCTGTCTGTCTGCCTGTCTGTCTGTCCGTTAGTGCGCTTATCACTGGAGAACCATTTATCCGATTTACGTACTTTTTTTTTTAAACATACATATGTTCTCTGGCTAGGTTACAGGCTATATTTTATTCCGATAGGTAGCATAAGGAATGAGCAGTGACGATAATAGTGAATGAAGTCGGAAAAAAGATTGTCGCTAGCGCGTTCTCTTGCAATACACAGCCTACACCATTAAATATGGGACAATATTATGGAGCAGAGAATATCTATAATCTATAATATATATATATATATATATATATATATATATATATATATATATATATATATAATATATATATATAATGAAATGTCTCTCTGTCTGTCCATTAGTGCGTCTATCACGCGAGAACCGCTTATCCGATTTACGTGTCTTTTTTTTAAATTCATACATATATTCTTTGGCCAGGTTATATAGTAATATAAATCTATATCTATAATATCTGTCTCTCTGTCTGTTAGTGCGCTTATTACTGGAGAACCACTTATCCGATTTACGTGTTTTTTTTTTTAAACATACATATGTTCTCTGGCCAGGTCATAGTTTGCTGCTAGCGCGTTCTCTTGCAATACACTGCCTAAACCACTAAATATGGAACAATATCATGTAGCAAAGAATATAATATATATAAAATGCAACGTCTCTCTGTCTGTCTGTTTGTCCGTTAGTACGCTTAGCACTCGAGAATCACTTATCCGATTTACGTGTTTTTATAACTTTACATATATGTTCTATATAATTCGATCTAAGCCTAGATAATGGCAGATAAGGTGAGATAATAGGAGATAAGTATAAATAATAGGAGATAAGAAGTAATAATGGGAGATAAGCAGAGATAAGTCTAGATAATGGGAGTTATGGTAAGATAATGGGAGATAAGGAGAAATAATGGGAGATAAGGGGAAATAATGGCAGATATTTTATTATGTTAGGTAACATAAGGACTAAGCAGTGACGATAGTAGTGAATCAATTCCACGCGAGCGGAGTTACGAGCCCTGCTAGTTTAAAATAAAAAGCTTTTTTTTTTAAACATCTGTTAAGCGATGCCTTAAAAATCACCCATATTTTGAAACAAAAACCGTTCAAATTAATTTATGTTTATTACAAACAAAAAACGGGCTATATTCCCTCTTAGCTAAGTTTCAAAGAGGCCGTTAAATGTCGGGAATTATTATCCCGAGACGCGGAGCGTGATATACGACCTCTCAGATAAGACGGTAACTTCGCAGCTTCTTGGTTTCCTGTGGTTAGTTTTAGTTTTTGCGAGAAGAAAATCTCATAGAATACAGTATGAGTTATTTCACTCTAACAATTTAGATAATTTATTGAAGCGGTAGTATCTTTAACGTATTTTCCTGTTTGACTTAACTTTTTGGATGAATTAACCACATATTAGAGAAATATGACTAAAATTGGGTTGAGTGGCGCACAGAAGAAAAATGTCTCGAAACGCTGGCTAAAATATAAAGGTACTATTAGATTTCGACTAAACTCGGTATAACGGAGTTTTTGCGACCATTGAACAAGAATATGTAGTACAAATTTCAAAAAACAAAATGGCGGACTATTTTTGGAAAAACGTGAATTATTTTTATGAAACTCTGTATACACGGGTTTTTCGGATCGCTGATTGCGAATATGAAGTTCAAATTTCAAAAAACAAAATGGCGGCTCCAAAATGGCGAACTATTTTTGGAGAATCGTGAGTTATTTTTATGAAACTTTTTATGAATTTTTAAACAATTTGCTACATTGTGCTACAATTTCCAGAATTTTAAAAATATTTTTCTAATTTAGTAATGTGTTATTGAAATTTTCAAGTATTTTTCAATTTTAGCAACAATTTCCCGACGTTGTAAATAATTCGCTACAAGTTGTAATATTTTCCCGAATTGTTTAACTAACTTTATCATTTTACAACAATTTCTCCAATTTTAAACAATTGGCTGAATTTTGTAACATTAACTAACTTTTTTAAATTTGTAACACAGAATTTTATTTAAAAAGGGCCTATATCTTTACTCAACTCCATTTCTTGATAATAACAAAGTCCTAACCTCACACCAGCACGGGTTTAGAGAAAAGCAGTCTACAGAAACCGCAGCGATCGACTTTATAAAGAATATATATAAAAAACTTGATATAAATGAGAAAGTAGTAGCTCTACTATTTGATCTAACAAGGGCACAATAGACCCAGGCTATGTTGTTAGAAAATTCGAAAGGTTAGGTATTGCAGAATCACTAAATAAATTGTTTAATTCATTTTTGAAGGGTAGAAACTCTAAAATCAAAATTGGTAATATTTTTTCGCAAATGACAAACTGTGACTTAGGGACCCCTCAAGGCAGTGTCCTAGGTCCTCTAATTCTCTTGTTGTTCATAAACAATTTACCTGAATACATTTCATGTGGAATCGTTTTTATGTTCGCTGACGATAATAATATTGACTGAGTTCTCAAACTGGTGTAAAAAGAATAACCTTATAATAAATCTATCAAAGACCGTGTCTATGGAATTTAAGACAAAAATGCGCAAACCAATAAACCTAAATATTGTATTTAATAATATGAATTTGCCTATTAGCCATAGTTCAAAGTTTTTAGGAATCATAATATATTCTAACCTCGAATGGAGTTTGCACATAGATGACGTTTGCTCAAGACTAAATAAATATTTTTTTTTATGATAAAATCTTTAAAAAACTCATTAAGTGTTCCCAATCTCATAACTGTCTATTACGCTAATGCGTACTCAGCCATGTCCTATGGTCTGGCGGTTTGGGGAAGTGCGCAGGAACTGGACAGAGTGCTGGTAATGCAAAAAACGAGTCATGAGACCAATTTTTAGTATGCCATATAACGCATCCAGTAGGGAAGTCTTTAAGAATAGAAAAATATTAACAGTTACAAGTATTTATATATGTAAACCCTTAATGTATATCTATGAAAATCAAGATAGCTTCATGTCGCATAGTTCTTTTCATCGTTATCCGACTCGAAACAGAGAAAATTTTTATATTGAAAAACACAATCATGAATATGTTAAAAAAAACTAGTCATTACTTAGGTTGCAGACTGTTTAACTTACTGCCGGAAAATGTAAAAAGGATTGAATCTATGGCACGTTTGAAAAAAACAAATAAAAACTATACTATTAAGTAAAACTTTTTATTCTGTAACTGAATTTGAAAGTTATCTGCTGGGCAGAGTGTGAATGTAATTCTTTATAACATCCTTACTTAATTAAAGCATCTACAGTATGTATTTTGTTTGTTATAAATATGTATGTTATGTTTTTTGTTATATCTTGTATTTACTGTGTATTAATGTGTTTAATAGTAAGATTTCTTATTTTTTTTTTCCTTTATATATTATTTTTGATATTACCTAAGATGGGATCATACATCCCTTTGATGACATGTCTTATTTACAACTTTTGCAGCTGAAAAGATGAATAAATTGTCTATTGTCTATGAAAAACGCCTCCATAGCATCTACGCACCCCTTCGCACAAAAACTACCCCAGATACCACACTTGCGACATCTAGCACTCAATTTTTCGATATTTTGACAAAAAAATGTCTAATAAATAATCTTGAACTCATTTCACTTTAGGGTTTAATGGAGTTTTTAACTTATTGCTTGTTTTTTTATAGATTTTTGGAAATATTTTCTTATAAAAACTCGATAATTGAATAGTTAATTACTCAGCGTTAAGTAAAGATGAAATTCTAGAAACCCAATGAAATTATACTCACCTTTAGGGTCAGAATTCTTTTTACGCAATTAAAATCGTTCACTTTTGTACTTTCTATAACAGTTTAAACTTGATTACGTTTGACGTGCTTCACGAGCGTGGTACTCGACGCTTCGGAATGAAAGTTATGAGACAGGTGGAAGCGGAAGATGTACTAAGTGATCATATATAATAGTACACAAATTGGCAGAAGTATTCAAACAGGTAAAAATTCCTAAATAGAACCTTTTATTTCTTACATTATGGCCAGCTTTTCGGGTTTTCGGACTACTGTGTGACGCAGGATTGCGGAATTTACGAGGAAATCTCTAGAAGATATTGTACATAACATAGTGATAAATATATTGTGTGTTAGTGCTTTAATAAATAGTTTAAATCGCACTGCTTTAAGCTGTCATCCTGTAGCATACTAGGCAACCTCCGTCAGGGTGTAGGATCATTTATAACTATATGTAATCTATATTGGGAATTCGGAATCTTTGGCACAATGACACTACTCACCAAACCTTTTATTTTTGCATTAAACATCCGTTTCTCTAACCATGTCAGGTTCATCATCAGGAGCGATGATTCACAGTTAATCATCGCTCCTGATGAAGTTAACATGGTTAGCAAAATGCCCGTCGAGTGAAAAAATAAAGTGTTTAGTATAGTGGTGATATATACTGAGTAGTACATGTAATCTATATTCTATAATATATATATATATATATATATATATATATATATATATATATATATATATATATATATATATATATGTATAATGTAACGTCTCTCTGTCTGTCTGTCTGTCAGTTAGTGCGCTTATCACTGAAGAACCAGTTATCCGATTTACGTGCTTTTTTTTAAACATACATATGTTCTCTGGCCAAGTTATAGGCTTAGGAATAAGCAGTGACGATAATAGTGAATCAAGTCGGAAAAAAGTTTGCCACTAGCGCGTGCTCTTGCAATGCACTGCCTAAACCATTAAATATGGAACAATATCATGTAGAAAAGAATATCTGTAATATATATAAACTGCAACGTCTCTCCGTATGTCTGTCTGTCCGTTAGCGCGCTTTTCTTTTGAGAACCACTTATCCAATTTACGAGTTTTTTTTTTTTAATTCATACATTTGTTCTCCGGCCAGATTATCTATAATCTTCTATAATATATAAAATGCAACGTCTCTCTGTCTGTCTGTCCGTTAGTGCGCTTATTACTCGAGAACCACTTATCCGATTTACGTGTTTTTTTTTTATATAATACAAAGGGAATAAACAGAGACAAAATGCTAATGTGTAGGAAAAAAGATGGAAGTTTAGCAGTAAACTTGGCAGAAAGACTGAATAGATGGGCGGAATACTTTAAAGAAACATTAAATGGAGATGAAAATGGGGAGTTGAATGAGAAATAGGAAGCAAAATTAACTGAAGGGCAGGAGGGGACAAACAAACCCTGCAAAGAAGAAAAAAGAGAAATACTCAGATCCCAAAAAAAATAAGGTCCCGGGTGGAAATTGTATAACAGCAGAAATGATGAAAGCTGGAGGAGTAGATCTGAAAAATGAAATATGCCGGTTGGTGCAAGAAATACGGGAAACAAAAAAGATGCCAGTGAGCTGGAGAGAGTCGCTCATTTGTCCAATATACAAAAAAGGAGAAAAAACTATATGTGCTAATCATAGACCAATAGCTTTACTGGATGTCGTGTACAAGATAGTAGTGGTGACTATCAAAAACAGACTAGAAGAGAAAGCCGAATCTATTCTGGGAGAGTACCAGTGTGGATTCAGGAAAAATAGATCGGTTACAGACTAGATATTTTCGATTAAGCAAATCCAAGATAATAGCTTGGAACAAAATTTGGCACTACACTTGGTCTTTGTAGAGAAGGACTCTAGAAGATAATGGAAGAACTAAAAATTCCAAGTAAATTGATTCGCATGGTGAAAATGACCCAGAAAATAGAGTGTTGGTTGAGGGCACAGTATCAGACAAGTTTAAGGTTAAGAGAGGATTAAAACAAGGGCATCTAGTGTCGACATGTCAATTTAATTTGGTACTAGAGAAGATAATCCGGGAGTCAGAAATAAAAACAAATGGAACGATATACCAACAAACTTGCCTATGCGGATGATGTAGCAGTGATTGCAAGAGCAAAAGAGAACCTCAAAAAAGCCATAAGTAGGATAGAAGAAAGGGGAAGGATGAGAGGACTAAAGATAAATGAGGAAAAAACAAAATACATGGAAATTACAAAAGAGAAGGATAATAAAAACAACAAAAGTTTAGATATAATAAACAACTTAGAGAATAGATATATGTTTGAAAAAGTAGACAAATTTAATTATCTGGGAGTAACAATAACAGAGAGTGAACAAGAAAGGACGAAGATACAAGAAAGAATAGCGAAAGGACAGAGATGTTTGGGGGCAATGAATCCAATATTGCAATCAAAGAATGTATTAAGAAAAGCAAAAGAAAGAATATATACGACAGTTGTCAGACCCACGGTGACATATGGATGCGAAACGTGGACACTGAATGCAAGAGAAAAGGAGACGTTGGAGGTGTGGGAAAGGAAAGCTTTGAGAAGAATCTACGGAGGAAGGAAACAAGAGGGACTGTGGAGAAGAAGAACAAATTACGAATTAAAATGCCTATATACGAAATCACTTATAAACCAAATCATAAGAAGCCAACGATTAAGATGGTTGGGACACGTGGCAAGGATGAAGGAAGAAAGACAGGCGAAACAAGCCCTAATAAGAGGAGTGGTTGGAAGAAGGGAAGACCTCGATCTACATGGATTCAGGCAGTAAAGCAAGATCCGGAGTTGATGGGAATCCTACACTGGGAAAAGCTAACAGGAGACAAAGAGAAGTGCAGACAAGCATGCAACCAAGCCATGGGCCTCTAAGGCCCTTCGAGCTATATAATAATATAAACATAACGAATAAGCAGTGACGATAAAGGTGAATCAAGTCCACGCGAGCGGAGCCGCGGGCACGGCTAGTGTATAATAAAATTGATGAATAATCTGCATATTAAGTAATTTCAAGCCATTTATACATGTCGGAAAATACTATAATTATCGGAACAATTACACAAAAGAATTCTTCTTTCTTTTTTTAAGTCACTGCTTCTCTACTGCAGGAGATAGGCCTCTAGGTTTCTTCCAATTATCTCTATCCTGTGCAAGATAGAGCCGTCTACTGCCTGCTATCAAGCTGATATCTTCAGTCCATCTTTTCATTGGTCTTTCGACACTTCGTCTGCTCTCCTAAGGTCTCCATTTAAGAAATTTTGTTGTCCATCTACCATCATTCGTTCTAGCCACATGCCCCTCCCATTGCCATGTTAATTTTGCCACACTTTCATTAATATCTGTAATTCTTGTTGTTCGTTTGACATCCTTGCTTTTAATGTCGGTCTTTCCATGGCTTGTTGAGTACAGGGTGTTTCGGGAATGACGAAAAAATGTTAAATATAATAGTTTTAGAGAATGTTAAGGTGCACAGTTTAAAATTATTTTTGAGTATACAGGGTACTTCGAAAAAGTGTGGCCGATATAACATATGTTTTTTTTAAATGGAACATCCTATTTTCTAATTCATTTTTAAATTCTGCGCAAAATTTTATAACTTTTTTGTTAATAATGTTATATACCTAAATCTAGTAGTTTTTCTAATGTTTCAATTTTTCTAAAAAAATATATCCGCTTTGTAAAAAAGTGTCAATAGCGCCATTGTTTTTGAAGATGGAATACTCATAATTGGTACGAGCGTTCTATAGAGATGAAAAAAAATGATATATGTAAAGAAATTTGAGGTAGATGCTACAGGGTGTTCAAAATAAATTTATGCATTTCGACTATTTTAAATTGAAAAATCTCAAATTTTTAAAATGGCAAACCCTGTATATTATTATTTTTTCTGATAAACTTTACTAAACCTTCCAACTTTTATTAAGTATGTCATATACCTATTTCTAACAGTTTTTGATTTATTTTGAATTTTTCAATTTTTAATACACTTACACTATTGTGAAAACATAAACAAATAGTTAATAATAATTTTAATATAGTTTAACTTATCTAATGATTATTTATTATGACGTAATAAATGTTAAAAAATATGCCCGTCTACTTGAATATACATGTTTAGTCGTTTTACTATATTTTCCTTCACTTTCCTTAGAATAAAGAGCGTTATTGTCCTGCACGCATCCCGTATCCTATTTTCCATATCTACTATTGTTGTAGGGGGATTCACATAAACACGATCTTTACTGTAGCCTCACAAAAAGAAGTCTGAAGGTGTTAAGTCACATGATCGAGGGGGCCACTGAATGAATCCATTCCTGCAGATCCATTTTTGTGGGTAACGATCGTTCAAAAATTCCCGAACTTCGAGCAGGAGCTCCGTCTTGTTGAATCCATATTTGTTCTCTTTCAAAGTTATCAACTTTTTCAAGAAGCTGGGGTAATTCGTTCTGCAAAAAATTTAGATATATAGGTCCGTTAAGCGGTTCGCAGAAAAAATATGGACCAATAATTCGAAAATTTAATATTCCACACCATACATTAAGCAACCATTGGGTTTTGAACTTCCCGGACCCAAAATGGATTAACTGTTGAATAATAATGTATGTAATGGCTGTTAAGTGTTCCATCACTGCGAAAAGTAGCTTCATTAAAAAACATTATTTTGGATATAAAATTTGGATCAGCCTCTATTGCTCCATTCATGGTGGTACAAAAGTATACTCGTAGTTCAAAATCACGGTCTTGAAGTTCTTGGTGTAGTTCCATTTGAAAGGGGTGATACTCGTATTTTCTCGTGGTGCGATTAGCCGTAGATTGGGATGTGTCAGATAAATCAGCTAGTTGACGGGTGCTGACCTGGAGATTATCTCCAACATGAAGTAAAATCTCTATTTCTTTTTTTTTCATTGGTAGCACTCTGGTTTACTACTTTCCGTTTCGTATACTCAACGCTACCACTACCATCAAACCGTTCCATTAAGCATTGAAAAGATTTTCTAGATGTTATACGTCTATTAGTGTACTTCGCTCCGTAAATCCTTACTGCCAAAGGACAATTTTTTCTCGCCTCGCCCGGTATATAAACTATATCAATTAATTCATTTTAGGAAAATCCGTAACTCTTACCTTTATACGTCACTTACTACGACAAATTAAACTATTTTTACTTGCTTAATAGACATGTCAAAATTTGACAATGACTACATTTTTGTTTTATCTTGGCAACTATGATGTTATAGCGCAAGTAAATTTAAAACAAGGGTAAAAATTGAAAAATTCAAAATAAATCGAAAACTATTAGAAATAGGTATATGACATACTTAATAAAAGGTGAAGGGTTTTGTAAAATCTATCAGAAAAAATAATAATATACAAGGTGTGCCATTTAAAAAATTTTAGATTTTTTCAATTTAAAATGATCGAAATGTATAAATTTATTTTGAACACCCTCCAGCATCTAACTCATACTCTTACATATATTTTTCTTTGCATCTCTATAGAATGCTCGTACCAATTAGGAGTATTCCACCTTCAGAAATAATGGCGCTACTGGCATTTTTTACAAAACTGAAAACTAGTATTTTTTTTAAAAATTGAAATATTAGAAAAACTACAAGGTTTAGGTATATAACATTATGAATAAAAAAGTTATAAAATTTTACATAGAATTTAAAAGTGAATTAGAAAATAGGATGTTCCATTTAAAAAAAAACATATGTTATACCGACCGCACTTTTTTGAAGTACCCTGTATACTCAAAAATAATTTTGAACTGTGCATCTTAACATTCCCTAAAACTATTGTATTTAACATATTTTTCGTCATTCCCGAAACAAATGAGATAATGACCTTTACTCTATCGGTGACTCACCCTGTACATTGGAGTGGACAAAGACTATTTTTTGTAAGGGTCATGGTTTCCAGCCCATACGTACTCACTAGAAGTATGCAGCTCTCGTACACTTTTCTTTTTAAGGGCATGGTGTCTTTTAGAAAGAAAAAATTTACAGAATAGAAACGTCTTCGGCAATCGCCTCCTTATATCAAAAAGTTAAGAATTTCCCATTTCAGGTTAAATTTCTCCGAAGGAGCCAGAGCGAGGAATAGTTGCATGTTGGGCACGTGATATGGATCTTTATGTCCCTTTTATCCCTAGGGAAGACACCAGATAATGTAAAGATAAGTCCTCATAGTTGGATTTTGAATGGTTATTTAGTGATCGTACTATAGGACTATTTTGTGGGACTGTTATATGTCATTAAGCCTTTGTACGTGTCTGGAAATCAAAGAGGTATGTATAAAAAAAAATGTTTATGAATTCAGTACTTGCTTTCATTTTTAAGCTCTATGACTTGATTTGAAGATTAAATTACCTAAATTGGGTGAAAAGTCCCGAGGCTATTGAAGAAAAACCGGTCAAGTGCAAGTTGAACTTGCACAGTTAGTGCTCCGTACGTTAATTGATTTTAAAATAAAAAAAATTTATTACGGTGGTATAAAATGATCAGTGACTTCACAAAACACACCCCAAATGGGTTTTCAATAAAGTTTATTTCCAGTCTTTACTGAAAACTGATGACCTTGAATTTTTTTTTTATATACCAGATAAATCATTAAAGGTAATGCACTCGTGATAATTTTCGTTCAATCTGTACCCCGTGGAGAATATTCCAGAATTTTTTCAAAATTTCTTAATCAATACTTTTCAAGATAAAGTGGGGGGACAGCAATTTTTTGCGATTTTTTAAAAATAATACAAAGAAAAGTGTGCGCAAGTATTACATTATATATAAATTTTTTACTCGTGTTTTCACCAGCTTTCATTTGACACCACACTCGAAGACCTACTAAAAATTTTTTTTTTCACTTCCGATTTCACCCCCCAAAACTAACCCCTCAAGTCAAAATTTGACTTTCAAAACTACACGGCTTTAATGAGGCCATTAATTGCTATATTTTTACTAAATTTCAACTTTTTACGACAAATAGTTTCGGAGAAAATCGGGTGTGACAGACAGACGGACAGACAGACAAACAGACACCGAAGTGATACCGAAGTGATCTTATAAGTGTTCCGTACGGAGCACTAAAAAATGTTTATGAATTCAGTACTTGCTTTGATTTTTAAGCTTGACTTGATTTGAAGATTAAGTTACCTAAATTGGGTGAAAAGATTGAAGAAAAAACGTTTTTACCAAATATCGGTTTTACTCTTTAACAGAGCGATACACTTTTTCTAGCGATCTTCCAGCATTTGGATACCTTTCGTATAGTACGATTTGTTTTGCTTTCTAAAATAAGCCCTCATTTTAGATACAATTCTGGTAATGTGGCCTTCGCAACGTCCTGAAAGTGTGTCTCATTATTTTTCGACGGTCTATTTTTTAGTATTCTGTACGGAACACTATAAGATCAGTTCGGTATCGATTTTCTACGAAACTATTTGATATAGAAAATTGAAAATTAGCATTATTATCGGAGTTGATGGCCTCAACAGAGCTGTGTAGTTTTAAAAGTTAAATTTTGACGTAAGGGGGGTAAAATCGGAAGAAAAAAAAATACCAGATCATCGAGTGGGATGACAAATGAAAGCTTGTAAAAACACGAGTTCAAAAATATATATAACGTAATACTTGCGCACACTTTTTATTTGAAATATTTTTTAAAAATTGCGAAAATTCAGTGTCTTCATCTCGAAAAGAACTGATCAAAAAATTTTGAAAAAATTCTGGAATATTCTCCCCAGGATGTATCTTTAATAATTTATTCGGTATATAAAAAAAAACAAGGGCATTGCATATACCAGGGCGCTGCAAAAAGTACGTCTATTAAAAAAAAGTGTTCTATATCAATAGAAATATCTAAAACAAAAGAATGGCGATTCTATATTTTGACTGTACTTTAAAACATGTTTTAAATGTTAACATTATTTTTTGTCAGGTTAAATGGATCACTGATAAAAATTATGGCGCCTCCTTGTCTGCAGGGTCATTTCGCACAAGATAATCTAATCTGCAAGAATAAAAATTAAGCTTGTAAAATAATGTAGTAGTTTAAAACTTTTTTTCAAAAATAAAAAATTTACGGTGTTCCAAATTTTCGACCCAAAAATTTATGGTTAATTATTTATAAAAAAATTGTCTATTAGACAAATTAAAAACATTTCTAGACATTTTATAGAAAGAGTAATTATTAAGATTAAATAACCGGTCCAGAGCAAGTTGAACTTGCGCAATTAGTGTTCCGTACCTTGAAATTTTTGTTTTTTTTTTATATACCAGATAAATTATTAAAGGTAATTCACTCGTGATAATTTTCGTTCAATTGACACCCCATAGACAATATTCCAGAATTTTTTTCAAAATTTTTTGATCAGCACTTTTCGAGATAAGGGGGGTGGGCAGCGATTTTTCGAGATTTTTTAAAAATAATACAAAGGAAAGTGTGCGCAAGTATTACATTATATATATTTTTTCCTCGTGTTTTTACAAGCTTTCATTTGACATCCCACTCGATGACCTCGTAAAAAAAATTTTTTTTCACTTCCGATTTCCCCCCCAAAACTAACTTCTTAAGTCAAAATTTAACTTTCAAAACTGCTCTGATGAGGCCATCAATTCCTATATTAGTACCAAATTTCAACTTTCTATGACAGACAGACGGACAGACAGACAAACATACACCGAAGTGATCTTATAAGTGTTCCGGACGGAACACTAAAAATATTAAAAATTGACTGAGTAATATTGTAGACAGTGCATTGAGACAGGTAGCGGTCCCAGTACGACACGAGGTCACATTTAATGCTATAACTTTCTGACGGAATCAAATTTTTTAAAAAAAATTTTTTGGACAATTCTTGTAAAGAAAATAATAATCCGTAAAAAAATCGAATTTTTGAAAATTCTAGGTATATGTAACCGGACGGAACACTAATTGTACAAGTCCGACTTGCACTTGGCCGGATATTTTTTATTAAAGCCGCAGCCGCATCAGTGCCAATCAGCGTCAACCTCAATAATATAGTTTTTCTGCATGATGAAGTTTTTTTAAGACCGTTTGTCGGGAATATATGAGGATGTGTAAATGAAATTGTCTTTCAAAAATCTCCATGATATTGTGAAAACTGGATAAGTTGTTAGATGGTAAAAAATTCAATACTGTTTTTTTATTTTAATGAAACTGAAATTGAAAAGAAACAAATAGATAGTGCAAGAAGCAAAAATATGATTGGAAAAAAGAAAATTTAGATTTAAGTTGATAGCAGTAGATATGTGATACTACATGGGGTGAAAAAATCGAGTTCATTCTCCAACATAGTTTCCTTTTAGACTGATACATTTTTCCATTCTTCCAACATTTGAATACCTTTTATATAGTATGACTAGCCGTGCCCGCGGCTCCGCTCGCGAGGATTTGAGTCACTATTATCGTCACTGCTTATTCTTTATGTTACCTAAGGTAATAAAATATATTCTATAACCTGGCCAGGGAACATATGTATGTTTAAAAAAAACATGTAAATCGGATGGATAAGTGGTTCTCGAGTGATAAGTCACTAACGGATAGACAAATAGAGAGACGTTGCTTTTTATATATATTATATCTTTGCTACATGATATTGTTCCATATTTAATGGTTTAGGCAGTGCATTGCAAGAGAACGCGGTAGCGGCAAACTTTTTTCCGACTTGATTCATCATTATCGTCACGCTTATTCCTTATGTTACCTAACTAATCAAATATATCCTATAACCTGGGCAGGGAACATATGTATGTTTAAAAAAAAAGCACGTAAATCGGCTAAGTGGTTCTCGAGTGATAAGCGCACTAACGGACAGACAGACAGGCAGACAGAGAGACGTTGCATTTTATATATATATTATAGAAGATTATAGATAACTTGGACAGAGAACAAATGTATGAATTAAAAAAAAACACGTAAATCGGATAGGTGGTTCTCGAGAGATAAGCGCACTAACGAACAGACAGACAGACAGACAGAGAGACGTTGCATTTTATATATATTATAGAAGAAGATATAGACAACCTGGCCAGAGAACAAATGTATGAATTAAAAAAAAAAACACTTAAATCGAATAAGTGGTTCTCGAGTGACAAGCTCACTAACGGACAAACAGATGGACAGAGAGAGAGGCGTTGCGTTTTATATATATTAAAGAAGATTATAGACAACCTGGCCAGAGAACAAATGTATAAATTAAAAAAAAAAAAAAAGTGGCTCTCAAGTCATAAGCGCAGTAACGGACAGACAGACAGACAGAGAGACGTTGCATTTTATATATATTATATTCTTGGCTACTTGATATTGTCCCTTATTA
Source organism: Pachyrhynchus sulphureomaculatus (assembly GCA_019049505.1). Lineage (NCBI taxonomy): Eukaryota > Metazoa > Arthropoda > Insecta > Coleoptera > Curculionidae > Pachyrhynchus > Pachyrhynchus sulphureomaculatus. The sequence continues at coordinate 182,449,523 of CM032454.1, forward strand.
TTATTGTTTTAGGCAGTGGATTGCAAGAGTATGCGCTAACGGCAAACTTTTTTCCGACTTGATTCACTATTATCGTCACTGCTTATTCCTTATGTTACCTAACGTAATAAAATATAGCCTATAACCTGGCCAGAGTCCTCGAGTGATAAGCGCTCTGACGGACAGACAGACAGAGAGACGTTGCATTGTATATATATTATAGATTTGTCAAGGTCTGTAAAATAAGCTGCAATTAAAAAATTCTAGAAACTTCCTACAAAACTTTTTTTGAATCTTTGACTTACTTGTGAGATCTCATTGGCGACAAAATATTTAAAATTTTTAGCTGTGGTTGTATAAACTTTATAAGACATTCTATCAACACTTTTGTTCAATCCTTATTCTGATGCTGTGTTTAACGAGGTCATCTATGAATCCAATGAAGGAATAATAGTTTAGTACACTGAACAACATACGGTATACTTATGATATTGTTCTATTAGCAAATAATATCAAACTGATCAACCGAGTCGTAACAGTTAGCGAAAGATTTGGATTAACTATGAATATAAGAAAAATCAAGTGGATGGTAATAACAAAGAAAAATCTACCACCAGAATCCCTCGATATCAGGGACAACACCGTCTCAATATTTAAATATTTGGTAACCAATATAAATGACAAGTGGGACCCAAGAAAGGAAATATATTCCCGAATTGAACAAGCCCGAGTAACATACATGAATATGAATAAATTTTTCTATCGCACAAGTCTCAGTGTCAAACTCTGAATAAGAATGAGAGGTCCAAAGTACGGATTGCTACGTCTAATTATTGGAGGCAAAATAAAGGACAAACGATCGATCGGAAGACGACAGAATTCTTGGCTAAAGATCACGAGAAGGTGGTTTAGATGTGCTTTGAGTGATATTTTTCGAGCAGCAGTTTCTACAATTCGTTTAGCTATATGGATGGCCAACCTTCGTGAGGAGATGGCGTCGTAAGAAGAAGAAGTACAAACTCTTATATTATGAGATATATTAGATAAACCTAAGGATATAAATATGTTATAAGAAAAAGTGGCGACGATGTAAAACACGAATAAAATAATTCCCTACCGTGAAGGCTCTAACGCTTTTTTATGTAATATATATTTACGTAATGCATTTTGTGTTATCTGTTTTTGAACGACTCGTCCTTTTGGAAAATAACGTCGCTATTATCATTATTATTAACAATTAAGGGGAATATTTGAGCTAAATTAATTCTTAAACGAAAATTATTTATTTCTTTAATTTGAAACAGTAATGTCAAGTCGCCAACAACTGTCCACCTCATTTTTTAGCACCCTAATCTTCCAAGTGGACAACATTTTACCTGTAATTACCTATAATGAGTTCTACAAGATAAAAACATCTAAAATCAAAACCTGCGCACAGGCGCAAAGTACACTTCCTATAAAAAAACACAGTGGAGAAAACTTCTGCCAGCATGAAAAGGTAATCTTAGCCGTCAAGCTTTTCTATTTCTTGAAATGTCTCATGCCCAAGAAACAGGAGAACACTTATGAGTGATTTTTGAGATTTTTACTGACTCGTTTTCATACGACGCTATCTACTATATAGAGCATGAACACCCTAATCTATAATTTTTTTATAAGCAAAGATATTAAGTGGGTAGATAACAAATTTGGTTAGAACGTAGTTTTAATTACAATATGACTTAAGAATTAATTTCACAAGACGTGCATCATGGATTTTTGAAGTTTTGGTTCCCTTATTTCGTGTTTTCGCGTGAATCGTACTTAAACAGAGATTGATGCTCAGAAGACTGACTCTAATTATGCACTTCGATTGGTCAAGAAGGTGACGCCACCTATTATCGTGGAATTTAAACTACCCCTTAAATTGGCACAATGGGAGTAAATGGAAGTATGAATATTTCTTTGTCAGAAGTTACTATCAAGAAGAACATGAAAAAAAGAAAAGAAATATCTACTTTATTTTTCCAATTACAGTTTATCAGCGAGAGAGTAACCATATATACGTAGATAAAATTAAAAGCTTAGTAAACGTGCCAACCAGCAGTTGACGCGAGTTGGGTGATAACGTAAACAAATTTGAGCGCTGTAAACGCTTCAAAAATCGCTTACTTCGCGCGAGTGGCGTGTCTTTTTTACATGGACCGCTTCCATATGAATTTATTGTTTATCGCCGTAGTCGTGCTGTATGTTCGTAAATAAATACAAAGAATAAGTAAAAATTACAAGAACACTACACTCGGCGTCTCCTTGGAGATGGTACAGGAAGAATGATAGCAGGAGCATATGTCCTCCCCTTGCTCCTATGAGTCGAGAGGAAAGAGCTTCTTGTAGAAGTTATTCTCCTTTATTATACATTTTCTATTTTTTATGTATATAAACTTAATATAAATCTTTAATGAGATGAACAATAACTTATGTTATTAATTTTAGAGTTTTATTGATATTTGTGTTGTCAGGGATAGTAAAAAACCGATATTTTTTGCGTCGAATATAACTGAAGTGACAATAGTCAGTAGTTTAGTAGTATGGACGATTGTATTTAAAAAAAAAACGCCATTTTACAGCACTGTAAATAAAAGAGCGTTGAGAAGATGTTTATAACAATACCAGTCAAGACAGACAATTAATCCCACTAAATTATATGGCCTGTTTTGATTGATATTGTTTATTCGGGCAAATTCTCGTTGCTACAAACATCTTCTCCGCACTCTTTTGTTTACAGTGTTGTAAAATGGCGCTGGTCTTAATTACAAACGCCCATAAAACACAAAAACTAATGGAAACCAAAACCCGACATCAAAAAAAAAAACAGAAACCAACAAACTGTTGATATTTCATAAAAATAACATTTTATAAATAACTCTAACGGCTTTGTGGCATTTGAAGGCTGTTTTCTCGCTTTCATTTTTATTTAATCGCAAATGGTGTCATGGTTGTTTCGTAATATGAAAGTTAGGGGAAAGTCGGGAAATATCGATTAAATAAGAAAATATTCTAGCTATTAAAAAAAAACCTAATATTTCTTTCAGATCAAATAAAAAGAGAGGCCCTATTTAATTTGCTTGGACATTTGTTCAATAAAAAGAAATCAACGAACAGTTTTATACCTAATATGACCAAAGGTTTAGTTATTATTTGACAGACGACAGACTATTCGAAGTGAATTTTAGTCACTCAGTTAACTGTTGAAAATCTGCACAGTAGAGTATAAACAAGCCAAGACATTGTTATAGAACAATGTTAAACTTCAAGATGTAGGAAACTACACATTAAAAAAATAATTGCTTGCTGTAAATTGGCTAGAGTTTTTGGAAATTGCTTACTACTCGTACAGTATTTTCTAGATAACAGTCTTAAATTATATAATTTAATGAAAAAATATAAATAATTAAAAATACTTCATTATTGAGGTACAACACTCTCAACATCAACATCTCGATCATTGTTACTCATCATGTTGCGAGTTTGAAGATAATGGAGGGTTTAAGGAATTTTCAAATTTCTCCAGATCAGTGTTTTAAGACTATTACAAATTGTCAAACAATGAACTGATCATTTCAATAAACATAAATCAATAAATACAACACACGCCACAAAGCAAAACACCGGGTTTCTAAAATTGATATTTCACAATTTTCACAGTAGAAGTCACGTGGATGAGTTAATTTGGGCCCTAGCTACTAGGGTCATTTAGGGTTCTATGGGACTGAGGATAAGTTCAGACGTTGAAACATAGTAGAAACTATGTACCTAATCTACACGCAGTAGAACACACTGTACAAAAAATGAGCTTTTTTTTGTTGTAGCATGCATTAATATGTTTAATTTAAACTACTTGTCAAACAGGCCTAATTGTTCCCTGTCATGTGGTAATTGACAAGATTTTAATAAAAAAATTGGCAGGTCTTCAACAATGTAAGACACCACTAAGCCGAATGCAGAATATGGCAAGCTGCTCTCTCAATCCTTATTCTTTTGGGAGAGTGTGGTAGTCTTGGATGTGTCGTCAATAATTGTCCTCCATTTTTTCTCTATCCTGCCCAAACTCTATTATGTTGTGCAATGATTTATCGGTGACCCTTGATATTTGGTCAATTCAACGAGATGGGAAGTGTTCTCTTTTTCCTGGAATCTTTCCCTGAATAATTAATTTCTCTATACATCCGTCTGCTCTTCATATTATGTGTACAAAGTACTTAAGTTGTTTACTTCGTATGGTCATTGATAATAATCTTTGCTGTACCCTAGGTTCATGTAGTATTGGTGTATTAGTTCCATGCGCAGTCCATGGAATCCGGAGCATTCTACGCCAACAGTATATTTCCGTTGCGTACATTTTATTTCTTTTGCTTTATCTCAAGGTAAAAGACTCATAGATATACCTCAGGATTGGGAACACAAGACAACTAACTCGTCGCTTTTTCAAATTCTTAGATATTTGTACTTGTATCCCTTAGGGGTCTTGTAACGAGAACTATATGTTGTGAGGCTATAAGGATGAAGCTAGGTGTCAGAAATAGCTATTGTTATTCAACACTTTAAAGCTAGAAAGAATAACTTTGAATATGATTACTCAATTCTGCTCTTTCATCGGCTGTGAATCTGTGTGTCGTATTTTATTGGTTCCATCAAGGCATTGTAATATCAGTAGCATAAGTTGTACTAGATAATTTTAACTTTGGTCAAGAAACTGAAATTTTGTGTTCTAAGGTTAAACTTATTGCCTATACAAATCTGCTAAATGGGAAGATCTCATGGAATATTTTGGAACTTTCCCTTGGATGGACGTTTGTTTTCTATCCCACAACCCATTTGACTGCGCCAGGAAGGTCTCCGATGTTATTTTGACTGGTATGGAAGCTTACATCCCTTTTTCGAAGAAATGCCCCTCCAACGGCAAGCATTGGTTAGACCGAAAATGTAAAGAAGCTGTTGCTTCTAAACATATTACCTACCGATAATGGCGTGAAAATCCTAACACCATAAGTCGTAACCCCTTTGTTCGTACCGGGGGAAGATGCAAAGGAATTATCGACGAAACCAAGGAAGCACACAATCAACGAATTAGAAACAAACTTCTCGCTTGTCCTCAAAAATCCAGGTCCTTTTAGTCAGTCGCTAAGGCAGTTAGTCAAAATTTCACCAAATCCACCATACCACCACTCACACGGCCAGATAATTCCATTGCAACCACACCTGTTGAGAGAGCGAACTTGTTGCTTCACATTCTACTGTCGATTTCCAAGGAAAAACATCACCTACTATTCCCATATTGCAATCAAAGATGCCCGATGTTGTCTTCAGACAGCGTATCATAAAGCATATTTTAATGAAGCTAGACACCAAAAACGCTTCTGGCGCTGACGGAATACCTGCCATAGTTCTTAAAAACTGTGCAAGGGAACTAACACCAGTTTTCTGTAGACTTTTCAACCTATCCTACAGAAAGGGAATATTTCCGTCCTGCTGGAAATGTGCCACGGTTTAACCGATACCTAAAAAAGGCAAGAATACCTTTGCCAAATAACTACCGACTAGTCGCCCTGCTTTCAATAATATCGAAAGTCATGGAAAAAGTTATCAATCAGTATCTTTTAAAATATCTTGAATGATTCAATATTAATAGCGATCATCAATATGGCTTTCGTAAACATAGATCAACAGAAAATCTTCTGACTTATGTAACACATGTTTGGAACAATGCAAGTGAACACTTTGGAAAATCTCGAGCGGTTGCTCTTAACATATCCAAGGCATTCGACCATGTTTGGCACGATAGACTGTTGGCTAAGCTACGCTCTTGTGGTATGTCTGAAAAGTTCTGTTCGTGGCTCTCATGTTTCCTCAGAGAGCGTTCTTTACGAGTAGCAGTTGACAGATTTCTTTCTAACACCTTCATTAACGATCTGCTGGAAAAGACCAGGAATCCAATCTACAGCTTTGCAGACTACAGTACGCTTGTCTCTTTATTCACTTTGAATGCTCGGGCATCGGCTGCTGAGGCGAATATCCGCAGACAGCAGGAGGTCGTTTAACTTAATAAAGACCTGGAAGAAATTCTATCTTGGGGTGACAGTAACCAAGTGGAATTTAACGCTACAAAAACCCAGGCGGCAGTTTTTTCTAAAAAAGTTAACGTTGCTGAACCCGAATAGTTATGTCGGGGCACTCCATTCCCCTAGCATCGTCGCTCAATTTTTTGGGCGTTAGTTTGGGAGCAAATATGTCCTGACATGAACATGTTGCAGGCGTAGCAAGGAGAGCTTCTCAAAAGTTGGGAATATTATTTCGAACCAGAAAGCTTTACACTCCACAACAACTGTTAATTCTTTACAAAGCTCAAATTCGGCCAACTATGGAATACTGCTCCCATATTTGGGGCTCCGCTCCCAAACATACACTGCATTTGTTGGATTCTGTTCAGAGGAGAGCTGTTCGTCTGATTGGAGACCCGGAACTGACCGGCGGCCTTGATTCGCTGGAACATCGAAGAGCGATTGGCGACTTGAGTTTGTTCTACAAGTATTTTCATGGAAAGTGTTCGAAGGATGTAGCCCGCTTAATTCCTCCCAAAGCGGTGCATATTAGAAATACACGTCGCGTTGGTGTTTTACATCCGTATGAGGTTCAGCTTGTCACTCCGCGTACAACGCTTTTCAAGCAGTCTTTTATATGAAGAAGATCATCCCTTTGGAATAATTTGCCCAGCGCTGTGTTTCCCACCGAGTACAATTTACAGCGATTCAAGAATAACGTGAATCGCTTTTTCCGCACACATGCCTCTCCTGGAGCGCTTTAGGGACTTCCTTGCAGCACGTGTAGTTGACCCATAACTATATATATATATATATATATATATATATATATATATATATATATATATATATATATATATATATATATATATATATATATATATATATATATATATATATGTATATATATATATATATATACGTATATATATATATATATATATATATATATATGTATATATATGCAAATATATTTACACTTCATATATATATATATATATATATGTACCTATATATATATATATATATATATATATATATATATATATATATATATATATATATATACATATATATAATATCAATTCTTGATGCTATTTTACACACCTCTTTCTTTCTATATTTTACTCCTGTTTTCACAAGCTTTTATTTGACACCACACTCAATGACCTAGTAAAAAAAATTTTTTTCACTTCCGATTTCACCCCCCAAAACTAACACCCCTTAAGTCAAAATTTTACTTTCAAAATTACACGGCTTTGATGAGGCCATCAATTCGTATATTATTAGCAAATTTCAACTTTCTATGACAAATTGTTTCGGAGAAAATCGGGTGTGACAGACAGACGGACAGACAGGCAGACAGACACCGAAGTCATCTTATAAGTGTTCCGTACGGAACACTAAAAATATGTGTATAAATAATTTTAAAAATCATGTTAAATATGACCTTCTCAAGATATTCCTTTCATGAATTTAAATTTTTTTATTAATAACTAAAGAATACATTTTTTACTTTCAACAATATTATTTATGTTTTGTTTTTCTTGGTCTAGACGCAAAAGAAAGAGACCTTGATTAAGGTGCATCTTGCTAAGGAAATCAGGTTTTGTTTAATTTTAATTTTAGAACCATGAAAACAATTTTGTAAAGGCCAAGATATATCCAAATAGTGAAGACATCTGTATAGTTTTAAAATGTTTACGAGTATGTTTAAATATTTGCTGGTAAGCTGAATTTTTAATCTAGTTTAAACTTGTGCTAACAATTATCTACATTTAGGTTACAGAGTTTAAAATTGTTTCTCTTCTTAGTTAAATTGCGAATTAATTTGAATGGCTTGAATGAACCTTTTAATTCATTTACCACTGTCGTGACTATATACGTGTACATAAACAACTTGACATCTTTTTAGTGTTCCGTACGGAACACTTATAAGATCACTTCGTTGTGTGTTTGTCTGTCTATCCGCCTGTTTTCAAAGTTAAATTTTGATTTAAGGGGTTAGTTTTGGGTGGTGAAATCGGACGTGAAAATATTTTTTTTTTTCCAGGTCATCGAGTGGGGTGTCAAATGAAAGCTTGTAAAATAAAAAGTTCAAAAATATATATAATGTGGTACTTGCCCACACTTTTCTTTGTATTATTTTTAAAAAATTACGAAAAATCGCGGTTCCCCCCCCTTATCTCGAAAAATATTGATCAAAAAATTTTGAAAAAATTCTGGAATATTTTCCACAGGGTGTAGATTGAACGCAAATTATCACTAGTGCCTTACCTTTAATACTTCATCTATAATATATATAAAATACAACGTCTCTCTGACTATCTGTCTGTCCGTCAGTGCGCTTATCACTGGAGAACCACTTATCCAATTTATGTGTTTTTTTTTTTTAAACATACATATGTTCTTTGGCCAGGTTATAGGATATATTTAATTTCGTTGGGCAACATGAGTAATAAGCAGTGACGATAATATTCACTATTATCACAAGTCGGAAAAAGTTTGCCGCTAGCGCGTTCTCTTGCAGTACACTGACTAAACCATTAAATATGGAATGATATCATGTAGCAAAGAATATATATATATATATATATATATATATATATATATATATATATATATATATATATATATATTTAACGTCTCTCTGTCTATCTATCCATTAGTGCTCTTATCACTCGAGAACCAGTTATCCGAATTACGTGTTTTTCTTTAATTTATACATATGTTCTCTGGCTAGGTTATCTATAATCTATAATTAAGTACCATACATATATATTATATATATATATATATATATATATATATATATATATATATATATATATATATATATATATATATAAAAATAACATCTCTTTGTCTTTCTATCTATCTGTCTGTCCATTAGTACGGTTATCACTCGAGAACCACTTATCCGATTTACGTGTTTTTTTTTTAATTCACACATATCCTCTCTGGCCAGGTTATCTATAATATATATATATATATATATATATATATATATATATATATATATATATATATATATATATATATATATATATATAAAATACAATGCCTCTCCGTCGTCTGTCTGTCTGTCCGTTAGTGTGCTTATCACTCGAGAACCACTTATCTGATTTACGTGCTTTTTTTTTTTTTTTTAAACATACATACATATGTACGTTGGGTAATATAAGGAATAAGCAGTGACGATAATAGTGAATCAATATGCTGTCTAAACCATTAAATATAGAACAATATCATTTAGTAAAGAATATAGTATATATAAAATGCAACATCTGTCTGTCTGTCCGTCAATGCGCTTATCATTTTTTTTAGTTCTCAGAAATTCTATCACAGATTTAAACTTTATTTAAAAAAAAAACTGTATATCTATAATATATATAAAATCCAACGTCTCTCTGTCTGTCTGTCTGTCTGTCCGTTAGTGCGCTTATCACTGGAGAACCACTTATCCGATTTACGTACTTTTTTTTTTTCAAAACATATATATGTTCTCTGGCCAGGTTATAGGCTATATTTTATTACGATAGGTAGCATAAGGAATGAGCAGTGACGTAAAATAGTGAGTGAAGTCGGAAAAACATTTGCCGCTAGCGCATTCCCTTGCAATACACAGCCTAAACCATTAAATATGGAACAATATTATGTAGCAGAGAATATCTATAATCTATAGTCTATAATATATATAAAATGCAATGTCTTCTCTCTGTCTGTCTGTCTGTCCATTAGTGCGATTATCACGCGAGAACCACTTATCCGATTTACCTGTCTTTTTTTAAATTCATACATATATTCTTTGGCCAGGTTATATAATAATAATAATAATAATAAATCTATATCTATAATATATATAAAATGCAACGTCTCTCTGTCTGTCTGTTAGTGCGCTTATCCCTCGAGAACCACTTATCCGATTTACGTGATTTTTTAATTTCATATATATGTTCTCTGACCACGTTATAGATATATAGTTTATTACATCTATAATATATAAAATGCAACGTATCTCTGTCTGTCTGTCCGTTAGTGCTTTTATCACGCGAGAACCACTTATCCGATTTACGTGTCTTTTTTTAAATTCATACATATATTCTTTGGCCAGGTTATATAATAATAATAATCTATATCTATAACATATATAAAATGCAACGTCTCTCTGACCGTCTGTCTGTCTGTCCGTCCGTTAGTGCGCTTATCACTGGAGAACCACTTAATCGATTTACGTGCTTTTTTTTTGTAAAACATACATATGTTCTCTGGCCAGGTTATAGACTATATTTTATTACGTTAGGTAACATGAGGAATAGGCAGTGACAATAGTGAATCAAATCGGAAAAAAGTTTACCGCTAGCGCGTTCTTGCAATACACTGCCTAAACCACTAAATATGGAACAATATCATGTAGCAAAGGATATCTATAATATATATAAAATGCAACAATCTCTCTGTCTGTCCGCCCGTTTGTGCGCTTATCACTGGAGAACCACTTATCCGATTTACGCGCTTTTTTTTTTAAACATGCTAAACCATTAAATATGGAACAATATCATGGAGCAAAGAATATCTATAATATATATAAAATGCAACGTCTCTCTGTCTGTCCGTTAGTGCGCTTATCACTGGAGAACCACTTATCCGATTTACATGCTTTTTTTTTAAAACATACGTATGTTCTCTGGTCAGGGTATAGGGTATATTTTATTACGTTAGGTGACAAAAGGAATAAGCTGTGACTATAATAGTGAATCAAGTCGGACAAAGTTTGCCGCTAGCGCGTTCTCTTGCAATACACTGCCTAAAGCATTAAATATGGAACAATATCATGTAGCAAAGAATATAATATATATAAAATGCAACGTCTCTCTGTCTGTCTGTCTGTCCATTAGTGCAATTATCACGCGAGAACCACTTATCCGATTTACGTGTTTTTATAAATTTATACATACGTTCTATATAATTCGATATAAGCCTAGATAATGGGAGATAAGGTGAGATATAATGGGAGATAATGAGAAATAATGGGAAATAAGTTGAAATAAGCATCGATAATGGGAGATAATGTCAGATAAATGGGAGATAAGTATAAATAATGGGAGATAAGGAGAAATAATGGAAGATAAGCAGAGATAAGTCTAGATAATGGGAGTTATGGTGAGATAATGGGAGATAAGAAGAAATAATTGGAGATAAGGAGAAATATTGTGAAATAAGTCGAGATAAACCTAGATAATGGGAAATAAGATGAGATAATGGGAGATAAGGATAAATAATGGGAGATAAGGAGAAATAATGGGAGATGAGCAGAGAGGAGCCTAGATAATGGAAATTATGTAGTGCTAATGGGAGATAAGGAGAAATATTGGGAGATAAGGGGAAATAATGGGAGATAATTTATTACGTTAGTTAACATAAGGAATAAACAGTGATGATAGTAGTGAACCAAGTCTACGCGAGCGGAGCCGCGGACCCTGCTAGTAATTTAATAAAATCACAATCCAACACAGGTAGAAATTATAGTTTAAGGAACATATTACTAACATTACCATTTAAAATAGTTTAGTTACTCTTGATACACTTCTGAAGAAGACACTGTGTGTTTGAAACAATTATTAAGTTGTTAAAATAAATAAATTGGAAATTGAAACTAGAGTGTTTCTATATTTTTATTATAATGGAGTTCCAACAGTTTTCGGCTAATACAATCAAAAATGTTAACCTAAGCTTGCAATTCCTTTGCGTAAATAATGCACATGCTTGAGATAACGATAAGGACAAAAAAATGTGAAAAATTAACGTTGCAAAACCTTTCTATTGTTATTATTACAAACATATTTTTATATTCCTATCGTGTACTTGCTTTTTTTTTCTTAATAATTTATTTTTTAAACAAACAAATTCTCAGCTGTTTCTCTGGATTTTGGAGTCAGATTACGTAGAGAAGATATCTTTCATATCAGAATAAATATGACACCATTGCTGCCTAAATAAAATGAAAGCGAGAACAAAAAATCGTTAAGTGTCACATAAGCGGTGGCGTTATTTATCAAATATCTATTATATTTCTGAAATATTAACTGTTTCTTTTTGTGTCGTTTTTTAGATCTTTTATTTTTTATGTTTTATACTAAACTAGCCGGGCCCGCGGCTCCGCTCGCGTGGACTTGATTCACTACTATCGTCAATGCTTATTCCTTATGTTACCCAACGTAATAAAATATCTCCCATTATTTCTCCTTATCTCCCAATATTTCTCCTTATCTCCCATTATCTCTACATAATTTCCATTATCTAGGCTTATCTCTGCTCATCTCCCATTATTTCTCCTTATCTCCCATTATTTCTCCTTATCTCCCATTATCTCACCTTATTTCCCATTATCTAGGCTTATCTCGACTTATCTCCCATTATTTCTTCTTATCTCCCATTATTTCTCCTTATCTCCCATTATCTCACCATAACTCCCATTATCTAGACTTATCTCTGCTTATCTCCCATGATTTCTCCTTATCTCCCATTATCTCACCTTATCTCCCATTATCGAGGCTTATCTCGACTTATCTCCCATTATTTCTCCTTGTCTCTCATTATCCCACCTTATCTCCCATTATCTAGGCTTATATCGAATTTATATAGAACATATGTATAAATTTATAAAAACACGTAAATCGGATAAGTGGTTCTCGAGTGATAAGCGCACTAACGGGCAGACAGACAGAGAGACGTTGCATTTTATATATATTGTATTCTTTGCTACATGATATTGTTCCATATTTAATACTTTAGGAAGTGTATTGCAAGAGAACGCGCTAGCGGCAAACTTGTCTCCGACTTGATTTACTATTATCGTCACTGCTTATTCCTTATGTCACCTAATAAAATATATCCTATAACCTGGCCAGAAAACATACGTATGTTTAAAAAAAAAAAGCACGTAAATCGGATAAGTGGTTCTCCAGTGATAAGCACACTAACGGACGGACAGACAGACAGACAGACAGACAGACGGACAGAGAGACATTGCATTTTATATATATTATAGATATTCTCTGCTACATAATATTGTTCCATATTTAATGGTTTGGACTGTATATTGCAAGAGAACGCGCTAGCGGCAAAACTTTGTCCGACTTCATTTACTATTATTGTCACTGCTCATTCCTTATGCTACCTATCGTAATAAAATATAGCCTATAACCTGGCCGGAGAACATATGTATGTTTTAAAAAAAAGTACGAAAATCGGATAAGTGGTTCTCCAGTGATAAGCGCAATAACGGACAGACAGACAGACAGAGATACGTTGCATTTTATATATATTATAGATGTAATAAAATATATACCTATAACCTCGTCAGAGAACATATGTATGAATTTAAAAAATATAAGTGCATTAACGGACAGACAGACAGACAGAGAAACATTGCATTTTATATATATTATAGATATAGATTATTATTGTTATATAACCTGGCCAAAGAATATATATATATGTATGAATTTACAAAAAGACAGGTAAATCGGATAAGTGGTTCCCGCGTGATAAACGCACTAATGGACAGACAGACAGACAGAGAGACATTGCATTTTATATATATATAGATTATAGATATTCTTTGCTACATAATATTGTTCCATATTTAATGGTTTAGGCTGTGTATTGCAAAGGCACGCGCTAGCGGCAAACTTATTTCCGACATCATTCACTATTTTACGTCACTGCTCATTCCTTATGCTACCTATCGTAATAAAATATGGCCTATAACTTGGCCAGAGAACATATGTATGTTTTTAAAAAAAAAGTACGTAAATCGGATAAGTGGTTCTTCAGACAGACAGACAGACAGACAGACAGACAGACAGAGAGACGTTGCATTTTATATATATTATAGATAATTTTTATAATTTTTTCTGATAGCACAAGCGGGTTGGAGATAATAAAAAATGTGGCAACTTATTTCGATCGAAATTATATATTGCTCAATATTATAAGACTGTACAACAAGCTAATCGGAGAAAATAAAAATCTAAAGTTGGTTTGCATAAAAGGCTATGTAGGAATTCTTCCAAATGGAAAAGTGGATCAATTAGCCAAAGAAGTGTCTTTGAAACATCGAAAAAAAAAACACAAAAATTAAGTAAAGAGACATAAAATCTCATGAAACAGAGACGACTATCAAGAAATGATTCTACAAATTGCAGCTTAGAATTGGCTGAAATAGACAAAAAAATAAAGAATGTCGAGTATTTGCAAATGCAAAATGACAAACAAATAAAGATCCCCATGAATGCTATATTCTATGCTTTTTCCTCCTACGACTATAGTTTCTGAGCATATACTCGTACTCTTCATCAGGTAGGCTTTAGGCAACGGTATCGATCGTTAAGACCAGGATACCGTGAAGAGTCAAGTTGGAATGACTCTCGCTGGCTTATAGCAATCATGGTACTTTATGTAAACGAGGTACTACTTGTTGGGTAAGATACAAGCCCTTGCTCCATCGAAAACAGGAAAAGGCATGGAATATAGCATTCATGGGGATCTTTATTTGTTGGTCATTTTGCATTTGCAAATTCTCGACATTCTGTTGTGGTGACCAATCAAGTAACAAACCATATTCCGAAATTTTATTTCGGAATATCGATTTGATTTATCCTTCGTAACAATGTTAGGTTTATATAGTTGAGCAGTTTTCGTTGTTCGAAACTCTCAACAGATGGCGCAAGAGCTTGTATCTTGCCCAACGAGTAGTACCTCGTTTACATAAAGTACCATGTTTGCTATAAGCCAGCGAGAGTCATTCCAACTTGAGTCTCCACGGTACCTTGGTCTTAACGATCGATACCGTTGCCTAAAGCCTACCTGATGAAGAGTATAGGCTCAGAAACTATAGTCGTAGGAGGGAAAAGGCAAGGAATATAGCATTCATGGGGATCTTTATTTGTTGGTCATTTTGCATTTGCAAATTCTCGACATTCTGTTGTAGTGACCAATCAAGTAACAAACCATATTCCGAAATTTTATTTCGGACTATCGATTTGAAAAAATAAAGAAAAAGATCAGTAAAAACGTCAGAGAGTACAGAAACTCGAAAAGATAAAAAACTTTGAAAGAAGGAAAAAGTTTGAAACACCTAAACAAACAAATGAATGAAGGGAGACATCGAATAATAAAACTTGTAAATAACGATAACCAAAAGATCGCACAAATCAAAGAGATAAAGGTCGCTACAGAGAAATATTATCAAACACTATATGGGACGAAAATACCGCCCAGTGATAGTAAGAAATGTGGGATCTGAAGATTCCCGATGTAAATCAAGAAAAAATAATTAAAAAAAAAATTGTAAAATTGCTTTAAAAAAATAAGTAGTAGTATACCGAAAAAAAGTTGTTTAAAAAGAAAAGAAAAAAGCGGGAATTAGTAAAATTTATTAATATTATATATATATATATATATATATATATATATATATATATATATATATATATATATATATATATATATATTATTTTATTAAAAAATGGCTAAAATTATGTTTGAATTAATTAGAGAACATATTTCCAGAGTTAACTAAAAAAAATTAGCTTACAATTTGCAAGTATACCCATTTAATCATAAAAAAAAAACCGGTCAAGTGCAAGTTGAACTTGCACAATTATAATCCGTATGTTGATTGTTTTTTAAAATAAGAATTTTTGTTAGGGTGGTTATAAAATGATCAGTGACTTCACAAAACACACCCCAATGAGTTTTCAACAAAGTTTGTTTCCAATCTTTACTGAAAACTGGTGACCTTGAAATTTTGTTGTTTTTTTTTTATATACCAAATAAATTATTAAAGGTAATGCACTCGTGATAATTTTCGTTCAATCTTTACCCCGTGGAGAATATTCCAGAATTTTTTCAAAATTTTTTGATCAGTACTTTTCGAGATAAGGTAGGGGACAGCGATTTTTTAAAAGTAATACGAAGAAAAGTGTTTTCTACTCATGTTTTCACAAGCTTTCATTTGACACCACACTCGATGACCTAGTAAAAAAAATTTTTTTTCACTTCCGATTTCACCGCTCAAAACGAACCCCTTAAGTCAAAATTTATGTTACGGTGGTATGAAATGATCAGTGACTTCATAAAACACACCCCAAATGAGTTTTCAACAAAGTTTGTTTCCAATCTTTACTGAAATCTGATGACCTTGAAATTTTTGTTTTTTTTTATATACCATATAAATTATTAAAGGTAATGCATTCGTGATAATTTTTGTTCAATCTACACTCCGTGGAGAATATTCCAGAATTTTTTCGAAATTTTTTGATAAGTACTTTTCGAGATAAGGCCCGGTACAGCGATTTTTCGCGAATTTTTAAAAATAATACAAAGAAAAGTGCGCGCAAGTATAATATTATGTATATATTTTTTACTCGTGTTTTCACAAGCTTTCATTTGACAACCACACTCGATGACCTAGTAAAAAAATTTTTTTTTCACTTCCGACTTCACCCCCCCAAAATTAACCCCTTAAGTCAAAATTTAATTCTCAAAACTACATGGCTCTGATGAGGCCATCAATTCCTATATTGTTACCAAATTTCACCTTTCTATGTCAAATAGTTTCGGAGAAAATCGGGTGTGACAGACAGACAGACAGACAGACAGACAGACAGACAGACAGACAGACACCGAAGTGATCTTATAAGTGTTCCGTACGGAACACTAAAAACTACAAAAACGGCCATTTTCTTCCGACGAGAAGGTTTAAATGACGTGCATAGCCCTTAAATTTTTCGCTTTCTTATCTAGAATCAAAATCTGTTAGAATTTTTAGTTTATCTTCCATAAATTTACGATAAAATTGCAAAAATACGCTAAAAAACCCTAAAACGAGCCGAGTCTCCCATCTTTGAGGATGTTACCCCAATTTTTCAGCGGTTGCAATATTTTTTCGTTAAAGTACTCGTCGAGACGAGTATTTAAAAAAAAGCAGCAGTATCCGACGATTTCACCTCAAAATCGTATTTTGTCTGGTCTATACTACTAATAACTATCCAAAAATTTTTTTTTTAGCATAATTCCATTCCATTACAAAGTTATAGCATTAAATGTGACCTGGCCTCGGACTGGGACCGCTACCTGTTTTCAGACACTGTCTGCAATATCACTCAGTCAATTTTCAATATTTTTTAACATTTTTTTTTTAAATCTTAATAATTACTTTTTCTACAAGATGTTGGCTTTTTAAGTCTTTCTCATAGAAAATTTTTTATAACACAAATTTTTAGGTCTAAAATTGCATACTAAAGTTTGAAATATCGTAAATTTTTTTATTTTTGAAAAAGAATTTTTAACTACTATTTCACAAGATTAATTTTTATTTTTGCACATTGAATTACTTTTTGCAAAGTTATCTTGCAGACAGGGATAAAATAATAAAAATACATAATCGCCGTTCTTTTCTATCATTCAGTTAATAAAACCTTTAAAATATTTTTTTCAATATACATACTTTTTGCAGCATCCAGGTGTATTGTTATTTTTAAAGTTATCTTAGAAATGCTTTCTTGTCGCCAGTCTGCTCTATACCCAAAGCCTTACCATTTGTTTTTTCATCTAAAAAAATAAATAGAGAGTTTTACCTGCAATGTTATTAATTGAAAATCCACATCCTTTTACTAGCCCAACAATTTCTAGAAATAACATCATGCAATTAAATAATTTTGAAAGGCTCGTTCTCATTCAATCATTAGCTTGTACTAAGGCTCTAATCTACCAGGTGTACGAGTATGAAATGCGGATTTCAGACAACAGATGGTGCACCAATGCAGTTTGTGCTATAAAGATTTGACACTGCGACATTTTGTTCTGTCCTCAACAAGTGTCAGACACGCACGAGTGATAAATTGGAAAAGTGTGTGCATAGTGTTGTGTTGTTGTGTTCAATATGTCGAAATTTATATCGAACAAAGAGCATTCGCAGACAGCATTAATTTTTTGTTTTCATCTAAAGAAAACTGCTGTTGAATCATACCGATTACTTCGAGAAGCTTATGGTGAACATGCTCCATCGCAAGATACGTGTGAACGGTGGTTTCGGCGGTTCAAAGTGGTGAATTCGATGTTGCTGACAAGGAACGTGGAAAACCGCCAAAAAAATACGAAGATGTGGAATTGCAAGCATTGTTGGACGAAGATGATTCGCAAACACAAAAAAACAACTCGCCGAGCAATTGGACGTTAGTCAACAACCTGTTTCCAATCGGCTACGAGAGATGGGAAAGATTCAGAAGACCGATAGATGAGTACCACATGAGTTCAACGACAGGCAAATGGAAAAGCGCAAAAACACGTGTGACATTTTGCTTGCTCGGTACAAAAGGAAATCGTTTTTGCATCGTATAGTTACAGGGGATGAAAAGTGGATTTATTTTGAGAATCCCAAGCTCCAAAATCATGGGAGGAGCCAGGCGTACCATCCACATCGAGCACCAGACCGAATCGCTTTGGCAGAAAGACCATGCTCTGTGTTTGGTGGGACCAGAGGGGCGTGGTCTATTATGAGCTATTAAAACCTGGGGAAACGGTTAATACTAAACGTTACCAACAACAATTGACCGATTTGAATCGTTCGCTGCTTGAAAAAAAAGGCCAGAATACCGAAAGAGGCAACACAAAGTCATTTTTCTTCATGACAATGCTCCATCACATACGGCAAAACCAGTTCGCGACACGTTGGAAGCACTCAGCTGGGAAGTTCTACCCCATGCGGCTTACTCACCAGACTTGGCTCCTTCCGATTACTACTTGTTTGCATCGATGGGTCACGCACTTGCTGAGCAACATTCTGGTTCGTACGAAGACGTGAAAAAATGGCTCGATGAATGGTTCGCAGCAAAAAGCGGAAGATTTTTACTGACGTGGTATTCACAAATTGCCCGAAAGATGGGAAAAAAATGTATAACAAGCGCATTTCATACTTGTACACCTGGTATTATAAAATGATCCCACTTATAAAACTTAATTAATTATTAATTTTATGTTGTATTAATTTATTCCAGTTATTCGATTGTATAATTGAGGTGTCCGTTACTTTGTGACAGTACATTTTAAATTTCTAAATGAAATGAAACGAATTACTTTGTTATTTGTTACTTGTTTGTTATTTTTCTGCTACTACAGTTTCGTAGGTTTTCTACATTGTACGCAGTATTACGCTTGATAATGTAGAAAACCTACGAAATTGCAGTAGCAGATAAATATAACCGGTCAAGTGCAAGTTAAACTTGCACCATTAGTGTTCCGTACGTTGATTGCTTTTAAAATAAAAAATGTTGTTACTGTGGTATAAAATAATCAGTGACTTCACAAAACACACCCCAAATGAGTTTTCAACAAAGTTTGTTTCCAATCTTTACTGAAAATTGATGACCTTGAAATTTTCGTTTTTTTTTTTTATATACCAGATAAATTATTAAAGGTAATGCACTTGTGATAATTTTCGTTCAATCTACACCCCTGGAGAATATTCCAGAATTTTTTCAAATTTTTTTATCAGTACTTTTCGAGATAAGGTGGGAGGACAGCCATTTTTTAAAAATAATACAAAGAAAAGTGTGCGCAAGTATTACATTATATATATATATATATATATATATATATATATATATATATATATATATATATCTATATATATATATATATATATATATATATATATATATATATATATATATCTATATATATATATAATATATATATATATATATATATATATATATTATATATATATATATATTTTACTCGTGTTTTCACAAGCTTTCATTTGACACCACACTCGATGACCTACTAAAAAAATTTTTTTTCACTTTCGATTTCACCCCCCAAAACTAACCCCTTAAGTCAAAATTTGACTTTCAAAACTACACTGCTTTGTTGAGGTCATCAATTCCTATATTATTACCAAATTTCAACTTTCTATGACAAACAGTTTCGGAGAAAATCGGGTTTAAAGTGTGACAGACAGACACCGAAGTGATCCTATAAGTGTTCCGTACGGAACACTAAAAAAATAAGTGACACATAACAAAGTAATTAGTTTCATTTCATTTATTCCAACTATATTATATCCGGAATGCTTTAAAATTGAATTGAGTCATCTTCCTAGAGTTTATTCGTCCTGAAAAATACCATTTTGGATGCTATATGTGAATAGCTGCTGGTTAAAGAAGTGTTTTTCCATTTTAGATTATATTTTCTTTTCTCATGCTAGTATTCGAGCAAGTTGTTAAATGACTCTGTGACTCCAGTATCTTCTACACCAACATCGTCTACCACACCAACTCAGAATTTAGAAGATTTAATAGAGGAACTTAGTGGGTCGCTGGGTATACATCATAAACAAGGATGAAAATGATCGTAAAATAATATGTTTTTCATATATAATAAAAAGACTGTTTTTAGTCAATTTCCACTGGTTTATTTAAATTGCGATGACGCGTTTCGCTGTCGATGCAGCTCTTCAGATCTACATTTTACACTGTCAAGTTAGGTTATGTCATTGTCTTTATTGAATTTAAGTTAGGCTATGCCTCTTACTTACATTTATGATAGATTATATTCCTATACTACTTAACCTAGGTTCTATACAGTAATCCTAATTAACTTAATCTAGGACATTGGAATTTAATTTACATTCGTTGACTAATCTAACTTAACTAGAGCTTAATTCTAAACTAATCTAGAACTTAATTCTAAACTTAATCTAGGTTACAATCTTCATGGGGGTGGGGGAGGGCCATCGTCTTCGTCGGATAGGGGGTCAGAAGGTCTTGGATAGTGATGGCGGGCGTTGGCGGGCACGTAGAATGCGCTCCTTATGGTGGCGTTTGGGTGTTGTAGCGCCTTTACGAAGAACTTGATGTTGGTGGACCTCATGTGTGCCTTGATTGTTGGCACACCGAGGTCTCTATGCAGTTGACGGTTTCGGACGAACCATGGGGCTCCCGTGAATCATCCTCAGGGCCTTGTTCTGTACTGCCTGAAGTTGAGCTCTGCGTGTCTTGGTGAGTTTAGACCAAGTAGGGCAAGCGTGTGTGAGTCCTGCCCTCACGATGGTTTTATAAATTAGCAGCTTGATTTTTGGCTGCAACTTACTGGACCGGCTGATGATTGGGTACAGCTTGCCCAGTAGTTGCTTGGCTTTCCTTGAGGCAGCACAGACCTGGTCTTTCCAGATGAGGTGTTTGTCATACTGGATTCCCAGGTACTTGATGGTGGTTGCCCCATTGGATGCGGGATCCCTGGAGCTGGAGTTGTCCATAAGGAGTGCCGTTGCCCTTGGCGAAGACGATGGCCTGTGTCTTACATGGGTTTAGCTGGATCTTCCATCGGTCGAACCAGGGGGCGAGGACGTTCAGGTGGCGCTGCAATCTACTGGTGATGATTCTGTAGCTGCTGGATTCTGCTATGATGGCTGTGTCGTCAGCATACAGGAGTAGGGTAGTCTGATCCGTTTTTGGAATGTCGGCTGTGAAAATGTTAAAGAGGTGGGGGGAGAGGACGGAGCCTTGAGGGACTCCGGCTCTAATGGCCTTGACTTCGGAGGTGGCCTTATCGACTCTGACTTGGAATGTTCTGTCAGAGACGAAGGATTGAATGAGTTTGTTAATGAAAAGGGGGTAGCCGTGTCGGATCAGTTTCAGAATGAGGCCTTCGTGCCAGACTCGGTCGAAGGCCTTTGCTACATCGAGAAACACAGCTCCAACTTTGTGACGTTTGTTGAAGCTGTTGGAAATGGTTTGGGCGAGTTTCGTGGTGTGATGGATGGTGCCATGAAGGGGCTGGAAGCCATACTGTTCGTCAGGGACAACACGGAGCGCTGTGGACTTTGCTCTGACGATTTCGAGGATGACTTTTTCAGCTATCTTGCCAAGGCCTGGAAGTAGGCTGATTGGCCGATAGCTGCTTGCCTCGTGGGATGGAGAGCCTGGTTTTTTTGATCATAATGACCTCAGCTTTTTTCCAGTAGAGTGGAAAATAGCTGAGTCTCAGTATGCTGTTAATGATATTGGTGGCTTCTGAGATCTGTTTCTTGGGGAGTTTTTTGAGGGCTTTATTTGTGATTTTATCATGACCTGGGGCTTTTCGGATTGAGGTAAATCGAATGATCTCATTAACAGCGGAGGGGGTTGTGAAGTACGTATTGCGAGGGGGCTGGGCAAGATTTAGGGTCTGTATGGTTGTAGCGACCCTAAGATCACGGGCTGGATCGGGATGGGCAGGAGTGTTAGGAGAAAACTGTTCCTCTAGCAGATCTGCCAGAAGGTCAGCCTTCTCCTGGGTTGTGGAGGCTGTGGTGCCGGCGTGGGTGAGGGCTGGCATGGACCTTGGCTCGTCATTGGAAAGGGCTGTTGCCATTTTCCAAAGAGAACAGTCCTGGGTAGTGAGGGATTCTACTTTGGACTCCCACCTGCTGCTGTGGAGTTCAGCAAGTGAGTCTTTCACCTACTGCGTTGCTTGATTTGCGAGCCTTTTGAGGCGGGGGTCTCCCGTCCTGAGGGCTCTTCTGAGCAGCCGGTTTTTGTCCCTGATCTGCTCTTTGATAGCTGGGGGTAGTCTACCTTGAGAAAGTCAAGTTAGGTTTATTATTCACAGTTTTATATAATTTCTTAATTATAATATTACACCTAATTAAATTACACTGATAGTATTGGGAAATCCACATAGATTTGGAGTTAGGAGAATAAATTCAATAATGGTGAATTGCTTGAATCTACCTGGTCGTTGAGTAAAGTACCTGTAGTCCTTAATCGATTTATTTGCATTGTCTCTAAAAGGTTTAGTTTTAAACCTTTTTGTTGGGTGTGTAAAATTTTGAAATTCTTGTTAAATGTGTGATTTTCTGTTAAAAGATGATTAGCATATGTTGAATTATATTTTCTATGGATGAAACTTTTTTCGTGTTCTGTAATTCTTTGTCTAAATGTACGTCCAGTTTGTCCGATGTATGTTTTAGGACATGACCCACATGTTAATTGATAAACCCCCGATTTATTGTCTTTATTGATTTGTGGTTTGTAGTTTTTAAGATATTTCCCTATAGTATTGTTAGTCTTGTAAGCTATGTTGATATGATATTTTTTTGATTTAAAAATTTCCCCAGTTTTTCCGTTGGTTTGCCGAATTAGGTTAAGCATTTAAAAGTGGTATTTCTGTCCTTAAAACGTGGGTATATTTCTGAGATTGTCTTGTTTCTAAGTTTTTTCCTAACGATGCTACTGATTAAAGTAACCGAATAACCGTTGTTAACGGCTACTTGTTTTATGTAGTTTAATTCTTTAGTAAAATTTTCATCTGATAAGGGGATATTAGTTAGTCTATGTATAAAACTATGATAAACTGCAAGTTTATGATGGTGACAGCGAAAACGCGTCATCGCAATTTAAATAAACCAGTGGAAATTGACTAAAAACAGTCTTTTATTATATATTTATAATGAATTTTCATCAAGTAGAAGCTACAACCATCCAAAAAATATGTTTTTCAGATAAAACAGAATAAAAAAAAAATCAAAACAAGAACGGCTATGTTTTTCCATTTTATTGTTATTATGCTGTTTTCTACGTTTAAATCAAAAATTCTTTAGCGAAGCAATTTACCTAATGCAGTCTTTTAATTAACACAAATCGACATCCAATCTTAAAAAAATATGTTGAAATTTACCTGTATTGTCATTAATTGACAACGTAGACCCCTAACAATCTTAATAATAACTGAACATAGTTATAGCAGGACTAGATGGAACTTATTTTATCTATGTTCTTCACCTAATAGGTAAATAACTATACTCAGAAAATTTGTCGGGATCTTTTTGAATTTTAAGACAGTCCTGCAGGCCATCTTTTATGTTATAGCATGCTATAGGATACAATCAAAACTGGTGTTGGAGTAATGGTTTTCAATATTTTATAAATATATTATGAAAGGAGGTCCCAAGGGACTGCCCTGTTGATGTCTGAGATTGCTACTTGTGTCTAAAAAATATTCAGACAATGTACCTTTTGTGTGATTATTGCCAAATATTTAAAGTATTAAGTTGGGGTATCTGGGGGTATGGCAGTGCCCCCACCAAGTCAAGCAGAAAGCACAGCCATACCATCCTTTTCTCGAAGCCACTCACGGCTCTTTCGACCCCCCTGTAACTTCGTTGTGGATAAAGCTAGAAGCCTGAATTTTCAGTGACTAAGAGGACATTCTATACTAGCTATATTCTTAAATTACCTACTATTTATACCTTATAGTTTACGAACTATCGCCAGTCGAAGTTCTTTAATTTTGTCACTGACACACTCACCAATCATCAAAATTCTAAGGTACTTCTAGCATACACACAAACTTCAAATTTTGAATTTAGTTAGTGTTTAGCCTATAAAGGAAGGAAAAACTGAAATATCCCGAAATTTCAGTCCCGTTTTCTAAACTGTACAGTCACTTAAGCCAAAAAAGAGGGTCAACCTTGGAATGAGAGATAATAAGCTGTAAACTTGTATAAACCTTTATTTTGGTATTCTAAAACTTGTCTCAGAAGTCTCATAAAATCTCGTGTTCGCGTCTTAAGATATTCAAGGTCAAAGGTTACCAAAATCGGTTTTTCGCAAATATCTCGCTTCCTATGATTTCAATGATATTTGTATTTTTTCAAAAATTGTAGAGCATAAAATTCTCTACAAACTCGTTTTAAATATTTTTTTCTACGCTTAACAATTTTTGAGATAGAGCGCGGAGAGCGCGAAGCGCTCAGCCATACATAGCATAATGCAAGGTCAACCGTGAGTCCTGGTAAATAATACGTCGTATAAAGTTAATTAATCACTAAAAAATCCATAATTATGAATAATTTGTATTATTACTTACCTACTTCGTGTAATTAAAAAATTGGTAAGTGAAATACTTTAAGTATATTTTAATTATAAAAAAGTATGAAGATGATGCTTCCATGACAGCAGGGCTAGAAGAGCATATAGTTATTAAAATAGGAGCAAAAGTTATGTTAAGACGAAATATTGACCTAAGTGTTGGCTTAGTTAACGGTTCTATCGGTATAGTACAAGGAGTAAAGGTTGATCCTGAAAATACAAATAGAATAAAAAAAAACATATTACATTTAATAATGAACATCTTTACGAGCTTGGTCAAGTCAAAACTAAATTTGAAATTATTAATAGAGCTCATGTTCATCGCGAACAGTTTCCGATATGTATAGCCTATACTATTACCATACACAAAAGTCAGGGGCTAAGTCTAAACAGTGCACTGATGGACATCGGTTTTTCAGTGTTCATACGCGGTCAAGCATACGTGGCACTTTCGAGAATGACAACTCTGGGCGGATTATATCTAATTAATATCGACTTCGGTAGTATCAAAGCTCAGGAGTCTGCAATCGTTGAATATAATCGACTTAGAAGCACCTATAGTCCAAACTGGTCAAAAAGTGTTACATCATAGCCTTTGGGAAAAGCCAATAGAGACAGGGAGTGGGCTTTAAGAAAATCCATAGCCGACGTACAAGAAATATTACTCGAGAAGAAAAAAAAAGAGGACTACCTACAAAAAGAAATGAGATCCCATCAAAAACATAAAATGTAAAAAAATGCCAAGTCTTGCAAGGCAGTCCTTCCACCACAAAAAGTTGTGAGATCTCATGTAAAACAAAGTCAGTTATTTTAGTTAGTATCTATGGAAGCACCTATTCAACAACTTTGTCATAAATTGTTGTCTATTTAGTTACCTACCAACATTTATAGTGACCGTATCAATATTAGACATAATCACATAAGAATAGTCTACCATTTAAAATATTTTATTCTTAAGTGCACTGTTTAGACTTACTTAGCAATCGAAATAGTAGATTATTCTTATGTGATTATGTTGCCATGCGATTGCCAAGTCATTATATTTATTACAGAAGTAAAGATGTCTAATATTGATACGGTCACTATAAATGTTGGTAGGTAACTAAACAGATAACAATTTATGAAAAAGTTGTTAAATTGGTGCTTCCATAGATACTAATTAAAAAAAAACTGACTTGGTTTTACATGAGATCTCCCAACTTTTTGTGGTGGAAGGACTGCCTTGCGAGATTTGGCGGCATTTTTTTACATTATATGTTTTTGATGGGATTATTTTTACCTGTACTAACTAAATCAAATTGTTTTGCTAAACTGGTTATAAAAGGACTTAAAAAAGTTATTTTTAAAGTTATCTTAGAAAAAATATTCCTGTTGCCAGTCTGCTCTGTACCCAGAGTCTTACCATTCTTTTTCCATCTAGAAAAGTAAATAGGGATTTTCACCTGCAATGTTATTAATTGAAAATCCACATCCTTTTATCAGCTCAACAATTTCTAGAAATAGTAAAATCATGCAATTAAATAACTTTGAAAAGCTCGTTCTCGTTTAATCATTAACTTTTACTAAGGCTCTAATCTATAATATATATAAAATGCAACGTCTGTCTGTCTGTCTGTCTGTCTGTCTGTCTGTTCGTTTTTGCGCTTATCACTGGAGAACCACTTATCCGATTTACGTACTTTTTTTTTAAAACATACTTATGTTCTCTGGCCAGGTTATAGGCTATATTTTATTACGATAGGTAGCATAAGGAACGAGCAGTGACAATAATAGTGAGTGAAGTCGGAAAAAAAAAGTTTGCTGCTAGCGCGTTCCCTTGCAATATACAGCCTAAACCATTAAATATGGAACAATATTATGTAGCAGAGAATATCTTTAATCTATAATCTATAATATATATAAAATGCAATGTCTCTCTGTCTGTCTGTCTGTCCATTAGTGCGTTTATCACGCGAGAACCACTTATCCAATTTATGTGTTTTTTTAAATTCATACATATATTCTTTGGCCAGGTTATATAATAATAATAATAATAATCTATATCTATAATATATATAAAATGCAGCGTCTCTCTGTCTGTCTGTCTGTCCGTTAGTGCGCTTATCATTGGAGAACCACTTATCTGATTTACGTGCTTTTTTTTAAAACATTCATATGTTCTCTGGCCAGATTATCTATATATAATATATATAAAATGCAACGTCTCTCTGTCTGTCTGTCCGTTAGTACGCTTATCACTTGAGAACCACTTATTCGATTTACGTGTTTTTATAAATTTATATATATGATATGTTCTATATAATTCGATATAAGCCTAGATAATAGGAGATAAGGTGAGATAATGGGAGATAAGTATAAAATAATGGGAGATAAGCAGAGATAAGCCTAGGTAATGTAAGTTATGGTGAGATAATGGGAGATAAGGAGAAATAATGGGAGATGACCAGAGATAAGTCTAGATAATGGAAAATTATGTAGAGATAATGGGAGATAAGGAGAAATAATGAGAGATAAGCAGAGATAAGTCTAAGTAAGGGGAGTTATGGTGAGATAATGGGAGATAAGCAGAAATAATGGGAGATAAGGAAAAATATTGCGAGATAAGTCGAGATAAGCCTAGATAATGGGAGATAAGGTGAGATAATTGGGGATAAGTATAAATAATGGGAGATAAGGAGAAATAATGGGAAATAAGCAGAGATAAGTCTAGGTAATGGGAGTTATGGCAAGATAATGGGAGATAAGGAGAAATAATGGGAACTAAGTCGTCTTTCTAGAGCTTATTCGTCCTGGAAAATACCATTTTGGATGCTATATGCTGCTTAACGAAATGTTTTTTCCATTTTAGGTTATATATTTTTTTCTCATGCTAGTATCCAGCAAGTTGTTAAATGACTCTGTTACTCCAGCATCTTCTACACCAACCTCGTCTACTACACCAACTGAGAATTCAGAAGATATACCAGAGGACCTTAGTGCATCGCTGGGTATACGTCATAAACAAGGATGAAAATGATCTTGAAATAATATATTTTTCAGATAAAGCAGAATAAAAAAATGAAAACAAGAACGGCTATATTTTTCTATTTATCGTTATTATGGTATTTTCTACGTTTAAATCAAAAATTCTTTAGCGAAGCAATTTATCTAATGCACAGTCTTCTAATTTGCGGAAGGCGGCCTCCAAATTAAAAAAAAACAATCGGTCAAGTGTAAGTTGAACTTGTGCCATTAGTGTTCCGTACGCTGATTGCTTATAAAATAAAAAAAATTTGTTACGGAGGTATAAAATGATCAGTGACTTCACAAAACACACCCCAAATGAGTTTTCAAACAAAGTTTGCTTCTGATCTTTACAGAAAAACTGACGCCCTTGAAATTTTTTTTTTTTATATATCAGACTAGCAGTGCCCGCGGCTCCGCTCGCGTGGACTCGATTCCCTACTATCGTCACTGCTTATTCCTTATGTTACCTAACGTAATAAAATATCTGCCATTATTTCCCCTTATCTCCCATTATTTTTCCTAATCTCCCATTATCTCTAAATAATTTCCATTATCTAGGCTTATCTCTGCTCATCTCCCATTATTTCTCCTTATCTCTCATTATTTCCCCTTATCTCCCATTATATCACCTTATCTCCCATTATATCACCTTATCTCCCATTATCTAATCTTATCTCGACTTATCTCGCAATATTTCTCCTTATCTCCCATTATTTCTCCTTATCTCCCATTATCTCACCATAATTCCCATTATCTAGACTTATCTCAGCTTATCTCCCATTATTTCTCCTTATCTCCCATTATTTATACTTATCTCCCATTATCTCACCTTATCTCCCATTATCTAGGCTTATATCGAATTATATAGAACATAGGTATAAATTTATAAAAACACGTAAATCGGATAAGTGGCTCTCAAGTGATAAGCGCACCAACGGACAGACAAACAGACAGAGAGACGTTGGATTTTATATATATTATATTCTTTGCAGCATGATATTGTTCCATATTTATTGGTTTAGGCAGTGTATTGCAAGAGAACGCGCTAACGGTAACCTTTTTTCCGACTTGATTCACCATTATCGTCCTTACATATTCTTTATGTGACCTAACGCAATAAAATATATCCTATAATCTGGCTAGAGAACATATGTAAATTTAAAAAAAAAGCACGTAAATCGGATAAGTGGTTCTCCAGTGATAAGCGCACTAACGGATAGACAGAGAGACAGAGAGACGTTGCATTTTATATGTATTATAGATATTCTTTGCTACATCAGATTGTTCCATATTTAGTGGTTTAGCATGTTTAAAAAAAAGCACGTAAATCGGATAAGTGGTTCTCCAGTGATAAGCGCACAAACGGACAAACAGACAGAAAGACGTTGCATTTCATATATATTATAGATATCCTTTGCTACATGATATTGTTCCAAATTTAGTGGTTTAGGCAGTGTATTGCAAGAGAAACGCGCTAGCTGCAAACATTTTTTCCGATTCGATTCTCTATTATCGTCACTGTTTATTCCTCATGTTACCTAACGTTATAAAATATAGCCTATAACCTGGCCAGAGAACATATGTACATTTTAGAAAAAAGCACGTAAATCTGATAAGTGGTTCTCCAGTGACAAGCGCACTAACGGACAGACAGACAGACACACAGAGAGACGTTCCATTTGATGTATATTATAGATATAGATTATTCTTATTATATAACCTGGCCAAAGAATATTTTAAAAAAGACACGTAAATCGGATAAGTGGTTCTCGAGAGATATTGCATTTTATATATATTATAGATTATAGATATTCTCTGCTACATAATATTGTTCCATATTTAATGGTTTAGGCTGTGTATTGCAAGAGAAACGCGCTAGCGACAAACCTTTTTCCGACTTCATTCACTATTATCTTCACTGCTCATTCCTTAAGCGCACTAAGGGACAGACAGACAGAGATACGTTGCATTTTATATATATTATAGATGTAATAAAATATATATATCTATAACCTGGTCAGAGAATTTATCAATGAATTTAAAATATCACGTAAATCGGATGGTTGTCGAGGGATAAGCGCACTAACGGACAGACAGACAGAGAGACGTTGCATTATATATATATATATATATATATATATATATATATATATATTATATATATATATATATATATATATATATATATTATAGATATAGGTTATTATTATTTTTATATAACCTAGCCAAATAATATATGTATGAATTTAAAAAAGACACGTAAATCGGATAAGGGGTTCTCGTGTGATAAACGCACTAATGGACTGACAGACAGACAGAGAGACATTGCATTTATATATATATATATATATATATATATATATATATATATATATATATATATATATATATATATAAATTATAGAATATAGATTTAGATATTCTCTGCTACAGAATATTGTTCTATATTTAATTGTTTAGGCTGTGTATTGCAAGGAAACGCGCTAGCGGTAAACTTTTTTCCGACTTCATTCACTATTATCGTCACTGCTTATTCCTTATGCTACCTATCGTAACAAAATATAGCCTAACACCTGGTCAGAGAACATATGTATGTTAAAAAAAAAATACATAAATCGGATAAGTGGTTCTCCAAAGATAAGCGCACTAACGGACAGACAGACAGACAGAGAGACGTTGCATTTTATATATATTATAGATAAATTACACAGGCCAACAAAAAAAATATTTGTCAAAACTTTTTAAACAAATACATCTAACTGTTATGTATTTTTGGGTGCTGAAACCGTATCTGGTTTTTTTGTATCACCCACAGTTCTCTCATAATATAACATCGATTAAATTTCAAAATAGGGAAAATTTGATACATGAAAAATAAAAACTTAAACCGTACTTTTATTATTATTCCAATTATTTTTATTATTATTCCAATAAATGTTTTTTTTTCAGCCTAGAACCAAGCAATT
This sequence comes from Pachyrhynchus sulphureomaculatus, assembly GCA_019049505.1. Taxonomy (NCBI): domain Eukaryota; kingdom Metazoa; phylum Arthropoda; class Insecta; order Coleoptera; family Curculionidae; genus Pachyrhynchus; species Pachyrhynchus sulphureomaculatus. The sequence goes on from CM032454.1 coordinate 182,480,471, forward strand.
CTGCTTTTTCCTTAGTCAAACCCAAATCTCTCACTAAATCATTTAATTCAGCTTGTGTAAACAACTGTGGTTTTAAATTTTCTAGAGAATATTTGAAACTCATCATCACCCGATCGACTTTCATTAAATTTGGGACTGGACTGTAAAACGTCATCAATAGACTGAGGTGGTTCAGGGACAGGATGACCCGGTCTATGTCCTACCGGCCGATTAGCTGAAGTAAAGTTAGGATAGACAATTACTTTCTTATTTTTTGAGTTATATCCGGAAACATCAACGCTGCAAAAATAACAATCATTTAAATGATTTTCTTGCTCTCTCCATACCATGGGTACTGCAAATCTAAAAGCTTTCTTTTCTTTCTTATACCATTTCCTAAGATCCTCGACACAATCATAACATACTTTGTGAGGAGCCCAACATTTTTCTTGATTACCGATTTCTACACCAAAATATGCAAGGTATACTTTTTTTACAAAGTCAGTAATGTTTCTTTGATTTTTTTTAACTAGAAACTCACCACATATATAACAAAAAGTGTTGGGAGAGTTTTTACAACCACCATTAGCCATAGTTTAAGTGTGAATTAAACCACATGGGTTAAACACTGAAATGCGAGGTTATATTAACTGGAAGAAAACAAACAGCTATGACATTTATCGGAACTGCCAACCTTATAAAATTTTAATTTTATTGCCAACCTAATAACATTCGAATGATAAAAAATAAACTTTTTACATTTCGAATATTAAAATGTGAAAAATTAGTGGGTGATACAACTTTTTTATTATATCAACACACCAAAAACATAAGAATCATTAAAAAAGTTCTATCACTGTTAGCCTGTGTTATTAAAGGTAATGCTCTCGTGATAATATTCGTTCAATCTACGCACTGTAGAGAATATTCCAGAATTTTTTCAAAATTTTTCGATTAGTACTTTTCGACATAATACTCGTACAAAGAAAAATGTGCGCAAATATTACATCTATAATGCATATAAAATGCAACGTCTGTCTGTCTGTCTGTCTGTCTGTCCGTTAGTGCGCTTATCACTGGAGAACCATCCGATTTACGTACTTTTTTTTTTAAAACATACATATGTTCTCTGGCCAGGTTATAGGCTATATTTTATTACGATAGGTAGCATAAGGAATGAGCAGTGGCAATAATAGTGAATGAAGTAAGAAAAAAGTTTGCCGCTAGCACGTTCCCTTGCAATACACAGCCTAAACCATTAAATATGGAACAATATTATGTAGCAGATAATATCTATAACATATATAAAATGCAATATCTCTCTGTCTGTCTGTCTGTACATTAGTGCGTTTATCACGCGAGAACCACTTATCCAATTTATGTGTCTTTTTTAAATTCATACATATATTCTTTGGCCAGGTTATATAATAATAATAATAATCTATATCTATAATATATATAAAATGCAGTGTCTCTCTGTCTGTCTGTCTGTCCGTTAGTGCGCTTATCACTGGAGAACCACTTATCCGCTTTACGTGCTTTTTTTTTTAAAACATTCATATGTTCTCTGGCCAGGTTATCTATCTATAATATATATAAAATGCAACGTCTCTATGTCTGTCTGTCTGTCCGTTAGTGCGTTACGTACTTTTTTTTTATAAAAACATACAAATGTTCTCTGGCCAGGTTATAGGATATATTTTATTGCGTTAGGTAACATAAATAATGGGAGATTAGGAAAAATATTGCGAGATAAGTCGAGATAAGCCTAGATATAATGGGAGATAAGGTGATATAATGAGAGATAAGTATAAATTATGGGAGATAAGCAGAGATAAGTCTAGGTAATGGGAGTTACGGTGAGATAATGGGAGATAAGGAGAAATAATGGTAGATGAGCAATGGAAATTATGTAGAGATAATGGGAGATAAGGAGAAATAATGAGAGATAAGCAGAGATAAGTCTAAGTAATGGGAGTTATGGTGAGATAATGGGAGATAAGGAGAAATAATGGGAGATAAGGAAAAATATTGCGAGATAAGTCGAGATAAGCCTAGATAATGGGAGATAAGGTGAGATAATTAGAGATAAGTATAAATGATGGGAGATAAGGAGAAATAATGGGAAATAAGCAGAGATAAGTCTAGGTAATGGGAGTTATGGTGAGATAATGGGAGATAAGGAGAAATAATGGGAGATAAGGAGAAATATTGCGAGATAAGTCGAGATAAGCCTAGATAATAGGAGATAAGGTGAGATAATGGGAGATAAGGAGAAATAATGGATGCTGAGCAGAGATAAGCTTAGATAATGGAAATTATGTAGAGCTAATGGGAAATAAGGAGAAATAATAGGAGATAAGGGGAAATAATGGCAGATATTTTATTACGTTAGGTAACATAAGGACTAGGCAGTGACGATAGTAGTGAAACAAGTCCACGCGAGCGGAGCCGCGGGTACGGCTACTTAAATATATTTTTGAACTCGTGTTTTTATAAGCTTTCATTTGACACTCCTTAAAAAAATTATGTTTTACTTTAGATTATAGTCTTTCGCCTAAGACTAGACTTGAGTCTGTTTTCAAGTATTTTCATGGAAAGTGTTGGATGGATGTAGCTCGTCTAATTCCTCCCAGAGAGGATGTATGCTAGGAGTAAACGTTGCGCTAATACTTCACATCCGTATAAGGGTCAGCTTGTCACCCTTCGACAACCCTTTTCAAGTAGTCTTTTATATAGAGAATGTCATCACTTTGGAATGATTTGCCTAGGACTTCGTTTCCCACACAGTAAAATTTACAGCAATTCAAGAAAAACGTAAATCGCTTTTTTCGCACACGCGTCGCTCCTATAGTAGAGGTTGCCGTACAGCACGTGTGATATGCCTATAAAAAAATAAAATAAAAAAATAGAAACTATGAAGACATACTTTTCTTTTAGTTACGGTTATTATGTTGTCAACGGTAATTGACGAATACAAGTAACATAAACTGGGTGAAATTGTTAAAAAAAATATTGAATCTCACCTGCATTTTTATTAATGTCATCTCCGGCCTTATCTGTAGTTAGTTATATGAGGAGTAGCAAGAGTTTAGGACCACAACGTGACGACGTTGTGGTCCTAAACTATTATATGACGATATAATTTGTATATTTGTCCTCTTTTGATGCGTAGTAGGTAAATAACTATGTCACACGTCGAATTGTCAAAGAATTAAAATAGATTTTTTTAAATTTTAGAGTATATTTCTTTGCTTAACACTGGTATTCGGCAAGATGTTAAATCAGTCTGTTACTCCAGTTTTGCCTACACAACCAACAACAAATTTGGATTATCTAATAGAGGACATATTCAGTGGGTCACTGGGTATAAAACAACAGCAAGGATGAAAATCATTTTCAGACAATATGTTTCTGAGATAAAACAAAATAAGGAAAATAGAAGTTTCAAAATCTACGTTTTTCTTTTAGATATTATTATTATGTCATTTTTTTAGTGTTCCGTACGGAACTGTCTGTCTGTCCGTCCTTTATGGGATCACTTCGGTGTCCGTCTGTCTGTCACATCCGTTTTTCTCCGAAACTATTTGACAAAAAAGTTGAAATATGGCATTAATATAGGAATTAATGGCCTGATTAGAGCCGTGTAGTTTTGAAAGTTAAATTTTGACTTAAGGGGTTAGTTTTGGGGGGTGAAATTAGAAGTAAAAAAAATTCTACCAGGTTATCGAGTGGGTTGTTAAATGAAAGCCTGTAAAAACACGAGTTCTAAAATATATATAATGTAATACTTGCGCACACTTTTCTTTGTATTATTTTTTAAAAATCGCGAAAAATCGCTGTCCCCCCTTGTCTCGAAAAGTACTGATCAAAAAATTTTGAAAAAATTCTGAAATATTGTGGAGAATTGAGCGAAATTTATGAGGGCATTACCTTTAATAATTTATCTGGTATATAAAAAACACCTTTGGAGTGTCTTTTTTTGTGAAGTCATTGATCATTATATACCTCCGTAACCAAAATTTTTAATTTTAAAGTGACAAACGTACGGAGTAAGTTGCTCAAGTCCAATTTGCACTTGGCCGGCTATTTTCCATTTAAATAGCTTAAGATCAGGTTTTATATCAAAGCGTTATAAAGGAGGAGAAAAAAACTTTGGATACCGGTGTATATTTTATTTTAATAATATCCAAGTGCTTTCGTCCTTTGAAAAGGTGTCATCATCAGGATTTAGACTCTACGAATGAGAGAATAAATCTATCCATATTTAACATACTAAATATGACTTTATTAATTGACTTGCAAAATTAAGAACAAAGAGCAATTAGCATTTCTGGATACTTTAAGCATTAAAAATATTAATCAATTAGAGTTTGACGTCTATAAGCAAGATACTGTAATAGTTACTAATACGTTGCATATATGCACAAATATACCACTTTATATGTTTTTGTTTCATCGTTTAGATCCTTTCACTTTCTATGAAATAAGATTAAAAAACGAAATAAATCGTATAATCAATATAGCTAGGATCAATAGTTATGATGAGAACTTAATAAATAAGTTAGTAAACAGATATAAATTTAGGCTTCTTCTTCTTTCTTATATGGTGTGTCATATTAGTAGGCATACTGTCTGTTTTATCCCCGTTAAGCCTTTTCCGATGTGGACGTCTAGCATTTCTTCCACCTTTTCAGAAGTCTGCCTCTAGTTCTTTTACCGCAAGGTTTATCGAGTCTGACCCTTTTTACCAGTCTGCTGTCGCCCATCCGATTTACGTATTTATTCCATTCTTTTCTTCTAGTTCTAGTCCATTTGAATATTTCTTGAATTTTACTTAGTTCTTGTAGATCTTTGTTGCGGATTCTGTCGTGGATAGTTTTTCCACGTATGTCCCTAATCATCTTCATTTCTGTTGTCCTCATCAATTGTGCTGTTTTACATATGTCAGCTCTTGTTTTTACAGCATATGTGAGGATCGGTCTTACTGTTGTCTTGTATATTCTTATTTTACTTTCCACTGTAAGGTATTTATTTTTCCATAGTATATCCGTAAAGCAAGCTGCTATTAGTGATGCCTTCATGGACTATTGTTTTACTTCTCTGTTTAAGTCTCTGTAGCTTGTTAACATTGTTCCCAGGTATTTAAAAGTATTAACCTGTTCAATAATACTTCCTTGGATCTCCAGCTTGCATCTTAATAATTCTTCTGAAGCTACCATACATTTTGTCTTGGTTGTGTTGATAATCATGTTTGGTTTTCTCGCTTCCAAATTGAAGGTATGAATGAACATAAACTGGGTGAAATTGTTAAAAAAATATGGAATTTCACCTGCATTTTTATTAATGCCATTTCCGGCCATATCTGTAGTTAGTTATATGAGGAGTAGCAAGAGTTTAGGACCACAACGTCGTCATATAATTTGTTTATTTGTCCCCTTTTG
>CM032454.1:182488393-182573393 GCA_019049505.1 Pachyrhynchus sulphureomaculatus
ATATGTTTTTGTTTCATCGTTTAGATCCTTCTCCTTTCTATGAAATAAGATTAAAAAACGAAATAAGTCGTATAATCAATATAGGATCAATAGTTATGATGATAACTTAATAAATAAGTTAGTAAAACATACATAAATTTAGGCTTCTTCTTCTTCTTCTTTCTTATATGGTGTGTCATATTAGTAGGCATACTGTCTGTTTTATCCCCATTAGGCCTTTTCCGATGTGGACGTCCAGCATTTCTTCCACCTTTTCAGAAGTCTGCCTCTAGTTCTTTTACCGCAAGGTTTATCGAGTCTGACCCTTTTTACCAGTCTGCTGTCGCCCATCCGATCTACGTGTTTATTCCATTCTTTTCTTCTAGTTCTAGTTCATTTGAATATTTCTTGAATTTTACTTAGTTGCGGATTCTGTCGTGGATAGTTTTTCCACGTATGTCCCTAATCATCTTCAATTCTATTGTCCTCATCAATTGTGCTGTTTTACATATGTCAGCCCTTGTTTTTACAGCATATGTGAGGATCGGTCTCACTGTGGTCTTGTATATCCTTATTTTACTTTCCACTGTGAGGTATTTATTTTTCCATACTATATCCGTAAAGCAAGCTGCTATTAGTGATGCCTTCATGGACTATTGTTTTACTTCTCTGTTTAAGTCTCCGTAGCTTGTTAACATTGTTCCCCGGTATTTAAAAGTATTAACCTGTTCAATAATACTTCCTTGGATCTCCAGCTTGCATCTTAATAATTCTTCTGAAGCTACCATACATTTTGTCTTGGTTGTGTTGATAATCATGTTTGGTTTTCTCGCTTCCAAATTGAAGGTATGAATGAACATAAACTGGGTGAAATTGTTAAAAAAAAATATGGAATTTCACCTGCATTTTTATTAATGCCATTTCCGGCCATATCTGTAGTTAGTTATATGAGGAGTAGCAAGAGTTTAGGACCACAACGTCGTCATATAATTTGTTTATTTGTCCCCTTTTGATGCGTAGTAGGTAAATAGCTATGCCACACGTGGAACTGTCAAACAATTAAAATAGATTTTTTTATTTCAGGTTATATTTTTTTGCCTAACACTGGTACACGGCAAGATGTTAAATCAGTCCTTTCAAATTTTGGTTAAAACACCACCACCACCTAGCGTTTTCAGTGGGCAACTGGGTATAACAACACCGAAAGAAAGAGAAATCATTATGAAATAATATGTTTCTGAGATAAAACCAAATAAGGAAAATAGAAACTTCAAAATCAATGTTTTTCTTTTAGATATTATTATGTCATTTTTTTAGTGTTCCGTACACTACCACTTCTAAGATCACTTCGGTATTTGTCCGTCTGTTTGTCTGTCTATCACACTTGGTTTTCTCCGAAACTATTTGACATAAAAAGTTGAAATTTGGCATTAATATTGGAATTGATGACCTCATTAGAGCTGTGTAGTTTTGAAAGCCTGTAAAAATATAAATTTATATATTTATATATATATATATATATATATATATATATATATATATATATATATATATATATATATATGTATATATATATATATATATATATATATATATATATGTATATAAATATATATATAATGTGATATTTGAGCTCACTTTTCTTTGTATTATTTTTAAAAAATGGCGAAAAATTGCTATCCCCCCCTTATCTCGAAAAGTACTGATCAAAATATTTAAAAAAAAACTGTGGAATATTCTCTATAGGGTGTAGATTGAACCAAAATTATGACGAGTGCATTACCTTTAATAAATTTATCTGGTCTATAAATAACCAAAAATTTCAAGGTCATCAGTTTTCAATAAAGATCGGAAAAATACTTTGTTGAAAAACGCATTTGGGGTGTGTTTTGTGAAGGCGTATATATACCTCCGTAACCAAAATTTTTAATTTAAAAGCAGTAAACGTAGCACTGGTACACGGCAAGAAGTCAAAGCAGGCCATTCCAAGTTTGGCTAAAGCATTACCAACATCTAAGCATTTCAGTGCGCAAATGGGTGTAAAACGACAGCAAGAATCAACATCATTACCAAAAAAATGTTTCTGAGATAAAACCAAATAAGGAAAATAGAAACTTCAAAATCAATGTTTTTCTTTTAGATATTATTATGTCATTTTTTTAGTGTTCCGTACACTACCACTTCTAAGATCACTTCGGTATTTGTTCGCCTGTTTGTCTGTCTATCACACTTGGTTTTCTCCGAAACTATTTGACATAAAAAAGTTGAAATTTGCATTAATATTGGAATTGATGACCTCATTAGAGCTGTGTAGTTTTGAAAGTTAAATTTTGACTTAAGGGATTAGTTTTGGGGGGGTGAAGTCACAAGTAAAAAAAAAAAAAATTACCAGGTCATCGAGTAGATTGTCAAATAAAAGCCTGCAAAAATATAAAATTTATACAGGCTTTTATACATATATATATATATATATATATATATATATATATATATATATATATATATATAAATATAAATTTATATATATATATATATATATATATATATATATATATATATATATAAATATAAATTTATATATATATATATATATATATATATATATATATATAAATATATATATATACATACATATATATATATATATATATATAATATATATATATATATATATATATATATATATATATATATATATATATATATATATATATATATAAATATATATAATGTGATATTTGAGCACACTTTTCTTTGTATTATTTTTAAAAAATCGCTATCCCCCCCCCCCTTATCTCGAAAAGTACTGATCAAAAAATTAAAAAAAAAAAACTGTGGAATATTCTCTATAGGGTGTAGATTGAACCAAAATTATCACGAGTGCATTACCTTTAATAAATTTATCTGGTATATAAATAACCAAAAATTTCAAGGTCATCAGTTTTCAATAAAGATCGGAAAAATACTTTGTTGAAAACGCATTTGGGGTGTGTTTTGTGAAGGCGTTGCTCATTTTATACCTCCGTAACCAAAATTTTTAATTTAAAAGCAGTAAACATAGTACAAATTGCGCAAGTCCAACTTGCACTTGGCCGGCTATTTTTAATTTAAATAGCTTAAGATCAGGTTATAGATCAAGGCGTTATAGAAGAGAAGAAAAAAACTTTGGATATCGGTGTATATTTTATTTTAATGATATCCAAATGTTTTCGTCCTTTGAAAAGGTGTTATCATCAGGATTTAGACTCTACGAACGAGAGAATAAATCTATCCAGCCTCAAAATATCCATCATCGTTACAGCATATTTAACATATTAAATATGACTTTATTAATTGACTTGCAAAATTGAGAACAAAGAGCAATTAGCAATTCTGGATATCTTAATCATTAAAAATAATAATCAATTAGAGTTTGATATCTATAAGCAAGATACTGTAATACTTATTAATACGTTGCATATATGCACGAATATACCCCTTATATGTTTTTGTTTCATCGTTTAGATCCTTCTCCTTTCTATGAAATAAGATTAAAAAACGAAATAAGTCGTATAATCAATATAGGATCAATAGTTATGATGATAACTTAATAAATAAGTTAGTAAACATACATAAATTTAGGCTTCTTCTTCTTCTTCTTTCTTATATGGTGTGTCATATTAGTAGGCATACTGTCTGTTTTATCCCCATTAGGCCTTTTCCGATGTGGACGTCCAGCATTTCTTCCACCTTTTCAGAAGTCTGCCTCTAGTTCTTTTACCGCAAGGTTTATCGAGTCTGACCCTTTTTACCAGTCTGCTGTCGCCCATCCGATCTACGTGTTTATTCCATTCTTTTCTTCTAGTTCTAGTTCATTTGAATATTTCTTGAATTTTACTTAGTTGCGGATTCTGTCGTGGATAGTTTTTCCACGTATGTCCCTAATCATCTTCAATTCTATTGTCCTCATCAATTGTGCTGTTTTACATATGTCAGCCCTTGTTTTTACAGCATATGTGAGGATAGGTCTCACTGTGGTCTTGTATATCCTTATTTTACTTTCCACTGTAAGGTATTTATTTTTCCATACTATATCCGTAAAGCAAGCTGCTATTAGTGATGCCTTCATGGACTATTGTTTTACTTCTCTGTTTAAGTCTCCGTAGCTTGTTAACATTGTTCCCCGGTATTTAAAAGTATTAACCTGTTCAATAATACTTCCTTGGATCTCCAGCTTGCATCTTAATAATTCTTCTGAAGCTACCATACATTTTGTCTTGGTTGTGTTGATAATCATGTTTGGTTTTCTCGCTTCCAAATTGAAGGTATGAATGAACATAAACTGGGTGAAATTGTTAAAAAAATATGGAATTTCACCTGCATTTTTATTAATGCCATCTCCGGCCATATCTGTAGTTAGTTATATGAGGAGTAGCAAGAGTTTAGGACCACATCGTCGTCATATAATTTGTTTATTTGTCCCCTTTTGATGCGTAGTAGGTAAATAGCTATGCCGCACGTGGAACTGTCAAACAATTAAAATAGATTTTTTTATTTCAGGTTATATTTTTTTTGCCTAACACTGGTACACGGCAAGATGTTAAATCAGTCCTTTCAAATTTTGGTTAAAACACACCACCACCACCTAGCGTTTTCAGTGGGCAACTGGGTATAACAACACCGAAAGAAAGAGAAATCATTATGAAATAATATGTTTCTGAGATAAAACCAAATAAGGAAAATAGAAACTTCAAAATCAATGTTTTTCTTTTAGATATTATTATGTCATTTTTTTAGTGTTCCGTACACTACCACTTCTAAGATCACTTCGGTATTTGTCCGTCTGTTTGTCTGTCTATCACACTTGGTTTTCTCCGAAACTATTTGACATAAAAAGTTGAAATTTGGCATTAATATTGGAATTGATGACCTCATTAGAGCTGTGTAGTTTTGAAAGGTAAATTTTGACTTAAGGGATTAGTTTTGGGGGGGTGAAGTCACAAGTAAAAAAAAAAAATTACCAGGTCATCGAGTAGATTGTCAAATAAAAGCCTGTAAAAATATAAATTTATATATTTATATATTTATATATATATATATATATATATATATATATATATATATATATATATGTATATATATATATATATATATATATATATATATATATATATATATATATGTATATAAATATATATATAAATGTGATATTTGAGCTCACTTTTCTTTGTATTATTTTTAAAAAATGGCGAAAAATTGCTATCCCCCCCCTTATCTCGAAAAGTACTGATCAAAATATTTAAAAAAAAACTGTGGAATATTCTCTATAGGGTGTAGATTGAACCAAAATTATGACGAGTGCATTACCTTTAATAAATTTATCTGGTCTATAAATAACCAAAAATTTCAAGGTCATCAGTTTTCAATAAAGATCGGAAAAATACTTTGTTGAAAAACGCATTTGGGGTGTGTTTTGTGAAGGCGTTGCTCATTTTATACCTCCGTAACCAAAATTTTTAATTTAAAAGCAGTAAACGTAGCACTGGTACACGGCAAGAAGTCAAAGCAGGCCATTCCAAGTTTGGCTAAAGCATTACCAACATCTAAGCATTTCAGTGCGCAAATGGGTGTAAAACGACAGCAAGAATCAACATCATTACCAAAAAAATGTTTCTGAGATAAAACCAAATAAGGAAAATAGAAACTTCAAAATCAATGTTTTTCTTTTAGATATTATTATGTCATTTTTTTAGTGTTCCGTACACTACCACTTCTAAGATCACTTCGGTATTTGTCCGTCTGTTTGTCTGTCTATCACACTTGGTTTTCTCCGAAACTATTTGACATAAAAAGTTGAAATTTGGCATTAATATTGGAATTGATGACCTCATTAGAGCTGTGTAGTTTTGAAAGGTAAATTTTGACTTAAGGGATTAGTTTTGGGGGGGTGAAGTCACAAGTAAAAAAAAAAAATTACCAGGTCATCGAGTAGATTGTCAAATAAAAGCCTGTAAAAATATAAATTTTATATATTTATATATTTATATATATATATATATATATATATATATATATATATATATATATATATATGTATATATATATATATATATATATATATATATATATATGTATATAAATATATATATAATGTGATATTTGAGCTCACTTTTCTTTGTATTATTTTTAAAAAATGGCGAAAAAAATTGCTATCCCCCCCTTATCTCGAAAAGTACTGATCAAAATATTTAAAAAAAAACTGTGGAATATTCTCTATAGGGTGTAGATTGAACCAAAATTATGACGAGTGCATTACCTTTAATAAATTTATCTGGTCTATAAATAACCAAAAATTTCAAGGTCATCAGTTTTCAATAAAGATCGGAAAAATACTTTGTTGAAAACGCATTTGGGGTGTGTTTTGTGAAGGCGTTGCTCATTTTATACCTCCGTAACCAAAATTTTTAATTTAAAAGCAGTAAACGTAGCACTGGTACACGGCAAGAAGTCAAAGCAGGCCATTCCAAGTTTGGCTAAAGCATTACCAACATCTAAGCATTTCAGTGCGCAAATGGGTGTAAAACGACAGCAAGAATCAACATCATTACCAAAAAAATGTTTCTGAGATAAAACCAAATAAGGAAAATAGAAACTTCAAAATCAATGTTTTTCTTTTAGATATTATTATGTCATTTTTTTTAGTGTTCCGTACACTACCACTTCTAAGATCACTTCGGTATTTGTTCGCCTGTTTGTCTGTCTATCACACTTGGTTTTCTCCGAAACTATTTGACATAAAAAGTTGAAATTTGCATTAATATTGGAATTGATGACCTCATTAGAGCTGTGTAGTTTTGAAAGTTAAATTTTGACTTAAGGGATTAGTTTTGGGGGGGTGAAGTCACAAGTAAAAAAAAAAATTACCAGGTCATCGAGTAGATTGTCAAATAAAAGCCTGCAAAAATATAAAATTTATACAGGCTTTTATACATATATATATATATATATATATATATATATATATATATATATATATATATATATATAAATATAAATTTATATATATATATATATATATATATATATATATATATATATATATATATATACATACATATATATATATATATATATATATATATATATATATATATATAAATATATATATATATATATATATATATATATATATATACATATATATATATATAAATATATATAATGTGATATTTGAGCACACTTTTCTTTGTATTATTTTTAAAAAATCGCTATCCCCCCCCCTTATCTCGAAAAGTACTGATCAAAAAATTAAAAAAAAAAACTGTGGAATATTCTCTATAGGGTGTAGATTGAACCAAAATTATCACGAGTGCATTACCTTTAATAAATTTATCTGGTATATAAATAACCAAAAATTTCAAGGTCATCAGTTTTCAATAAAGATCGGAAAAATACTTTGTTGAAAACGCATTTGGGGTGTGTTTTTGTGAAGGCGTTGCTCATTTTATACCTCCGTAACCAAAATTTTTAATTTAAAAGCAGTAAACGTAGTACAAATTGCGCAAGTCCAACTTGCACTTGGCCGGCTATTTTTAATTTAAATAGCTTAAGATCAGGTTATAGATCAAGGCGTTATAGAAGAGAAGAAAAAAACTTTGGATATCGGTGTATATTTTATTTTAATGATATCCAAATGCTTTCGTCCTTTGAAAAGGTGTCATCATCAGGATTTAGACTCTACGAACGAGAGAATAAATCTATCCAGCCTCAAAATATCCATCATCGTTACAGCATATTTAACATATTAAATATGACTTTATTAATTGACTTGCAAAATTGAGAACAAAGAGCAATTAGCAATTCTGGATATCTTAATCATTAAAAATAATAATCAATTAGAGTTTGATATCTATAAGCAAGATACTGTAATACTTATTAATACGTTGCATATATGCACGAATATACCCCTTTATATGTTTTTGTTTCATCGTTTAGATCCTTCTCCTTTCTATGAAATAAGATTAAAAAACGAAATAAGTCGTATAATCAATATAGGATCAATAGTTATGATGATAACTTAATAAATAAGTTAGTAAACATACATAAATTTAGGCTTCTTCTTCTTCTTCTTTCTTATATGGTGTGTCATATTAGTAGGCATACTGTCTGTTTTATCCCATTAGGCCTTTTCCGATGTGGACGTCCAGCATTTCTTCCACCTTTTCAGAAGTCTGCCTCTAGTTCTTTTACCGCAAGGTTTATCGAGTCTGACCCTTTTTACCAGTCTGCTGTCGCCCATCCGATCTACGTGTTTATTCCATTCTTTTCTTCTAGTTCTAGTTCATTTGAATATTTCTTGAATTTTACTTAGTTGCGGATTCTGTCGTGGATAGTTTTTCCACGTATGTCCCTAATCATCTTCAATTCTATTGTCCTCATCAATTGTGCTGTTTTTACATATGTCAGCCCTTGTTTTTACAGCATATGTGAGGATAGGTCTCACTGTGGTCTTGTATATCCTTATTTTACTTTCCACTGTGAGGTATTTATTTTTCCATACTATATCCGTAAAGCAAGCTGCTATTAGTGATGCCTTCATGGACTATTGTTTTACTTCTCTGTTTAAGTCTCCGTAGCTTGTTAACATTGTTCCCCGGTATTTAAAAGTATTAACCTGTTCAATAATACTTCCTTGGATCTCCAGCTTGCATCTTAATAATTCTTCTGAAGCTACCATACATTTTGTCTTGGTTGTGTTGATAATCATGTTTGGTTTTCTCGCTTCCAAATTGAAGGTATGAATGAACATAAACTGGGTGAAATTGTTAAAAAAATATGGAATTTCACCTGCATTTTTATTAATGCCATCTCCGGCCATATCTGTAGTTAGTTATATGAGGAGTAGCAAGAGTTTAGGACCACAACGTCGTCATATAATTTGTTTATTTGTCCCCTTTTGATGCGTTAGGTAAATAGCTATGCCACACGTGGAACTGTCAAACAATTAAAATAGATTTTTTTTATTTTAGGTTATATTTTTTTGCCTAGAACTGGTACACGGCAAGATGTTAAAGCAGTCCATTCCAATATTGAATAAAGCAGTACCAACATCTAAGTATTTCAGTGCGCAAATGGGTATACAAAAACAGCAAGAATCAACATCATTACCAAAGAATGGGTTAGTTTTGAGGGGGGGGGTGAAGTCAGAAGTAAAAAAAAAAATACCAGGTCATCGAGTAGATTGTCAAATAAAAGCCTGTAAAAATATAAATTTTATTTTAATAATATCCAAGTGCTTTCGTCCTTTGAAATGGTATCATCATCAGGATTTAGACTCTACGAACGAGGGAATAAACCTATTCAGCCTCAAAATATCCATCACCGTTACAGCATGCTTAACATATACACAAGCTTAACGTTTTTAAAAATTGTCACCAACTAACGCAATTATAAAACATATATTACAATAAATATTTAAACAAACGTAAGTTCTGCCAACCCACACAATAGAATTTCTAATTTAAATATGACTTTATTAATTGATTTACAAAATGGAGAACAATTTAGCATTTCTAGATATTTTAATCATTAAAAATAATAATCAATTAGAGTTTGACATAGTATATAAAAAGGCGCATAATTCAAAAATATTGACGTATGATACTCGCTACCGCACAAACTCTATTTTCACACAATAAAGTGGGTGCCTCAAATGATCAATATCATTCATATTAAGTTTTCCATAAAATCGTTTGGGGGGACATATTCTACACCGGATAATAAACTATCACAGCCAAGATACTGTAATAGTTACTAATACGTTGCATATATGCACAAATATACCGCTTTATATATTTTTGTTTCATCGTTTAGACAGTTTCCTCTATAATATATATAAAATGCAACGTCTCTCTGTCTGTCTGTCTGCCTGTCTGTCTGTCTGTCTGCCTGTCTGTCTGTCCGTTAGTGACCTTATCACTGGAGAACCACTTATCCGATTTACGTACTTTTTTTTTTAAAACATACTTATGTTTTCTGGCCAGGTTATAGGCTATATTTTATTACGATAGGTAGCATAAGGAGTGAGTGAAGTCGGAAAAAAGTTTGCTGCTAGCGCGTTCCCTTGCAATATACAGCCTAAACCATTAAATATGGAACAATATTATGTAGCAGAGAATATCTTTAATCTATAATCTATAATATATATAAAATGCAATGTCTCTCTGTCTGTCTGTCTGTCTGTCCATTAGTGCGTTTATCACGCGAGAACCACTTATCCAATTTATGTGTCTTTTTTAAATTCATACATATATTCTTTGGCCAGGTTATATAATAATAATAATAATCTATATCTATAATATATATAAAATACAGCGTCTCTCTGTCTGTCTGTCTGTCCGTTAGTGCGCTTATCATTGGAGAACCACTTATCTGATTTACGTGCTTTTTTTTAAAACATTCATATGTTCTCTGGCCAGGTTATCTATATATAATATACATAAAATGTAACGTCTCTCTGTCTGTCTGTCTGTCTGTTCGTTAGTGCGTTTCGTACTTTTTTTTTTAAATATACATATGTTCTCTGGCCAGTTTATAGGATATATTTTATTGCGTTAGGTAACATAAAGAATAAGCAGTGACGATAATAGTGAATCAAGTCGGAAGAAAGGGCTACCGTTAGCGTGTTCTCTTACAATATACCGCCTAAAAAACCATTAAATATGGAAAAATATCATGTTGCAAAGAATACAATATGTATATATAAAATGCAACATCTCTCTGTCTGTCTGTCCGTTAGTGCGCTTATCACTTGAGAACCACTTATTCGATTTACGTGTTTTTATAAATTTATACATATGATATGTTCTATATAATTCGATATAAGCCTAGATAATGGGAGATAAGGTGAGATAATGGGAGATAAGTATAAATAATGGGAGATAAGCAGAGATAAGTCTAGGTAATGTAAGTTATGGTGAGATAATGGGAGATAAGGAGAAATAATGGGAGATGAGCAGAGATAAGCCTAGTTAATGGAAATTATGTAGAGATCATGGGAGATAAGGAGAAATAATGAGAGATAAGCTGAGATAAGTCTAAGTAATGGAAGTTATGGTGAGATAATGGGAGATAAGGAGAAATAATGGGAGATAAGGAAAAAAAACATTGCGAGATAAGTCGAGATAAGCCTAGATAATGGGAGATAAGGTGAGATAATTGGGGATAAGTATAAATAATGGGAGATAAGGAGAAATAATGGGAAATAAGCAGAGATAAGTCTAGGTAATGGGAGTTATGGTGAGATAATGGGAGAAAAGGAGAAATAATGGGAGATGAAAAAAATGGGAGATAAGGAGAAATATTGCGAGATAAGTCGAGATAAACCTAGATAATGGGAGATAAGGTGAGATAATGGGAGATAAGGAGAAATAATGGAAGATGAGCAGAGATAAGCTTAGATAATGGAAATTATGTAGAGATAATGGGAGATAAGGAAAAATAATAGGAGATAAGGGGAAATAAGGGCAGATATTTTATTACGTTAGGTAACATAAGGAATGAGCAGTGGCGATAGTAGTGAATCAAGTTCACGCGAGCGGAGCCGCGGGCACGGCTAGTTTTTTATAAAAACGAAAAACTTTAAAAAACGAAATAAATCGTATAATCAATATAGCCAGGATCAATAGTTATGATGAGAACAGATATAAAATTAGGGTTCTTCTTTTTCTTTCTTATATGGTGTGTCATATAAGTAAGCATACTGCCTATTTTATCCCCATTAAGCCTTTTCCGATGTGGACGTCCAGCATTTCTTCCACCTTTTCAGAGGTCTGCCCCTAGTTCTTTTACCGCAAGGTTTATTTTTTACCAGTCTATTGTCCATCCGATCTACATGTTCATTCCATTGTTTTTTTCTAGTTCTAGTCCATTTGGATATTTCTTGAATTTTACTTAGTTCTTGTAGATCTTTGTTGCGGATTCTGTCGTGGCTAGTTTTTCCATGTATATCCCTAATTACCTTCATTTCTGTTGTCCTCATCATTTGTGCTGTTACATATGCCAGCTCTTGTTTCTACACCATATGTGAGGATCGGTCTCACTGTTGTCTTGTATATTCTTGTTTTACTTTCCACTGTGAGGTATTTATTTTTCCATACTATATCCGTCAAGCAACCTGCTATTAGTGATGCCTTCACAGACTATTGTTTAATTCCCTGTTTAAGTCTCCGTAGCTTGTTAACATTGTTGGCAGGTATTTAAAATTATTAACCTGTTCAATGTTTGCATCTTAATAATTCCTCAGAAGCTATCATACATTTTGTCTTGGTTGTGTTGATAATCATGTTTAGTTTTCTCACTTCCAAATTGAAGGCATGAAAGATCCTCTGAAGGCTGTCCTCAGAATTGGAGATGAGGACTGCATCATCGGCGTCGCAGATTGTATGGAGGTGTGTGTTACCCATTTTGTATCCTCTATTTTTTTGGAAGATTCTCCACTATTTTGTCTATGACGAGGTTGAAGATAAAGGGACTAAGTGAATCGCCAGTATAATACGTCCCATTTTTATATTTGTTCTGCATTCTGTATTAATGTCGTGTATGATTTTTATTAGCTTTTGGTTTATCTGCTTTTCTTGTAGTATTTTTATCTGTTAATTATACACTGGCGAAGGCTTGAGTCATGCCGATGAAACACATATATGCAGATTTGTTAAATTCTTTAGCGTTTTCCATTATTTGCCTCACTATAAATATGGTATCTAGGGTCGATCGATTTTTGCGGAATCCCTGTTGTTCCTCTCCTATTTGAATATTTGCTAATTTCTTCCAGTATAATTTTTGTTAATACTTTTAAGGTAGTATTTAGGAGCTTTATTCCGCGGTAGTTTTCGGGTGATGTCTTTTGCCCTTTTTTGAATGTTGGGATTGTTACGCTAGTTTTCCAATCCAATTATTTGTACATTTTTTACCATGTTTGTAAAGAGCTATGCTAGTTGTTGATGTAGGTTTTCTCCTCCATATTTTAGCATCTTATTTTTAAGATTTCTAATAATTTTTTCTCTCTGTTCTGAAGTTACTTCTAGATTTACTTCTTCCACTTCTTCAAGTTCATTATTCTTTTCTTCTTTATATAATTTTTCAAAGTATATTTACCATCCTATTAGTTTGTACCGTTCTTTTATATTAAGTTTCTAACCTTGCAGTTAATGTCTCCCAATATTCTTCTGTAATGTGTTTTCTTCTTCTATTCATTAAGTTTCTTTCTGCGATATACGCATTCCAGTTGTCTTCGGTTTTGTTGTGTATGTAATCTATATATGTCTCCTTTTTCTTCTTTGCTCCTTTATTTCTGGCGGGAACTAAGGTGTTTTATTTGTTTTGTTGATGTTTACTCGTCTCTGTCCTAAGGTTTCCTTTGCCGCGTTAATAATGTTTTGTTTTATGGATGTCCACTATTGGTCTATGCTTTCCTGTTCGTTGATTGGGTGTAGAGTTATTTTTTTGTGTCAAGCGGTTCTCATATAATTGTTTTGTGCTTTGGGTGTCGAAGGATTCGATGTTATATTTGTTAATGTATGTAGGTTTTAGTTTCGGTGTTTTTATTTTAAGTCTAAGTTTACATAGGAGCAATTTGTCATCGCTACCTACATTAGCCGAATTCAGCATTCGTACATCTACTATTGTTTCTGGCATAAATTTTCTGTTGGTTATAATAAAATCTATTACTTGGTTGAATTTGGGCTAAATATTTTACCTCTTTTACAACGTAAATAATGACGAGTGATAACAGTGGACTCGATAAGGAATTTAATGAGGTAGACCTCAGGTTAGTCTGTAAGTCATTAGACAATTGGAAAAATATCTTAGTGAGCCCGAAGGACAAATTTACGAATGAGAAAAAGTACAAATTGTAGTGATTGTGACCATACATATGTAGGTTTTTTTTTTATGGGTCTAGCATACGTGCTGCAGGGAAGTCCCTAAAGCGCTACAGGAGCAATACATGTGCGGAAAAAGCGATTCACGTTGTTCTTTAATCGCTGTAAATTGTACTCGGTCGGAAACACAATCCTGGGCAAATTATTCCAAAGAGATGATGTTTTCCATATAAAAGACTGCTTGAAAAGCGTTGTACGAGGAGTAACAAGCTGAACCTCATACAGATGTGAAGTATTAGTGCGACCTGTATTTCTAACATTCACAGCTCTGGGAGAAATTAAGTGGGCTACATCCTTCGAACACTTTCCATGAAAATACTTGTAGAATAGGCTCAAGTCGCCAACCGTTCTTCGATATTCCAGCGAATCAAGGTCGCCGGTCAGTTCCGGGTCTCCAATCAGACGAACAGCTCTTCTCAGAATAGAATCTAACAAATGCAATGTGTCCTCTGCTTGGAAGCGGAGCCCGAAACATGGTAGCAGTATTCCATAGCTGGTTAAATTTGAGCTTTGTAAAGAATTAACAGTTGTTGTCGAGTGTAAAGTTTTCTGGTTCGAAATAATATTCTCAACTTTTGAGAAGCTCTCCTTGCTATCCCTGCGACATGTTCCTGCCAGAACATATTTGCTCCCAAATTAAGCCCCAACAAATTGAGTGACGATGTTAACTATGCCGGTTTCAGCAGCGTTAACTTTTTTAGAAAAAACTGCCGCCTGGGTTATTGTAGCGTTAAATTCTACTTGGTTACTGTCACCCCCGCTATCTGCGGATATTCGTTTGAGTAACCGATGTCCGAGCATTCAAAGTGAATGAAGAGACAAGCTTACTGTCATCTGCGAAGCTGTAGATTGGGTTTCCGGTCTTTTCCAGCAGATCGTTAATGTGAATGAGAAATAGGGTAGGAGATAGTATGGAGCCTTGGGGCACACCGGCGTTGATAGTGGAGGTGTTAGAAGGAAATCCGTCGACTGCCACTCGTAAAGAACTCTCTCTGAGGAGACATGAGAGCACAAACAGAACTTTTCAGACATACCATAAGAGCGTAACTTAGCCAATAGTCCATCGTGCCAAACACGCTCGAATGCCTTGGATATGTCAAGAACAACCACTCGAGATTCTCCAAAGTGTTCAACTGCGTTGTTCCAAACATGTGTTACATAAGTCAGAAGATCTCCTGTTGATCTATGTTTACGAAAGCCATATTGGTGATCGCTAATAATGTTGAATCCTTCAAGATATTTTAGAAGATGCTGATTGATAGCCTTTTAAATGACTTTCGATATTACTGAAAGCAGTGCGACTGATAGGTAGTTATTTGGCAAGGTTTTCTTGCCTTTTTTAGGTATCGGCTGAACTGTGGCACATTTCCAGCAGAAAGGAAATATTCTCTTTCTGTCGGATAGGTTGAAAAGTCTACAGATAGCTGGTGTTAGTTTCCTAGCATAGTTTTTGAGAACTGTGGCAGGTATTCCGTCAGCGCCAGAAGCTTTTTTGGTGTCTAGCTTCATTAAAATACGTTTAATGATACGCTGTCTGAAAACAATATCGGACATCCTTGACTGCACTATGGGAATAGTAGGTGGTGTTTTTCCTTGGAAATCGACAGTAGAATGTGAAGCAAGGAGTTCAGCCAACAAGTTCAGTTTTTCAACAGGTGTCGTTGCAATAGAATTATCTAGCCGTGCGAGTGGTGGTATGATGGATTTAGGGAAATTTTGACTAACTGCCTTTGCGACTGACCAAAAGGTCCTGGAATTGTTGGGACAAGCGAGAAGTTTGTTTCTAATTTGTTGATTGTGTCCCCCCCTTGGTTTGGTTGATAATTTCTGTGCATCTGTTCCGGGCACGAACAAAGGTATTACAATGTATGTTGGTATTTATGTGTAGGGTAAACTAAAATGTGGTTCAAACTAAATTTAACGAACAGTTAGCTCATTGGAGTTACGGTAGATCACAAAAATCAAATATTACTTGAACATAATCATGTTATAACACTATATTATTTAAGGTTAACAAAAAATGTATCTGGTAGATAATGAAACACATAAGAAATTATTGACATTATGAAATGTGAAGATAGTCTACATAAGGATACAGAACCCATTCTGTACAGTGTTTTCAACAAGTTAATTGACCGAGCCAACGCCTATGATTGGTAGATCCTTTTTGATTAAGTCTAGTTTAAATCCCAGGTTTGGTTATTATCGCTTCTCAAGGTACTAACATGGTTAGCGAAACATGTATCAACTGAAAAAGTTAAGTGTTTGTTGTAGTGAGAATAACGGTTTTGACCTGGTAGTGGAAAATAACTTATGCAATTCTCTTTGCAATGTAATGAAAGCTTTGGGAGGTTAGTTTCTGATAGGTGATGGGGGTCGTGAATATAATTCAGTTATACTAGGAGAAAGATATTGTGTTAATTGCCAACATAAAAATTTTAAATTTCTAGTTTTTAACCTGAAAGCATTAAAAACCAGCTAGAAGCAAATATATTGTAAATTTTTTTCATTTCAGTTTTAAAATGCGTTATAAAGCGTTGTTTGTAATATTTAGTATAATGGTTTTTAAAGCTTGAAAAACATAAAAGGCCCATTAAAAAGTTTTCCTACGTTATTTCTATGGAAAACAACATTAACGCAATATAAAATTTAGAAAATTACGCTCGGTTTTTATGCATTACAAAAAATAAATATTGCACATTATTTTTTTACGTGTGCTTACTTATTTTAAAATTCATTGCAAGTTCAATCTTTGTTTATTATTGGATCAATATTATTCCAGAGGCGAAATTAAAAGAGAGAGGCCGAAAAGGCATGCTCTCAGAACTATCACTAACTACATCACGAACAAAAACCTTGGACGGATATAGGTGATAATGCTTTCTTCATAAAGGTTTGGTTGATATCCCAACAATATTTATATATATATATATATATATATATATATATATATATATATATATATATATATATATATATATATATATATATATATATACACATTTAATATATTAAAATTCCGGGTTTCAATCCGCTTGTCTAACAATGAATTTGATACTGTGATCTTGCTGCTGCTTCAGCTCGAAGCTAACTTCAACTCAAGATAGCTTCGAGTGGCAGCAGCAGCAAGATCACAGTATTCAGTAGCAGCAGCGGGAGCAGTTGAAAATGCCAAATGAGATTTTGGCGAAACGTCGTGCAAATTCATTGTTAGACGAACGGCTTGAAATCCGGAATTTTAATATATTACATTCCACCATCCGTGAAAACCTCTATTATAACACTCATATATATATATATATATATATATATATATATATATATATATATATATATTGTAGCGTCTTAATAAAAAATGCCCTCCCGTTTGGGCGCAATTTTGTATCGTCTAAAAAACGCTCGCACGTTGAAGCGTAATTTTGAAACGTCTTAGCTTCTTTGCTTTTAATAGATATATTATTTATTAAATAGAAGTCGTTATTTGCCCCTTATGTATATCTTAATTTCTGAGAATGGATTGAGTGGATATTAATACTAAGAGAACTAAACAAATTAGACATAAACTAGCTCAGTTTTTTTTTGGGTAGAGAATATGGATAAGAGATAACTTTTGTACGTCTTTTGAAAATAGTCTCTATAGTTGTTTACAATTTTGGTTGTACAGATTTTGGGCACCATTCATTTTAAAAAAATAAAAGCTTAAAATTCAGCTCAAAAAGTGAAAAAATACTGAAGAGTTATGTAGCTGCTAAAAAAATTTTAATATGGTACAAACGTTGCGTCCTGAAAGATAAAACGGGTGATTCAGTGAAACGCTACATTCAAATAAAGAAAAGGGTTTATTAATGACAAAATAAAAATTTCTAACTTCGCTACTCTCTTAAAAAATTACTTCTACTAGATAAAATACCTTAATCTATAAATTGTACTATTAGATAGAGTGTTCAACTCAGGATTATTAAATTTTTAATTAAAGGCTTAACAAAACACAATATTAAAAGTTTGTGAAATTAACTCCACGAGTTACACATGTTGAATACCCATTGGAAACGCACTTGACAGGAAAAGAGATTTTTAGACTGGTGTGCTTATGACTTACGGATTGGTTTCTCCTCGTGGATTTTCGAAAACTTTTTTAGCCTGTCCCGGTGAGATCCTCATAAAAATATTGTCTCAACCATTACCATCTCAGTTTCTCTTGTGCTGCTAAACACTTTTTGACTCGAAATGTCTGAGGATGAGTAGGATATTTCAAGGAAAAAGGCCTTGAACTTGGGAACTAGAAACCGTTGTTGCACTACTACATCATAAAAAACACTCTCTCCGGCGTACTGAAGAAAAAAACTCCGACCTACAGGCGAAACAAACCCGTTACTGCTTCATCAAAAATCATCACTCGGCTTGACGATGTAAAAAAGTCTACTACGGCTACGTGATGGAAAAAGCCCAGTACGGCTACCTGATGGAAAAAGCCCTCTACGGCTACATGATGGAAAAAGCCTTTACTGCATCTCGGCTGGAAAAATCCCTTAATAATGCCATCCGCCTGCTTAAATATTTTTCTCCCTTCCTTAAAGTGACGTCTTTAAAATGGCTTCCTTCCCGGATACAAATCTTTAGCCAATCAGACGCATTCGATGCAAATTAAAGAGTCCAGTAGTCAACCCGCGATTCACACTGTAAAATTTAAATTAAACTGCTCAAAAATTTAAAACACCGTTTTAAGCTACACTGCAATAAATATAAAAATGAAAAAAATATGTATGTATATATATATATATATATATATATATATATATATATATATATATATATATATATATATACATGGGTCATATGGGTCATTCTTCCTCAACCGGACCCCCCCTCATTACTCCATAAATTAACACAATTTATAATGACATAGTCTGGTCCAGATTAAAGCTTATGATATGTACTTTTTAAATTCTGAGGAACATATTAAGAAATTGTGCTGATTTGGGCTCAATACTGACCCAAATCTGAAAATGGATTTCAAAAAATTTCAGGAAAACTGAAGTATAGATGTAATTTCCTAATATAACCAAAAATTTCCTTTGATAGTCTTATTCTACCTGAAAAAACCTACAACTATTTTAGGAAAAGTTTTTTTTTAAACCTCAATTTTCGAAGATATTTATTACAGCGTTTATGCCATATTTTGGATATCTAACAATTTTAACTCTTAGAGAAATTATGTAAGAGACAAAAAATATTTATTTTTATTCGTAGAATCACCACGATTTTTTGAAGCAGTTTGTAACAATTCGTTATTTTTTCACCGGTGATCTTAAAATAAATAACCGGTCAAGTGCAAGTTGAACTGGCACAATTAGTGTTTCGTAAGTTGATTGCTTTTAAAATAAAAATTTTTGTTACGGAGGTGTAAAATGATCAATGACTTCACAAAACACACCCCAAATGAGTTTTTAACAAAGTTTGTTTCCGATCTTTACTGAAAACTGATGACCTTGAAATTTTTGTTTTTTTATATACTAGATAAATTATTAAAGGTAATGCACTCGTGATAATTTTCGTTCAATCTACACCCCTTGAAGAATATTCCAGAATTTTTTCAAAATTTTTTGATCAGTACTTTTCGAGATAAGGGGGAACAGCGATTTTTCGCGATCTTTTAAAAATAATACAAAGAAAAGTGTGCGCAAGTATTACATTATATATATTTTTGAACTCGTGTTTTTACAAGCTTTCATTTAACACCCCACATGATGACCTAGTAAAAAAATTTTTTTTTCACTTCCGATTGCATCCCTCAAAACTAACCCCTTAAGTCAAAATTTAACTTTCAAAACTACACGGCTCTTCCTATATTAGTGCTAAATTTCAACTTTCTATGTCAAATAGTTTTGAAGAAAATCGGGTGACAGACGGACGGACGGACAGACACCGAGTGTTCCGTACGGAACATTAAAAATGTACTTATTTATCGTAAAAAATATAAGGAATTGTTAAAAAGTGCTTCAAAAATTCTGAAAAAATTCACGGTGATTTTACGAATAAAAACAAGTATTTTTATCTCCTACATAATTTCTCTGAAAGTTTTACTTTTTGAGTAAAAAACTGTTGAATATTCAAGATATAACGCTGTTATAAATACCTCTGAAATTTGAGGCCATAAAAAAAAACTTTTCCTACAAAAGTTGTAGATTTTTTGGGGTAGAATAAGGTTATCAGAGAAAACTTTTCGTTTTATTAAAAAATTACATTTTTACTGAAATTCTTTGAAATCCTTTTTGAAATTTTGGTCAGTATTGAGCCCAAATCAGCACAGTCTCTTAATATGCCACTCAAAATGAAAAAACTATATGTCATAAGCTTTAATCCGGGCCAGATTGTGTCCTCACAAATTGCGTCAATTTATGGACTAATGGGGGGTCCGGTTGATGAAGAATGACTCTTTGTCTATTTCCACTTTCCAGTTTCGTTGTGGTCGTTCTCTTCTTCTCCTACCCTGCGGGGTATAATTTAATATCTATTTCGAAAGTCTGGCATTCTTTGCATGTGCTCGTACCATTTAAGTTGTTTCATTTTTGTGTTCTGATATAATATCTATCTTTCATTATTTCTCTGATTCTGTTGTTGGTTACATGCTAAAGCCCTGGCTTTCCACCTGCTCTCCTCCAAAAGTCCTTTTCTGTCGCCTCCAATGTCCTTTCGGTTGATGTCAATTGCCATTTTTTGATTTGTTGTCCATTCTCAAGTATTAAGTGTTGTGCTCGATCAATGGTCATATAGTGTGTTTTGTTTATGTTTACGTCTAAGTTCCATTTTTTATATTCCTCGATCAGTTTCCGAGTCATATATTTCTAATCCACATGTTCTTGTGCTATTACTATCTGGTCGTCCGCAAAGCATAATGTATAGAGGTTGTTTTCTAATGGTATCCCCATATTACTACATCCCTGTTTAAGGTCCTTGCACGTGGATGTTAAGTTTCCTACCTTAATTTTAGTTTCTGCATTTTTGTACAATCTAACAGCGGAAATTAGGTTCGAGTTTATGTTTGTCTTTTGAAGGGCTTTCCATAGTTTACTTTGTAGTACACTATGGACAACATATAGCAAATGTAGGTAGTCCTTGGTTTACTGCGAATTTTTTCTCGAGAACTGAATGACGTAAAAATGTGGTCTACTGTTTATTTGTCTTCAGACATATAAGGATAGGCAGAAGATTAGAAAGAATGTTTCACATAAGTCACGTTATATATTCTTTTCGGTGTTCCCGAAATCGAGGAATGGGAAAATAACATAATTTACACTCATTTCTAATCTTAATAGATAGAGTAACAGAGTGGCCTCCAAAAAATCGATGACGTTAGTTGAATTTCTCAACCTAGTTCAAAGCTCCTTCATTGTACTATACTCCTTTCTGAATCCAGCTTATTCTTTGGATTGATAAAATTTAAATTTTATTTCGTTATTATTGAAATAGTTCATTATCTGGACAGTAAACTAAGTGGTATGAAATTTTTACGATCGACTGATTGTTCTAACATTTAGGGTATGATCTGAGCACCACCTTCTGCTTTTCCGTTTTCTACTTTTTAGACCTACATCTATTTCTTGGACTGTGAAATCAAACAGCTTGAATTGGTTTAAACTTACTCGCTCATCGCATAATATTTAGGAGGAAAATACTGAGGATATAACTTTACCATCTTTCCTTTAATTTGCCGTCAGCAGGTATAAGGTCAGTCAATAAGTTTTGTAAGCGACTCCTATGTAGCTTTACTTGAACCAAATATTGAACACCATTATGAAGCTTTATCTGTTATATGAACACACCCTAAATTTCAAGTCGATCTGTCAAGTCATTCATTGTTTATTAGCTGGTTAAAGTAGATGTGTTTGAGTATTTATTAAAAATCCTCCTCCAACTTCTCCAACTCCTCCAAGTCCAAGTCCAAGTCAAAGGATGGCACAGCGACTATAAATAACCGATATCACAGGCCCTTTATAATTTGGGCATGTGTAGTGCCACCCTGTAGCGGACATATACATCTATAATATATATAAAATGCAACTGTCTCTCTGTCTGTCTGTCCGTTAGTGCGCTTATCACTGGAGAACCACTTATCCGATTTACGTATTTTTTTTTTAAAGCATACATATGTTCTCTGGCCAGGTTATAGGCTATATTTTATTACGACAGGTAGCATAAGGAATGAGCAGTGACGATAATAGTGAATGAAGTCGGAAAAAAGTTTGTCGCTAGCGCGTTCCCTTGCAATACGCAGCCTAAACTAATATGGAACAATATTATGTAGCAGAGAATATCTATAATCTATAATCTATAATACATATAAAATGCAATGTCTCTCTGTCTGTCTGTCTGTCCATTAGTGCGTTTATCACGCGAGAATCACTTATCCGATTTACGTGTTTTTTTTTTAATTCATACATATATTCGTTGGCCAGGTTATATAATAATAATAATAATCTAATAATGTATACAAAATGCAACGTCTCTCTGTCTTCCTGTCTGTTAGTGCGCTTATCCATCGAGAACCACTTATCTGATTTACGTGATTTTTTAAATTCACACATATGTTGTCTGACCAGGTTATAGATATATATTTTATTACATCTATAATATAAATAAAATGCAACGTCTCTTTGTCTGTCTGTCTGCCTATCTCTCTGCCTGTCTGTCTGTCTTTCTGTTAGTGCGTTTATCACTGGAGAACCACTTATCCGATTTACGTACTTTTTTTTTAAACATACATATGTTCTCTGGCCAAGTTATCTATCTATAATATACATAAAATGCAATGTCTCTCTGTCTGTCTGTTTGTCCGTTAGTGCGTTACGTGCTTTTTTTTTAAAACATACATATGTTCTCTGGCCAGGTTATAAGATATATTTTATTTCGTTAGGTATCATAAAGAATAAGGACTGACGATAATAGTGAATCAAGTCGGAAAAAAGGTTACCGTTAGCGCGTTCTCTTGCAATACACTGCCTAAATCATTAAATATGGAACAATATCATGTTGCAAAGAAAATATAATATAAAAAATGTAACGTCTCTCTGTATGTCTTTCTGTCCGTTAGTGCGCTTATCACTTGAGAACCACTTATCCGATTTACGTATTTTTATAAATTTATACATATGTTCTATATAATTCGATATAAGCCTGGATAATGGGAGATAAGGTGAGATAATGGGTGATAAGAAAAAAAGATGGGAGATAAGCAAAGAAAAATCTAGATAAGTCTAGATAATGGGAGATAAGGTGAGATAATGGGAGATAAGAAGAAATAATGGGAGATAAGGAGAAATAATGGGAGATGAGCAGAGATAAGCCTAGATAATGGAAATTATGTAGAGATAATGGGAGATAAGGACAAATAATGGGAGAAAAGGGGAAATATAGGCAGATATTTTATTACGTTAGGCAACATAAGGAATAAGCAATGACGATAGTAATGAATCAAGTTCACGCGGGCACGGCTAGTTAAAAATAAATAAGAAACTCATTGTAAAAATTATGACACTGCACCTGCTTACAAAGGTGCTTTGGCAACGGCAAAACTGGTCTGATTAAAGTACGAATTGTTGGAACATCTACCCTATTCACTAGATCTGGCTCATCTGAATTTCATTTGTTCCCAAACCTCAAAAGATTTCTACGTGGGAAATTTTTTTCAACAAATGTTGAGTTGATAACATCCGTGGGTATTTTGAAGTTTTTCCGGAAAACTACTTCAGAGATGGGGTACGTGAATTGGAAAATCGTTGGAAAAAATATAATGAGCTTAAGGGAGAATATACAGAAGAATAAATGTATTTCGACTCATTAATTCATGTTGTTTCATTTCCGCTTTCAAGACTTATTGACTGACGTATACTTGATTCAGCTCCTCCTTGATGTATGAGGGTTCTATATGCATCGCAAGTGAACGAAACTTTTTTTTGTATCACATAAATTACATCACACCTTGAATAATCCAAACTACAGAGCATGCTGTAGAATTACTCCTCATAGGCTATTTTAAGCTATAGTTCACGTACTTTACCAAAGTTTTACACCTTCCAAACATGCTTGTCTCCAGGGGCTATAAAGAAACCCTCCTTTCAAATGACGAACTGTTTTACGACCACCTGTAAATAAGGCCACTGTTCATATTGTATTTATGTTGGAGAGAAAAGGGCTCCGTATCAAAATTAATTATTAAGAAATTACATTTGGAATAAAAAAAAAACGTTTTATTATGTTTTTGCCCTTTTTCCTGAAGGCTTTTTTTTGTTTTTCGAGTGTAAATTAGAAATGAAGATACAAAGTTGTTTTTAGTGTTCCGTACGGAACACTTATAAGATCACTTCGGTGTCTGTCTGTCTGTCTGTCTGTCTGTCTGTCTGTCTGTCACACCCGATTTTCTCCGAAACTATTTGACATAGAAAGGTGAAATTTGGTAATAATATAGGAATTGATGGCCTCATCAGAGTCATGTAGTTTTGAGAATTAAATTTTGACTTAAGGGGTTAGTTTTGGGGGGTGAAGTCGGAAGTGAAAAAAAAAAATTTTATACATACTAGGTCATCGAGTGTGGTGTCAAATGAAAGCTTGTGAAAACACGAGTAAAACATATATATATAATATTATACTTGCGCGCACTTTTCTTTGTATTATCTTTAAAAATTCGCGAAAAATCGCTGTCCCGAGCCTTATCTCGAAAAGTAGTTATCAAAAAATTTCGAAAAAATTCTGGAATATTCTCCACAGGGTGTAGATTGAACGAAAATTATCACGAGTGCATTACCTTTAATAATTTATATGGTATATAAAAAAAAACAAAAATTTCAAGGTCATCAGATTTCAGTAAAGATTGGAAACAAACTTTGTTGAAAACTCATTTGGGGTGTATTTTGTGAAGTCACTGATCATTTTATACCTGTGTAACAATTTTTTTTTTATTTTGAAAGCAATCAACGTACGGAACACTAATTGCGCAAGTTCAACTTGCACTTGACCGGTTATTTTTTAGAATAATAAGCTGATAAAGTTTCTGTTTTGTATAAACTCAAATAAGTCGACTGTCAACTTCAGATAAAAATAATGCAAAAAGAAGTTGAGTCATGATCTATACTTTTGAAGTTTCTCTTTGTTAAGCGTTGACTGTAACTACAACGAATCGTATAAGAAGGAGCTTTGATGGCGATTTTTAGGAAAAAACAACATTCACTATTTCCGATTTCTAGTGATAAGTGGCGTTGAAAGGATTTTCTTCCGACATCAACTTCCGCATAACCCAGGGTCCCTTATTGTCTTTTACGATCTTTCTTTTTAGTGTTCCGTACGGAACACTTATAAGATCACTTCAGTGTCTGTCTGTCTGTCTGTCTGTCTGTCTGTCTGTCTGTCTATCTGTCTGTCTGTCTGTCTGTCTGTCTGTCTGTCACACCCCGATTTTCTCCGAAACTATTTGACATAGAAAGGTGAAATTTGGTAACAATATAGGAATTGATGGCCTCATCAGAGCCATGTAGTTTTGAGAATTAAATTTTGACTTAAGGGGTTAGTTTTGGGGGGTGAAGCCGGAAGTGAAAAAAAAATTTTTTTACTAGGTCATCGAGTGTGGTGTCAAATGAAAGCTTGTGAAAACACGAGTAAAAAATATATATATAATATTATACTTGCGCGCACTTTTCTTTGTATTATTTTTAAAAATTGGCGAAAAATCGCTGTCCCGCGCCTTATCTCGAAAAGTACTTATCAAAAAAATTTCGAAAAAAGTCTGGAATATTCTCCACGGAGTGTAGATTAAACGAAAATTATCACGAATGCATTACCTTTAATAATTTATATGGTATGTAAAAAAAAACAAAAATTTCAAGGTCATCAGATTTCAGTAAAGATTGGAAACAAACTTTGTTGAAAACTCATTTGGGGTGTGTTTTATGAAGTCACTGATCATTTCATACCACCGTAACATAAATTTTGACTTAAGGGGTTCGTTTTGAGCGGTGAAATCGGAAGTGAAAAAAAATTTTTTTTACTAGGTCATCGAGTGTGGTGTCAAATGAAAGCTTGTGAAAACATGAGTAGAAAACACTTTTCTTCGTATTACTTTTAAAAAATCGCTGTCCCCTACCTTATCTCGAAAAGTACTGATCAAAAAATTTTGAAAAAATTCTGGAATATTCTCCACGGGGTAAAGATTGAACGAAAATTATCACGAGTGCATTACCTTTAATAATTTATTTGGTATATAAAAAAAAAACAACAAAATTTCAAGGTCACCAGTTTTCAGTAAAGATTGGAAACAAACTTTGTTGAAAACTCATTTGGGGTGTGTTTTGTGAAGTCACTGATCATTTTATACCACTCTAACAAAAATTTTTATTTTAAAAACAATCAACGTACGGATCACTAATTGTGCAAGTTCAACTTGCACTTGACCGGTTTTTTACATTAACAATCTGTATGCTAGGAATATACGTCCAGCTAACACATTACATTTGTATGACTGTTTTGAAGACTTCCAGCCGCTTCAGTTTTTATATCCTCCTTTTTTCCCTAAAATCACGTCTCTTGGATCTATTTGCTCTTCCTGCCCCTAGAACGTGGCTACGTCATTGATTATCAGTACTTACAAGTGTATTGGCTCATTAACATGAAAGAGAAGAATGAAACAAAAAAAAAAATTAAAGATGTTCGCAGCAGCTGCCTATCCAACACTCGCGGATGAAAAATATCTTTCCTTCTGAGTCCGGGAGTACATACGTCATCAGTAGTGCTGTCCAGACTGGAGATTGTAGCGTTGCACTATAGGAAATTTTTCCCCTATTTTTGGCCAAAAGTAAAAATTAAAATTTTTGCAGAGTTTATTTTTTTTTCTTTAATATAAAAAAAGGCATATCTTTTTAAATTATTTGACAAAATTGATTTTCAGTCACTTTATCAGTTGTTTTGCTTGCGATTTCTAAATTAGTTTTCAAAAAACTTTTGAGTGCGGTGAATTTTGTGACAGTTTCTAACAAAAATTTTCGTAATAAAAATTTATAGTTTTTGAAAATTAAAAAATCGAAAATAAAGCCGAAGGTAAGTACTTTAATATTATATAGTGAAATGTTGGTGAACTCATCTATTAGATCGATTAAATGGGAAAAGTTGAAGTGACCTTAAGATGAACTAATGGAATTGTGAATTGGAATTTTATTTATACTGACAAAAAATGATAGCATGATAGACATAACACCATAATAGTCCTCTAGGACAGTCATTTATCTTCCGAATTTAATATATTTTAGCTGCTACTATCTGCTAATTTTTTTAAAAAATGCATTTTTTTCAGCTGACTACTGCGTGCCAAATTCAGAGTTATTCAATATATGGCCAGAGAAACACAACGAAGTTGACAAAAGAGCCGCTATTTATGCTCATTTCTTTTTATACATTGCTGAAAGTGATTGTTCCGAAAACTTTGAACAATATTTAAAGGAGCAGTCACGAATATTTTGTTCAAATATGAGTATGAAGTGGCGTAAAAGTGGTCGGATTTTGAAACTTTTCGAAAAAACAGCATGCTGTTTGGCTTGAAGGCAATACTTCGATAAAAAAAAACGTAAAAACGCAGCGTGCCTCCACTAAATCAAAAAGTGGACGACCGCAATTAACTTTCTGCCAAAAATCTGAGAGAACAAAAAGAAGAGTTGCAGCAGAAATCTCTAAAGATCAAAATAATGAAGTTGAACCCCTGGTTCTTGCTGCATCTGCTGCTGCTCGTAAATGTAACCAATTAGATTTAGCAGTTGTTTTAAAAGAAGCTGTCAGTACTCCGACTAGAGCCGCGAAAGTACGGAAAATAATTTCAACAGCAACACCAACTAAGCTATCTCCTGATGAAGGACTAGCCTTTCTTTTAGAAAACAACTTCAAAAGAGCAATATTGCAATATAAGATATGGAAATAAAATAAGAAATTGCGATATATATCCTCTATACAAAGAACTTACATGTAGTAAATATAAATGGAGGCCAGACGGCGTAATAGTTATTGAGACATTAGCGAAAGTTCCACTGGAAATGTTACTGAAGCATACATCCGAAAGAATAATAAAAGTGCAAGAGGAAGTTATATCTACCTTAATGGAAACAAAAAAAACTGAAATTTTATACACCGAACTCATTGTCAGTTATGGATTTGACAGTAGTACTGGTTATACAAACTATAAACAACAGTTTGAAAAGGCGGGTTCGTCTCAAAATTGTGACTCCTCTATTTTGGCCACAACAATTATACCTTATAACGGAAATATTTTATGGAACAATCGTACACCACAATCTATTAGATTTTGTCGACCATTAAAATTAGAATACACAAAGGAGACTAAAGAAATCATTTTGAAAGAAAAGAAAAATATAGGGGAAGAAATAAATTCCTTAAGTTCTTGTGAAGTAATGCTTGGTGAAACAAAAACTTTATGCGTTAAATTTAAATTGTACTTAACTTTAATTGATGGCAAAGTATTAAATATTTTGACTGAAACTAAATCTAGTCAAACGTGTTCATTATGCGGTGCTACACCAAAGGATTTTCTGAGCATAACAGATTTCCAAAACCACAAATTTAAACCTAAAGAAGAGCACTTAAAGTATGGGATAAGTCCAATGCATTGCTGGATCAGTTTTTTTGAATTTGTTGTGAATGCAGGGTACAAAATTCAC
This sequence comes from Pachyrhynchus sulphureomaculatus, assembly GCA_019049505.1. Taxonomy (NCBI): domain Eukaryota; kingdom Metazoa; phylum Arthropoda; class Insecta; order Coleoptera; family Curculionidae; genus Pachyrhynchus; species Pachyrhynchus sulphureomaculatus. The sequence continues at coordinate 182,517,000 of CM032454.1, forward strand.
ATTAAAAAGTGGCAAATAAGAAATGAAGCTGACAAAGCCTTAGTTGCGAAAAGAAAGGCTGACATCCAACAGTTATTTTGGGATGAAGTTGGTTTGCACGTTGATAAGCCTAAGACTGGTGGCTATGGGAGTACGAATGACGGTAACACGGCCCGGCGCGCGTTCAAAGAACATTTAAAATTTTCTGAAATTACAGGCATAGACAAAGAACCCATTTATAATTTAAAAGTCATTTTAATATGTTTATTATGTCAGCTTCCTTTAGATTCGAGTAAATTTGAAGAATTTTATTTTCAAACGGCCACAAAGTTCATGCAGAAGTATCCATGGTTACCAATGACAGCAACTGTACATAAGGTTCTTGTACATTCGCTGCAAATTATTGAGTCGACTGTGCTTCCAGTTGGATGCTTTGGTGAGGATGCCTCTGAATCGCGCCATAAAATATATAAATCCGATAGATTGCTTCATGCACGAAAAAGTAGCCGGTGAACAACTTGGCGGACGTTTTTAATCGAGCATTGGACACATCAGATCCGCTTATTTCCAGCCTTTCGTTGAATAAACGCATCAAGCACCAGAAGAAATTAAAGCTTCCAGCAGAACTAATCGAATTACTGAGATCAAAGGAGCAAAGTTTTGTGGAAAATTGTCAAACAGATGAAGAAAATTCCGAAAACGAAAATCAAGAAATGTAGAGTAATGGCATTTTGAACCCATCTGTATTAAATGTAGTTGACGATTTGGAACTCGAAAATCAAATTTGTGAATAAAATCCTTTTTAAAACATAACTGTTTGTTACTTCTTTAAATTAGTAAAATGAATTTCTACTGTTATATTCGAACGCAAGTGTACACCCGAAAAAATATTTATTAAAAAACAGTTTAGAAAACCAGATAACCTATCAAAGATCTAAAAAAATCTTGGATGCGGGAACCTATAACCCTTAAACCTCTTTTGAAAATAATTATTAGTTAATTTTTTAGTTAACTTTACTTATTTTTTTTTCAGCGTATGAAAAAAGTTTAGTGGTTCCTCCCTCCCTCTTAAGAGTCTTGCAAAAGTCAAATCCAAAAAAAATCATTAAAATCGGTCCAGCCGTTTGGCTGTAAATAATTTTGGCCAAAAAAAGGGGTAAAAATTCCTATAGTGCGCTGGTTTATTGGTGCTGCCTTATATGAACCGGCTTGGGAGAGCTCGGTGTAATTCAGTGGGCTGTTGGTTTTTGATATATTGGTAATTTGGTTTCTTATGCATTTTCATGCTGCTGGTTGATTAAGAGCATCATTTGATTTGTTTAATGTGCCATTTTTCTTAATTTCCAGGGTTTTTAAGATGATTCTTGTTTTATAATACTCTATGACAGCTATTTACTTGAAGCTATTAAAATTGATTTTGTGGACGGTCACAAGCTGGTGCTGGAACAAAGTTGTGTTGTAATATTGTACGGTGGATATTGGTTTGCTACTATTAAATTCAATTTTGTGGTTTGCCACTAATTGATGTTGAAAGAGAGCCGATGTTGCTTGGTTGTTAAGGATGTTATGTTTGTGTTCTTCGAGCCTTGGAGATATTCTACTGTTGATTCGTCTTATGCATGCCTGCAATTACCACATAGAATGCTATATACGCGTTGGCTTTCTAGCTTTTTATCTTTTGGATTTTTGAGTGTTGATTCTATTTTAATATGTGATCTGTACGCGGTGGATATGTTATGTTTTCGTAGAAAATTAGGTATGTTTTTCCTTGAGATAAGATGTGATTCTAGGTTTGTTTCCAACTGATTTCGATTCATCGGTTTTTTTACTGTTCAATTGTCCAGGAACAATGGTTTTGCGCCCACCGATGCGATTTGGTCTTATTGCCATGCTGTAATAACGGTTTTTTGGTAGCAATACGACTATGAGGATTACGCTCCTGGAGACGCCGTTTTATTGTATTGACTGCTACTGTTTTATTGCGTCCCGTTTACTCATCATTCTGATGCACTAATGTTCTGCATTGGACATTACTTGTGATGGCCCAGACCGATGGCGATCCTTAAGACTTCCTGTCTCTCTAAAGCGTTGTAATTTAAGAATCCCCGTCGAAGCACAAACCCTAAGTTTTTTCGCGATGTTACGCTCTGATAGTCTTTCTCGATGTAAAGTGAGAGGCTTACTACGGGCCCTTGAATGTGAAAATTCAAAAGTCGGAGCTCCGGACGCAGAACAGTTTTTTTTTAGTATAAACAAACATCTAAAACAATGGGTATAGAAAGTAAGATTAGGTGTGTCGAATAGCAGTTCATGGACGTATAAGTATTATGATTTTTTTTATTCTGATTTTCGACTCAACAGATGCTTATAAAAAAATCTACAAGTGGCTAGTAATTTTCATTCAAAACAATATTGTCTCAGTGAGCGGTTATATATATATATATATATATATATATATATATATATATATATATATATATATATATATATATATATATATAATATATATATATATATATATATATATATATATATATATATATATATATATATATATATATATATATATATATACATATATATCGTAGAATCTCGATTATCCGAAATAATATGGACCAAAGTGATTTCAGATAATCGAAATTTCGGTTAATCCGAATTTTTTTTTAAAATAGAAGTTTAGAATGAATATAACATTGCAGATTCACTTAAAAGCATTGTTCTTATTTCCCCACTTTCAAGTTGCTCCGCACTTCGGTGAGTGGGGGCGATAACAGATTACATTTTCTAGGATATCCTTGTTCTTTTAAAAAAAGTTTGGGGACAAAATCTCCAAAGAACCAGTCTTTAAATAGAGTCGCGTTCATCCAGGCATTGTTTTGATTTTTCTACAAAACAGGAAAAGCATTGCGACGAATATTCTTAAAGGTTCGTAGATTTGCTGACTTACCAATACATAATAATGTGAGTTTGTGTCTTCCAGAAGCATTACTGCATGCAAGAACAGTAATACGTTCTTTGCTACGTTTGTAACCAGGTGCTCCAGCTTCCCTTTTTGAAGCTAAGGTATTTGACGGCAACATTATGTAGTTCAAGCCTGTTTCATCACAATTATAGATTTGGTCTTGTAAACCATGTTCTTTCATAAGCTGCTCAAAATTCTCTGCCAATTTTTTTGCAGCAGATACATCAGCCGACAATTTTTCTCCACAAACTTTCAGTTGACGTACACCATGTCTTTTTTTCCACCTGTCTAGCCATCCATCACTTGCAGAAAAATTTACAGGTGCTTCAATAACCGGCAACTCTTCGCTTAAACTCACTGCCTTATGTTTTAAAATTGTTCCTGAAATTGGTATTCCACGTTCTCGATTCTGTGTAAACCATAAAAATAAAGAATCATCCACTTGTTGGTATTTACCGCTTTTCATACTTTTTCGTGCCTGTGTGCTCGATGACAAAACATTACACCATTTTTCAAGTTTTTCGCGATTTTTTCTCCACTCTGAAACAGTACTCACGGTTACACCTAAATCCTTCGCTATATTTTTAAGAAGATCACCATTATGTAAACGTTGAATTGCTTCAAGTTTTTCTTTTAAGGTAATAACACGTTTACACTTATTATTATGACGCTCCATTTTGTAAAATATCTACTAAAACGAAACTATTACCTCTGCGATAATAATAGACGTAATGAGTAACTTATAACACTCGTCGACTAACCAAAATATAGACAGCGGTGAAATTCTAGACGTCGGGGAGTCCCCGACGCCTTAAGGAAACCAATCATCGTCTGTTTCGAATAATGGGGATTTTTTCGTTTAATGGGAATACAATTTGCTTTTTAACAGTTTCTTTCGGATAAGCCGGATTTCAGATAATCACGATTCGGATAATCGGGATTGTACTGTATATATATATATATATATATATATATATATATATATATATATATATATATATATATATATATATAAATATATTTCTAGTGAATTTGCAAACTAATGAAATTAAAATATTCCTCTTTTTAATAAAATTTAAAACTTCTCGATAAAATGATTTTACGAAGTAGTTTTAGTTGGCTTCCTGCCGTTCGTACATCAAAGATTTCTTTATAATTCACTATGAAACTTTTCTGGACTTCCTCAGAAGGAAAAAGAACAAATAAGAAAATCAATTTTGTTACTTAAAACTAACTGTTCTAGCATGGCTTTTATTAAAACTGAACAGAATCTATAAAGTCCAATATTGAAATTTTATTTTTAAAATTTACAGTGGCGTAACAAAGCAAATTAAATAAGAAAGTTCTGTTTTTTAAGATAATAGAAATGTCTAATAAATGATTGGAAATGAAATTGCTGTTAAAGTGAAATGCTTGCTTTAATTAATGTATTGTTTGCTTCGAAATTTTTGCTTTTCTTCACGGTTTAGGATGCCTAGATGACGAAAAACCTAGTCACTCATTTTTGTCGGTCTGTCAGTCTGGTGGTCTATTGGCAGGATAACTATGGAACGAAACGAGATATCAATTTCAAATTTGGTACACAGATAGTATGTGAACGATGTCACTTCAGTCCAAGGGTGTGAAACGAGTGGGGATCGCTAAATAATAAAAGGATTTAATAGTAATATTTTTATTTATGTTTTTCCTGTTTTTTTTTTTTGTTGAATACTAAAGAAATTTTATATTTAAATGTTTATTATAAAATATAAAAGGAGGCGAAAAGTTTGAGGGAGGAGACTAGAGAGGGTTGCTTCTATATATTCCTGTCTGGGTTTTTGAAGTTTAAGAATCCCAACATTGGGTTATTTTTTTCATTCCTTTCAAGTTTAACCCACGAAGGGGCTGAAGGAGGCGGGGATAGTTTAATATAGTATAATTTAAATAGCATTCTAAGGTTTTGACAAGTTTTTTGGTTGATGTACTGGACAAGTTTTCTTTCAGTTTTTCTTCCTCAATATCCCATTTATATTCTCTTCGTTCGATTACGATTTTGTGGTATCCTATTTTCACCCTTTTTCCATTCTTTCTCTCGTTCTCTGCTATATGCTTCAATTTCTTTTGAATTTCCCGTTTTGTTAAATAGTTGTTTATCTAAATTCTTTCTCTTAGGTTTCTCAGTTTGTTTTTATTTTTCATTACAACTTCTTTATCTCCCATGTTTCCAAGTTTTATCTTGTATATAGTCGCTCCTATTTTTATCACATCTTTAATCTATACAATTGTGTCCATACTCCTCTCCATAAAATGTTCTCACTCCCGATATTACAATAGTATTCCTTAAGTTGTCTTTTTCTAGTCTACTCATATTCAAATCCATACTTCTCATGTTTTCTCTAATTATCTTATTTTCCTCTTTCAGTACTTCATTCTTCTTTCTTAGTTCCTTCAACTCTTATTGGTATCTCCTCTGATCTTGTTTTATATCCTTTATATCTAACATTAGCTCTGATCTTTTCTATCAAATTGTCTATCTTATCTACTCTTTCGTTTTTCTCTTTCTGTGGTGTTCTTACCAGCTTTTTACTTTTCTTGAGTCCCATTGGCTCTTCTTTTTCGTCGACTCTTCATCTTTTAGAGTCTCCTGATGTATAATCATCGCTATCCATTGTTCTTTCTCTTATAAAAACTTTACGTGTATTCCTCGTGTATTCAATTTTCAAACACGGGAGAAAATGAAAAAAAACTATTGTTTATACTTTTTATCACCGTAAACAGTAAAACGATCAGGGTCGTCTCTTATCGTTTCGTTAGCTTCATACAATTTGACAGAATTGTTCTCATTAACCTCCAGATTTTTTACTCGTTGTCTTAATTCTAACACTACACTCTGCTAGTCCCTCTCGTTTGCAATCGACAAAATAATTAAATAGATCGAAACACTACCGTAATAATGCTCGTTGGACGAGTTGACTATTGCCGGACGTTCGATTCACATGCACATACTACGCGATTCGAAATGGGAGTACATTGAACAACATACGGTATGCTGATGATATTGTTCGATTAGCAAATAATATTAAAGATCTCTAGCAACTGATGAATCGAGTCCTAACAGCCAGCGAAAGATTGGGATTAACTATGAATAGAAAAAAAACTAAGTGTATTGTAATAACAAAGAAAAATCTATCACCAGAATTCCTCGAAATCAGAGACAACACTGTAGAACAGGTCTCGATATTTAAATATTTGGGAAACAATATAAATGACAAGTGGGACACAAGAAAGGAAATATATTCCCGAATTGAACAGGCTCGAGTAACATACATTAATATGAATAAATTTTTCCATCGCACAAGCCTCAGTCTCGAACGCCGAATGAGAATGGTGAGTGCGTATGTATTTCCGTGCTATTGTATAGATGTCAGTGCTGAACCCTTCACCCTGGCTCAGAGAGACGACTGAAATCTTTTGAAATGTACATTTATAGACTCTTTCTTTGCATCTTTTGAGTACAAAAAAAAAACACAGAAGTACTGGAAAAAATAAATAAAATGAAGGAATTATTAACAACCATAAAAATAAGAAAAACTCAATATTTCGGACATATATTGAGAGGCCCAAAGTACGAATTGCTACGTCTAATTATTAAAGGCTAAATAAAGGACAAACGATCGATCGGAACACAACAGAATTCTTGGCTGAAGGACATGAAAAGGTGGTTTGGATGTACTTCGAGTGATATTTTTAGAGCAGCAGTTTTTAAAGCTTGTTTAGCTATACGGATCGTGAGAATCCTTCGTGAGGAGACGCCGTCGTAAGAAGAAGTTGTGATAATGAACAATTCTTCAAAATAATTATTTAATTGCCATATATAATTTGTACAACGTATAAGAGGTGAGGAAGATAATTAAAGGGTAATTTCGTATTTATTGTGCTATAAGTATTATTCATAGTTCTTCGAGTCAAAGGAACGAAACATTACATTTTTTTATTTGTTATATTAACAGGGTTAGAGAGTAAAAGAGATGGGAACACTGAAATATTGTAGTTTCAATTTTACTATAAAAAAAAATTGCCTCAATTTTGGTTCGGATATTTTAAAAATTTCAACTGATCATTTATAGTAAAAGATCTATAAGGTGAAAGGAACCGGATAGAGAATTAGAAGGGTGCTTGTGCATATATCATAATATACTGTGTATTCACCAAATCCACCATACCACCACTCACACGGCCAGATAATTCTATTGCAACGACACCTGTTGAAAAAGCGAACTTGTTGGCTGAACTCTTTGCTTCACATTCTACTGTCTATTTCCAAGGAAAAACACCACCTACTATTCCCATAGTGCAGTCAAGGATGCCCGATGTTGTCTTCAGACAGCGTATAATAAAACGTATTTTAATGAAGCTAGACACCAAAAAAGCTTCTGGCGCTGACGGAATACCTGCCATAGTTCTCAAAAACTGTGCGAGGAAACTGACACCAGTTTTCTGTAGACTTTTCAACCTATCCTACAGAAAGGGAATATTTCCTTCCTGCTGGAAATGTGCCACAGTTCAGTCGATACCTAAAAAAGGCAAGAAGACATTGCCAAATAACTACCAACCAGTCTCACTGCTTTCAATAATATCGAAAGTCATGGAAAAGGCTATCAATCAACATCTTCTAAAATATCTTGAAGAATTCAACAATATTAGCGATCACCAATATGGCTTTCGTAAACATAGATTAACAGGAGATCTTCTGACTTATGTAACACATGTTTAGAACAACGCAATTGAACACTTTGGAGAATTTTGAGCGGTTGCTCTTGACATGTCCAAGGCAATCGATCGTGTTTGGCACGATGGGCTGTTCGCTAAGCTGCGTCCACAAGAAGAAGTTCTGTTTGTGGCTCTCATGTTTCCTCAGTGAGCGTTCTTTACGAGTGGCGGTCGGCGGATTTCTTTCTATCACCTTCACTATCAACGCCGGTGTGCCCCAAGGCTCTATACTGTCTCCTACTCTCTTTCTGATTTACATTAACGATCTGCTGGAAAAGACCGGAAATCCAATCTACAGCTTTGCAGATGACAGTACGCTTATCTCTTCATTCACTTTGAATGCTCGGACGTCGGCTGCTCAGGCGAGTGTCCGCAGACAGCGGGAAGTTGTTCAACTTAACAAAGACTTAAAAGAAATTGTGTCTTGGGGTGACAGTAACCAAGTGAAATTTAACGCTACAAAAATCCAGGCGGCAGTTTTTTCTAAAAAAGTTAACGTTGCCGAACCCGACATAGTTATGGCGGGGTACTCCATTCCTCTAACATCGTCACTCAATTTGTTGGGCGTTAATTTGAGAGCAAATATGTCCTGGCATGAGCATGTTGCAGGCATAGCAAGGAGAGCTTCTCAAAAGTTGGGAATATTATTTAGAACCAGAAAGCTTTACACTCCACAACAACTGTTAATTCTTTACAAAGCTCAGATTCGACCAACTATGGAATACTGCTCCCATGTTTGGGGCTCCGCTCCCAAACATACACTGAATTTGTTGGGTTCTATTCAGAGAAGAGCTGTTCGTCTGATTGGAGACCCGGAACTGACTGGCGGCCTTAACTCGCTGGAACATCGAAAAACGGTTGGCGACTTGAGCCTATTCTACAGGTATTTTCATGGAAAGTGTTCGGAGGATCTGGCCCGTTTAATTCCTCCCAGAGCGGTGCATGTTAGAAATACACGATACTACACATCCGTATGAGGTTCAGCTTGTTACTCCTCGTACAACGCTTTTCAAGCAGTCTTTTATATGGAGAACATCATCCCTTTGGAATAATTTGCCCAGGACTGTGTTTCCCACCGAGTACAATTTACAGCGATTCAAGAACAACGTGAATCGTTTTTTCCGCCGACGTGCCGCTCCTGTAGCTCTTTAGGGACCTCCCTGCAGCACGTGTGCTAAACCCATAAAAAAAAATTCTTGGTTTTTAATATTCCCAATTTGAACGAAATAGTATGTAGGAGGGATTGAAATCTGGTTACAGAGTAAGTAACCTAAAAAATGTTAAGTCGATTATAGAAAGAGTTTTAGAAAAACAAGTAGTTAAATTGGACGAAACTTACCTCTGGCACTGTACGTAAATTATTGTTTTTACATCTCTTGTCAAAGGGAAATAATTACCACCCGCAATTATTGTCTTTAAGTTTTAGTGTTATTAGGTAGCGAAAAATATCTATTTCCATTTCCATCGGTCTGTCGGCCTGTATAATATTTAAAATAGGGATGAAACCTATAGTTTTTGAGCGATGCCGTTTTAAGGAAAGAGGGTGGAAGGGATAGGTGTCGATATGTTATATGATAATATTTATTTTATGAAAATTAACTTTCTCTTTTCTTGAGAAAGTCAAATTCAGTACTTATTTTAGAACTACATATTTGCAAGGAAAGTACTCGGTAAATCACTGTACCGATTTTCTTATTACTTACTTCTTATATTTTACAGTAGTTCGGTTGTTTATTTCCAGAATACCGTACGTGCGGTCACGGGTTCGGCTAATGTACAGGGTGAGTCAAAGATAGAGTAAAGTTCATTATCTCATTTGTTTCGGGAATGACGAAAAAATGTTAAATACAATCGTTTTAAGGGAATGTTAAAGTGCACAGTTTAAAATTATTTTTGAGTATATAGGGTACTTCAAAAAAGTGTGGCCGATAAAACATATGTTTTTTTAAATGGAACATCCTATTTCCTATTTTATTTTTAAATTCTGCATAAAATTTTATAATTTTTTTATTAATAATGTTATATACCTAAACCATTGTTTCTGAAGGTGGAATACGCATAATTAGTTCGAGCGTTCTATAGAGCTGAAGAAAATGAAATATGTAAAGAAATTTGAGTTAGATGCTACAGGGTGTTCAAAGTAAATTTATACATTTCGACTATTTTAAACTGAAAAATCTCAAATTTTTTAAATGGCACACCCTGTATATGTATTTTTTTGATAGATTTTACAAAACCCTCCAACTTTTATTAAATATGTCATATACCTATTTCTAATGGTTTTCGATTTATTATGAATTTTTTAATTTTTATCTTTGTTTTTAATACACTTACGCTATAACATCACAGTTGTCAAGACAAAACAAAAATGTAGGCATTGTCAAATTTTGACATGTCTATTAAGCAAGTAAAAATAGTTTAATTTGTTGTAGTAAGTAACGTATAAAGGTAATAGTTATGAATTTTCCTAAAAATGAATTAACTGATATGTTTTATATACTGGGCGAGGCGGGAAATCTTTTGGCAGTAAGGCTTTACGGAGCGAAGTACCCTAATAGACGTTTACCATTTAGAAAATCTTTTCAGTGCTTAATGGAACATTTGATGGTAGTGGTAGCGTTGAGGATACGAAACGGAAAGTAGTAAACCAGAATGCTACCAGTGAGAAAAGAAATGGAGGTTTATCTGACACATCCTAATCTACGGCTAAACGCATCACGAGAAAATACAAGTATCATCCCTTTCATATGGAACTACACCAAGAACTTCAAGACCGTGATTTTGAACGACGAGTAAACTTTTGTACCACCATGAATGGAGCAATAGAGGCCGATCCAAATTTTTTATCCATAATAATGTTTGTGTAATGGAGCAGTTAACAGCCATAACATGCATTATTATTCAACAGTTAATCCATTTTGGGTCCGGGAAGTACAAAACTAAAACCATACAGGTGTGGAATATTAAATTTTCGAATTATAGGTCCATATTTTTTCCGCGAACCTCTTAATGGGCCTAGATATCTAAATTTTTTGCAAAACGAGTTACCCCAGCTAGTAATAAAACGACTAAACATGTGTATTCAAGTAGACGGGCATATTTTTGAACATTTATTACGTCATAATAATTAATTATTAGATAAGTTAAACTCTATTAAAATTATTATTAACTATTTGTTTATGTTTTCACAATAGCGTAAGTGTATTAAAAACAAGGGTAAAAATTGAAAAATTCAAAATAAATCGAAAACTATTAGAAATAGTTTTGTAAAATATATCAGAAAAAATAATAATATACAGGGTGTGTCGTTTAAAAAATTTGAGATTTTTCAATTTAAAATAGTCGAAATGTATAAATTTATGTTGAACACCCTGTAGCATCTAATTCAAATTTCTTTATATATATCTTTTCTTCGTCTCTATAGAACGCTCGTACCAATTATGAGTATTCTACCTTTAAACACTGGCAATTTTTTACAAAACTGAAAACTAGTACTTCTTTAAAAAAATTGAAATATTAGAAAAACTACTAGGTTTAGATATATAACATTATTAATAAAAAAGTTATAAAATTTTACGCATAATTTAAAAATACATTAGAAAATAGGATGTTCCATTTAAAAAAACATATGTTATATCGACCACACTTTTTGGTCCCCGTATAATCAAAAATAATTTTGAACTGTGCACCTTAACATTCTCTAAAACTACTGTATTTAACATTTTTTTGTCATTCCCGAAACAAATGAAATAATGAACTTTACTCTATCGTTGACTCATCCTGTACTATTGTATATTTGGTTTCGACGAGCAAAAAATTCTGACGATGACGAATATAGCGTCCTACCTGAGAGGTGGAATGCATATCTGAAATCTTTGATAGGGGACCACGCAACCAGAAAAGACTAACGATAGAGATGCTATTCTTCTAACTCTCAAGTAAGACGCTCTAAAGCTGTCTTAAGTGACGCCTGACTGTCTGTACTATATACTGCCTGATAGCGGTGTTTACATATCTAAAATAATCATTTCTTTTCGTGCTTGGTTAAAAATATTTTCCCTCGTACAGTATGCCCGCATTTATCTATTGTACAAAAAAAAACAAAGACCGACAGAGTAATATATTGCGTTTATGACATACCAGAACGTGGATGCATCACACTGCCTGAAACAGGGCAAACTAAGTATAACACTGACGCCAGAACACATTTCCCCAAATTGCTCGAAATTTGTGGGCGTATTTTTCTTTTTCACTTCTAAACGTAAACACATTTCGGAAAGATTGATATTTTGTCATTTACATTTATCTACAATGGAGTACATCACTAAAATATACAGAAATTCAGGTGAAATATAAAAATACTCATAATAAGCACTAGCGACTAGGTTAGGGAAAGTATCAAAAAGGTTAAAATGAATAGAAAAATATATTTCAAATATGTGGTCAGACAATTTTCTTAAAAAAAAAAATATATCAGACAATAATTTAATACAATTACTTGCAATTATGGATGTTACACACCGTGTGTGTCACTTATTGTTTTTGGTCCTATACACGGTAAAAATAATTACAAAGCTAATCATAAGTCCATTTCTAACCATAGATTATCCATGTAATTATGTACATAGAGATACTGCAATGATGAGATATCGTCGTTCTTAGGACTAGATCATATCAATTTTGTATATCTTTCTGCCTAAGATTGCCCGAGGCATGTTGACAGATCTTTAATCATCGAAATCAGAAATCTGAACGAGCTCGTAGAAGGAGATTTCTTAGCAGCTCATGTGCTATACCCATAAAAAAAAATTGATGACATGACGTATGCCAAATACGAATGACTCTGTAATGACAATGAATTTTCTATTTTCATGACCTTTAGCAATCTGCAACTTTGGGTCGAGTACAATCTACAATCGGTTCAAATCGCCATTTCCGCACAAGCGCCATTTTCGAAGCGACGTGTGCTATTGATTTTCTGAAGTACGTGTGCTATTCTCATAAACCTATTAAACCATTAACAATAAATTGATGAGTTTTATATCTTTTTCCGCTTAATTCCTAAATATTATTATCGCCTTTCTTCCAAGAAGCAAAAAACACGCAAATCAACTAAAGCTTGAAAATTCGTTGAAAATTTGAACTTTTGTTTGAAAAGAAAAAGGGAATTTGGGGTACCCTTTTGTTGAAAGCATCAAAGTTTTATGTTGTCATGCCTTTGGGCAATTTTCGATGCAAAGACATTAACAGGGATCTTTTGGTACGAATAAAAGGAAAATTTAATCCATTTTCTTTCTAAGTTATCCAATATTAATATTGTTTTCCGTTTATAGTAAAATGAAACCCTCATATTTTAGTTGAAAATTAATTTTCAATTTTATGAAATTTATTTATATTATTTCGAAGAATGTAAAAAAATCGCTTACTTACAAAAATTGCGCAATTTTTACTGCCTTTACGCTCCATAAAAATAATTAAAAAATACTTTTTAAACCTACTTTATTTTAATTTTAACATTAAAAAAATCTTACATTTCGGTATTAATCTTGGAAAAGTTATCTAAAACCTATTTGAAATTCTGTTTTTATTTTGCGACTGTTAACATAAAAGGCAAAATCAGCTGTTAAAAGGTAATGACCCAGTTGTTCTGGCGCGTTACCAAGGAATTATTTCTTTTCAAATAATAGATAAAAAAATGTTCTTAATTATGGCCAAATATTATATTTTTTCTAGATGTTTTCTATTATTATTTTCATTTGTTATTAGATTAATTTTACTTGAAATTTGAAAATCTGTAATTCTTGAAGAAAATCATGTACTTGGAAAAAAGGCCTGCGCCTAAGCGAGTCGTACAATAGCAGTCTTTCATGGGCGGTTCCATCTTGTAAATGATTTGATAAAATTCAGTTTTTCCTTTTTTTTTTTTTAATTTTTAAAAAATTTTCGAATTTGAAAAAAGTATTGAATGTGATTCTATATGACCCTGTTTCAATATATGTAGTGAATTTTATAACATTCTATCTATCTATCTATCTACCTATATATATATATATATATATATATATATATATATATATATATATATATATATATATATATATATATATATATATATATATTTAGGGTGTTATGTGTGTGATTCTATATGACTCCGTTTCAATATATGTAGTGAATTTCATAACAGCCTATATATATATTGTATATATATATATATATATATATATATATATATATATATATATATATATATATATATATATATATATATATATATCTAATGAGGGGATGAAGCCTATAGTTACTGAGCTATATCATCGCTTAAAATGAAAGGGGTAAAAGGGGTGAGGGTGGTTAAATATTGTATGGTTTCAAAAGTATTTTAACACCTTTTCCAAGTTTTTTAGGTTATGTAATTGGCAAATTTTAAACTTATTTTTATAGTAAATTAATATTAAAATATAAAAGTGGTTAATGAGATGGGGTACGGTTTAGAGGGAATGCTTTATATACGTGTATATCGTGCTATATGCCTATTTCAGGGTTCTAAAACCGAATAAATATAAAATTAAAATTATTTTTTATTGCCATTAATTTAAATAGGCGAAGGGGGTGAAAAAGATTGGAGAATCTTGTATAGTTTCAATAGTATTATGAGAAATATTGCAGGATTTTTTAATGAGAGAATGGGCAAATCTTAAGCATAATCATTTGTAATAAAACATAAAAACTATTGAAGGGGTGGAAAAAGGAGATAGAAGAGGGACCTCGTATTTGTCTTGCTATAGATCTTTTTCGGAGTTCTTTTAGTCAGGGAATTGAAACATTATTTTTTTTTTTCATTATTTTCATTGTTACACAACAGGCAAATTATTATATCTGCTTTCCTTGCTAACAGGAAGTATTGTATTCGTAAAAAAATAACCTTCCGAAACTTTTCTGTTTTCCGGTCTTTTTAGATGACAAAAAACATATTTTTTTGACTTCCAATTTCATAACAAATAATAATCTAGCCATACATAAAAAAAGGCTTATTATTATTTACATATCAGGAGGTTTTTTTTTTGCATACCTGGCAATTTTTTATCTGTATCATTCACATTTGAATTTTATTCTATAATGTACGTTCGCTGGCAGAGAATACGTTTGTTTGATGTGATTTTTTTATAAGAGAATTGTAGTTTTTTTAGTCATTCAGCTTTTTTTGATTAGATAATCAAAGTATATTTCTAATTTTTAGTGTTTCGTACGGAACATTTATGGGATCACTTCAATGTCCGTCTGTCTGTCTGTCGCATCCGATTTTCTCCGAAACTATTTGATATAAAAAGTTGAAATCTGGCACAAATATAGGAACTGATGGCCCAATCAGAGCCGTGTTGTTCCAAAAGTTAAATTTTGACTAAGGGGTTAGTTGGCGGTGAAATCAGAAGTGAAAAAAAAAAAATTACCAGGTTATCGAGTGAACTGTCAAATGAAACTTTGTGAAGTGAGTGCAAAAATATATTTGATGTAATATTTGAGCACACTTTTCTTTGCAATATTAAAAAAATAGCCAAAAATCTTTCCCTTCCCCCACCTTACCTGATTAAAAAATACTGATTAAAAAATTTTGGAATAGTCTAAAAGTGTAAATTGAGCAAAAATTGTCACGAGTGCATTATGTTTGATAATCTTTCTGGTATAAAAAAAAATATGTGGCATGAAAGAATGGTGACGGTTTGGAAAGCTGGGATTTCAACCGGGACTAAGAGCTACGAAATATCAATACGTATTCTGTGCAATCAGTAATCATGATGACTGGTGACCCACGGATAGGTACTGAAGACAAAATAATCTTATTTTACTTGTTTATAAAACAGGCCATCATTTTTCAAACCCTGAGACCACACTAAACTTTTTCGAAGGTTCTTGTGCACTGAATCCAAATCCGACCTCAAAATTGCTCCATTATATCAGGTTTTCAAGATATCCTAACCTAAAAATGCAAAAAACACGATTTTTCGCAATATTAGGGATTATATACACCGCGAATTAATTGTACTAGTTAAAGTACTACTCTTTCCCTTCAAAATGCATTTGAATTTTTCAGATATTTTATTTCTTCTCGGAGAAATCATCCGTTGAAATTAATTTTGTTTGGCGTTTTCGTTACAACCATACCAATTTAGTTAAGATTTTGATACGTCTGCCTTTCTATTGTGTTAAATTTTGATTCTTTTAGGATTCGAGAATGTAATATCTTTTATCAATTTTCACTCGAAGCTTGAGATTATGTTCGGTTTATTTGCCTTTATGCTTGTTTGGGAATTAAGAGTGTAATATCTTTTATCAATGAAGTATTTTTCAAACAAAGTTGTGTATTTTTGCAAAAGAAACATGATGACGTCATAAAAGATATGGGTTCCCATTTAAGAAATCAAAGTTGACCTTGAAACGACCTTTAAAATGATCTTCTAAGGTTATCGCAATTATATCATTTTATTGCCCTTTCAAAACTCTTTAACTTTTGTCTCAAACTGTTCTTATTAAAAGTTGACATAGGAAAATTAAGAAGCCTGGTACATTAAAATGGGACGCCATGTTGCTATAGTATTTTTCACGATTTTAGAAAGTGACTGAGCTATCTATACCCATTCAAAATTCAACAGGATTCGAAAGTGATTAATTTATGGCTGTTTAATGACAAGGCATCGTGCAGGGCTGCACTGTACCTGATTGTATAATTGTTGGGTTTAAAATTTTATTGTGATAAGACAGTTGAATTTTAATGTTTTATGTACTGAATAATACACAATATAGTAATTATAGAAATATATTAAAGTGTACTCTGTCCTAGCGTACATTTGTTACAATTTTAGTTATTAATTAATATCTGGTTCAGTTTCGCTATCGTTACTATCTTGCAAATCAATAATAAGTTTTTATACAGGTTTTAAACTATTTATATTTATGTCCATACATATATATGAGTTTTCAATTTTTTTGACGTGTTGAATATAGTTTCTCCAGTTTTCAACGGTTACGTTTTTGAATTCTGTCTTTATCAGCTCAATCACACTACTGTTAAAGTGGGTGTATTATTGTGAGCACGTATATTAGACTTATTTTATGCCATGTCAACTCGATTGCTTTAAAGTTACAATAATATGGTAGAAGCCGAATTATTTCGTGTCCTGTTTCCTTCGCAATTTTATCATAAGCATATTCCTTTGAAAAATTGTAACTTTTTAAAACTTCTAACAATTGTTTAACTTTCATGGAAATATATGTCACGTTCGCACAAAAAGGCTTGTATTTCCCTTTTTCTACTGGTGGAACTTGGTACCTTATTCATTTGGCGACAATGATATGATGTACACAATACAGCTATTCGGTGGTATATTCGGCATTAATTTGTTTTTAAGCCAATCTTCAAAAACTTCAGCGGTTGTATCACAATGATAATTCAAGCTGGAATCTGAAATATTCTTGGCTGCTAAAAATAGACATTCTGGCCTTCTTCTGACCCCGCATGTAAAATAGTTATTCTTTTACCTTCATTTGACGGAGCTTTGGTGTGGCATTTTTTGGATTTATCATTCCATCCTTTACTGGGTGTATCGTGGGTGTCATACCAAGTCTTATCTAGGAAGATTATCGTTCGATTTTCCGATCTAGCTGTATTTATTTTTTCAAGATATTCCGTTCTGAGTTGTTGTAACCGCCGTGATTCCATTATAATTTGCCTTTTGTATAATTTTTTGAACAAAAACCCCAAACGACGTAGAATACGCCATAAGGTTGTAGTGGAACATCTTATGTCACAACTATCCTCGGACAGCCTCTGTGAAAGTGACAATAACGTAGGAACTTTTTGTTCTGCATACATTTCATAAATTTTGCGGCGGATTAAGTCTTCTTGACAGAAATCAATACATTTCGACACACCTTTGTCTTTTCGTATTTTTTTAGGCGTTATCGAATTATTTACAATTTTCCAAACTGTACTTTTAGGGATGCTTGTTAAAGCTGATGTTTCCATCAATGTGTGTGGCCTCGTTCCACTAACTTTAAATAAACACTTTTAACTGTCACTTTTGCCTCAACGGGCAAACATTTGCGGCTTCTGATGGAAAGGTCTTCGGACATCAATTACGACCCTGTTACGAAGATCCTAACGATCGTTTAATGTTTTTATTGCATCAATTTGTGAAATCACTTTCTTAGATCTTGAAAAATACTATACTAGAAAGATGATTTCTTCGAGAATAAATAAGATATTTGAAAAATTCAAAATGCATTTTGATGGGGAAGAGTAGTACTTTCATATGCCGTAACGAGTTTTGTCGAGACAAATTAATTCGTGGTGTAATATAATCCCAAATATAGCGAAAAAACGTGCTTTTTTCATTTTTAGGTTAGGATATCTCGAAAACCTGATGGGATGGAGCAATTCTCGATTCTGCGCACCAAAAACCTTTAGGAAGTATACTCTGGCCTCAGGGTTTGGAGTTTCGTTCAATTTTGTCCAACTGTGATAACTAAACAAATATTTAGGTAGTGAATATGTGTTTTAAACTTTTACTACAAATTCTAGATTGAGCTAGATTCATGTATTGGTTATTAGGTAGCTAATTTTTATTTTTAATGTAATCACGGTACGGAACACTAATTGTGCAAGTCCAACTTTCACTTGACCGGTTTTATTTTTATTAATATTTCGCCATAAAGTGAATTGTATTAAGTTATTCTCTAGTGTGAGATAGTCACTTTTAGTATTTATTTATGCAAAAAACTCTTCTACATTTTCACTCTTATATTTCTTTTTGATTTTTCAGTAATTTAAATAATATTTTAAGAAATCCATCGAAATGGTAGGCGTTCGGTGACATTTTAATATTCCTAAATCGTGCAGGGGACAGCTCTGATTTCAAAACTAATAAAATTTGGGTCACAAATTCGGTAAAAAAGGGAGCTTTTATCAGGGCTGGAATGGATCTAAGTTTATTATTTATTGAGATTAAAAATAGAGGAGGATTTTATCTGGAGGTTTCTTTGCATCCTGATAAATAAACACCGCAACAAATTTAAGGGTTACGGTCGAGTCGTCGTGAAAGTCGTTTAAGGTCCATACGATTTGTAATGGCATAGTCGGTAATAAAATGCTAGACAGAATAAAAGATATTGTGCATCTTGCTTCCACTTATACTTCAACAGATGTTGTTCCGCCTTAAATATCGATCTGATCAATGTAAGACAGCCGTCATTAACGATCTCGATTATATTATTTGGGAGTAAGAGAGACATAATCAATTGTACGTGCCATTTATTAATTTAACGAGTACACCCATACGCAGGGATGGATTCAGGTAAATCTATATTATAAGTATTAGGAAGTATTATGATTATGCGTTTTGGACATACGGAGTTTGTCTTTTTATAATGGACTATAATGAGAGGATATTAAACATTCACTCATATTTCTAATAGTTGCAAGGCTTTATTGGATATAAAGATGAAGTTATAGCATATTTATATCAAAAGATATTTACATAAATTATCACAGTTCTAAAATAATACATTCAGAATTATAAACTACTTTAAGTGAAAGTTTCAGAATGTTTATTTAATATAATATTTTCAATGTAATAAAAGAATTAAAGCTAACCTAAATGTTGCAGGTGCAAATTTAACAACAGAAAATTGTAAAGTCCCTAAAATAACAGGTAGGTAAATATGTTGGTATGATATAATTTGCCAAGAAGTAGGTACCTGCGTTTTGGCAACATATTTTTTTTTTAAATAAATATACAAATAAACCATATTTAGATTGTATTAGGATGAAACATCATCATCAGAGTCAAAATTGGAACTGCTACTATCAGAAAATGATCCTTCGTTTACATTAATAACAATTGGTGGCACCGTTACATCAAATATGTTCTCTTTTTCCCAGTATTCTTTGATTATATTTTCTGTATGTGTTATACAACTGATCGAGTTTTCTTTGGTAACTGTCTGGAGAGCTGCCTTCCAAACAGATATCACTGCATTATCATCGTGCTTCGCCTCACTTACAATGTTTTTATTAAAAAATTCTTTGCACTGAGCCCACACCAATTCTAAGGCATTAAATATACAGTGGTAGGGAGGCAATCTTAAAACTTGATGACCCATTTCAGCAGTTAGTTCGTCTGTAGCATACGGCAAGTTTGTTTTGTAATTTTTGATAACTTTAGACCATTTTCTGGGAAATTAATCTGCTTACTTCGCAGCCAATTGATGATTTCTCCTTTTCTTGTCGATTCATTTGGTATACTTTCACTAAGTCTAGATTGTTATCGTGCATTATCCATAATGATTAAAGATGGCCTTTCGAGCTTCGGCAGCAGTTTTTCTCTCAGCCATTTTTCAAAGAGTTCTGCGTTCATATTATCGTGATAGTCATAACTCTTGTTTTTTATGGAAAAGACAAGCTCACTCCCATCTATAAATCCGTTGTTATTGCCAGCGTGAACGATGATGTATCTTTTTCCAGCGGCAGCTTTTTTGTTCCATACAGATCGAGGATTTTCATCGCGCCAAGTCCGTATGCTGCTTCCATGTTGGTGAATCCATGTTTCGTCTAAAAACACAACGTCTATGGGAGCGCCAAAAGTCATATTGGTAACATACTCTCTCAAAAACTTAACTCGTTTTGATGATATTTCTGGTTTCTCCATGATGTATCTTCTTCCATTGTCAGTTTTGTATTTGAATCCTAATTGTTTCATAATTAAACCAAGTGTCGATTTGGTAGAGACCAACTTGTCAATGAGTTTTTTTTTTATTTTGGAAATAATCAAGAACATTTAGTACTTCCGATTTTGACTATTCGATACTTCTCGTGGCATTTCGAATTTTTATTTGTAATATCTCTATAGACAAATAATCACAAATAACAAACAAATTCAAATGCGACCCTGTTTTATAGTGGAAACTCCTGTCATTAGCGGTTAATTGGTGCTATCTCGGTCGAGTGTACGATTCCGGGGCGTAACAGACAAAGGTAGAACACTGGCAGCTAATTGGTTGGGACTTGCCATTCTTAGCATACGAGTAAAAGCAGGAACAATAGTTAGGCACCTTCTCTCTCGGTTTTATGGCCGACTATGCCATTACAAATCATACGGACATTAATAGGTTAGTAAACAGACTGTTTTTTTTTTCATTTAAAAAAAAAAAAAGCAAACAGAAATGAAATTGTTTATGTTGGCGCTAGAAGATTTTCTCAAATAACTTTCATGGATAAGTAACGGTATAAATATAGGAGGAGAGAAACTCGATTATTTGCAATTCGCGGAAGATATTGTGCTTATGTCTAACAACAAAGTAGAATTCAGAGATGTGCTGAACGAACTTAACAGGTTTAGAAAGATTGGCCTGAAGATAAACATCGCCAAAACCATGTTTATGACTGTGATAAAGAAGCAGTACTAAACATTGAAAACGTGAAAATCATAAGAAGTTCTTAGACAAAAAATAGTAATATCCAAGGAAAACTTGACAGTGAATTTATCAAGGAGAATATCATTGGCTTGGTCGGCGTTTGGCAGATTGCGGAACATCTTCCTTTCCAATGTCCCTAATACACTAAAAGCGACCATATTTGGTTAATGCGTGTTACCAGTATTGACATACGGAACGGAACCATGGCCTTTGAATCAAGAAATTATAAGGCGCCTACAAGTAGCTCAACGAGCGATGGACAGGAGGATGTTGGTAATAACGTTGAGGGATAAACTGACTAATGAAGAAACTCAAGGAAGGACCAAGATAACTGATGAAGCTGAGAGGGTAAGCAGGATGAAGTGGAGCTGGACGGGTTATATCACAAGACTCTATGATAACCGATGGACCCGCAAAGTCATCAACTGGAGTTCCTAGAATGAGAAAAGAAGAGAGAACAAACAAGGTTCAAAACCGAAGAAGATGGACGTACTTAGTAGAGGCTTATGTCCGACAATGGACTGCCTAGCTGATGATGGTGATGATACAGACTGTCCCAGAATAGTTTATTTTTATTTATTATATAAAAGTGATCTTTTAAGAAAAAATAAGTAAATTGTATAGAGAATTAATTTACAATCGGTGTAGTCACATTAAAGAAGGTACTGATTATTGTCTGAATCTCCCAATTATTGCACTTGATCGTGATCTATTGAACATTAATCTGGTACATATGCTTGATTGTAGCTCTTTATGCTAATTTAGTATTCTAGCGTGGAAGAGTAAAAAAACCTAAAATGAGTAGTCTAATTGTAGATGAGACATCAAAAAATAATTCCGGTTTAACAAAGTTTAATCCACTGAACAATAATTTCTTATCTAGTCAAAGCCATAAATGCTTCCGTTCCATTTTGGGACTCTCGTTTTTCCGCTATCATGCGCTGAAAAAAGGTTTCTAGACTCGGAAATATATTTTTTTATTATTATTTTTTACTTGACACTTACTTTTAGCAATAAAATAAAAATTAAAAGGCGGATAAAATTCTTGAACAGTAGGAGGGTTTATTATTATTATTGTTATTTTTCGCTTTCTCCTTCTAAAACTTAAGTGACATCTGTCCCTTTTCTAAAAGCAAAAATACGTGAATTAAGGAAATCTGGTTTTCGTCAAAAAACGGTAACTTTTGTTTTTAATAAGATAAAAGAATTGGGGCTTCCTTTTGTGGAAAGCATTAAAGTTTCAAGTTGTCGTGCCTTTTGGCAATTCTCATTAAAACGAGAGTATTTTTAAATTGTAAAAAAGGAAAATGTTAGAAGTATGCAATTTTAATGAGAGACGTGTACTGATTTTTGTTAAGTAACGTTTATAGACTGACTTATACCTTATATAGGGTATCACTTTAATGAATATACAAGGTTTCTGCCAAAAATAATGCGCCATCATTTTTTTTACAGTGTTTATTGATCAGATTGGTACAATGACTTAAAATTCTTCAAAGTATGACCCTTCTGCGTCAGTGCATTTTTACATATACATATCAAGGATTTTCTACAACTGACGCTGTCTTCCTTCTCTCAGCCTTTGATTCCATCCGCTTCTATCTTCCCAGTCTCCATCTGTTAGAACCCTGTCCTCCATAGCCTCGTCCACATCGTCTCTTCACGATCGTCTAGGTCTTCCTGTTTTTCTTCTCCATATAGGGCTCCACTCCGTTATTTTCTTTATCCACCTATTATCTTCGCTCCGTCTTATGTATCCATACCATTTTAATCGTTTTTCTTCAATGGTGTTCATTGCGTTCTCTTTGATGTTCATTCTGCTTCTTATTTCTTCATTTGTTATTCTCTCCATACGTGTCACTCTACAACATATTCTCCAATACTCCATCTCTACCGCGTTAATTTTAGATTTATTTCTTTTGTTGATCGTCCATGTTTCTGACCCGTATGTCATTATGCTTTGTATTATTGATTTGTATATGCGTGTTTTGTTTCTCTTTGTAATGTGCTTGTCCCACAGGATCGAATTTAATTGTCTTATGCATGTCCGCGTTTGTCCTAATCTAGCTTTAATCTCTTCTTCTGATGTTGCGTTTTTTGAAATGATGGTTCCTAAATATTTAAATCTATCGGTTCCTTTGATTATTGTTTCGTTATCGACTTCTAGATTCTCCACGCTTCCCTCCTTTGTTGTTAGATATTCCGTTTTATCAAAGTTTATTGCTAATCCTGCTTTAGTGTATTCTTCTTTCAGTTTTCTTACCATATAACTGAGGTCTTCCTCATCTTGCGCTATGATTACTTGGTTGTCTGCGAAACTTGGAGTATATAAGTAATCTTCTCGTATTGAGACTCCCATTCCATTACATTTTTGCTTCCATTTTTTTAATGTTTGTTCGAGGTATATTTTGAATAGTGTTGGGGATGTAGAGCATCCTTGTAATAGGCCTTTTGATGTTTGGAGTCTCTTCCCTATTTTATGTCCTATTTTTATGTTCACTATGTTGTTTTCGTAGAGAGCTTTTACTGCGTATATTAGTTCTTTGCCAATGCCTATTTCTTTCATTGCGTTCCATAATCTTTGTCTTGGTACTGAGTCATAGGCCTTTCTTATGTGTATGAAGGCTAGATGAAATTCTCTATTCTTTGTCAGTTTTTTTCCATTGTTTGTTTTATAGTGTATATGTGGTCTATACATGATTTTTCGGCCGTAAAGCCTGCTTGGTCTCCTCCAAATTTTCCTTTTATATTTTCCTCCATGATATTTTTAATAATTTTTTCCATACAAACGTCCCATACTCGATATTATGCTTAGGCCTCTATAGTTTGTGCATTTTCTGCGGTCTCCCTTTTTAAATATAGATACTATATAACCTTTTGACCATTCCTCTGGTATTTTTTCTCCATTTATCGCTCTGTGGAACATGTTTCTCAGCATTCGATGTAATTTATTAGACCCGTACTTAATCATTTCATTTACCAGATCCCAGGCCCTGCAGATTTATTATTTTTGAGTGTTTTTATTGTCTTCTTTACTTCTTCATAGCTTAGTTCTATCTCTTTTATTTCCTTATTCTGTTCTTTTTCAGGGTTCTCTTCTTGGAATTCTTGTCTGTCTTCTGTTAGCAGCTTCTTATAATATTCTTCCCACTTGCTTTTTGGGATGTACTCTATATACGTCTTCTCTCTATTGTTAGTCCTTAATGCTTTAATTATTCTCCATGACTCTGTGCTTCTAGTTCCTCCTATATACTGTTCTACATGTTGACACGATTTTTCCCATCTCTCGTTCTTTAATTTGTTTATCATCCTCCTCATTTCTGCATTTTTCTCTTTATATTTCTGTAGATCTTCTTCTGATTTTGTATTCAGCCATTTTTCGTACAGTCTTTTTTTCTCCTTTATAGATTCTTTGGTTTTTTCACAGATTCTAATTTTATGTTTCTCATTCTCGTTGTCTTCTTTACCTAATGCTTCTAGGGCCGCCTGTTTGATGCATTCTTTTATGTGGTCATACATCTGTTGGGGGTTGTCGTAGTTAAATTCATTTAATTTTTGATCTAATCGTCGTCTGTATAGGTCTCTTATCGTTTCGTCTTGCAGTAAGTGTATTTTGTATTTTATTTCTTTCTCTGCTTTTTCTGTTATTTCATTAGTATTTCTGTTTTCTTTATCTATCGTTCCTTTTTGCTTTATTGTCTTGTACCACGGTACTTTTATATTTGCTATTAATAGTCTATGGTCTGTTCCACATTCTGCCCCTCTCTTTACTCTTACGTCTTTTATTTTGATAGTGGTATCGTTTTTAATTATAATGTAGTCTATTATTGATTTTAGGTTTAGTGTTTCTTGCATCCAAGTATATTTGTGGATGTCTTTGTGTTTGTAGAATCCGTTTGTTATTTTGAGGCCGTTTAGTTCACACAGCTCTATTAGTCTCGCTCCGTTGTCGTTAGTAATGTCTTCTCCGAATGGTCCTATGGTATTGTCCTTTGTTTTCCTTCCTGTTCTCCCATTTAGATCTCCCATTATTATTAATTCTTGGTTTCAATACATTTTTGCCAGCGAGATTTCCATGCCGTGTACTCCCCTTGGAAGTCTTCAACGGGGATGTCTTTTATAAACCTCGTCGTAGTCGTTTTAATGTTGTCGACGGTGAACCAATGACGTCTTTTTATGAATTTTTTAAGTCTGGGAAACAAAAAAAAGTCCACCGGGGCCATGTCGGGACTATAGTACGGTTGGGCGACCGTTGTCACCCCGATCCGGGTCAGGTAGTATATCACGACAAATCCGGTGTGGCTAGGTGCATTGTTGTGGTGAAGCTTCCAAGAATCTTTGATCTAGTTCCTGACGCGGTTGACCCTCTGCTTCAGTCTCTTGAACACTTCTACGTAGAAGAAGAATAGAAGTTTGGTATAGAATTTGATTGCGCAGCGATGCTCCAGGGATTTCTCCATCGCGACTTCGGTGGCACTTCCGAGCAGAGGCTCTATCGCACGTCCTGATGCTCCGGGAACTCGGAGTCAATTGCCGCGCGATGCGTTGTATTGCCAAAGCTCCCATCACCGATCCCAAGATTTGTAAAAAAGGTGTTTTAAAACAGACTTTAAAAAACTCTATAAAAATGTAACGCATTACTTTTAGGATAAACCTTGTAGTCTATCTAAAGATTTGTCAACAAAGGTGCTTTAAAACAGATACTAAAAAATTCTATGTAAATGTAATTTATCAGACAGAGTTATCGTATCTCGTTAGCAGCACGGCACTATGATGTTATTACCGGCGATTTACGACCTCACAATTTTATTTTGCCCTTTTTTAGTACCTTCCTTCTTTCGCAGGTATACATCTCTACAAGTGCAGGCAATTCAAAAGAACTGAAGTATATCGAGTATGTCAACTTGTAAACACATTTGATCATATGGAATATATTGAGTATACTTAGATACGAGTAAGAGAGATAAACTGACACCTATTTCTTCCATCATTACACAATCAAATATTAGAAATAGTTTCGAGGAGTTTTCTTCGGTGTTGCATACTGTCTCCTACTTCCTTTCTTATTTACTTAAAAAATGTGATAGAAAATACCAACAATCTCGATATACGATTTCAGCGTTAATAAATAAGCCTCAGTTTCCCATTCGACTTCTCCATGCGGTTCCAACTACTCAGCAGATTGCCTGTTAAACTTAGTCATATGTTTCGCCCATTGGTACGAATCGACACAAGAACTCCTTTGGATTACGCCGAAACAGTGCTAGACAGTGTTCTAAATCTTCAACACGTTGCAGTTTTTGATCAATCGTGAGAGTACGCGGCATCCCTTGGGCATCTAACTTTTTTATATACAAATGTTCATGTAAAATATGTCTCACACATTCTGATGATATCTTCACGATGTCAGCATCCGAAACGTGGTGCATCATGGGTGCTTGTTCCGCAGTATGTAAGTTCACTAAACCATATAGTTATTTTGAACGGAGCAGATGAGCAATAATATTTCTCAAGCCATTCTTGGGTTCTGGCTGTATTTTTCCAATCAAAACGCAATATTTAATTAACAAGCGAATTTTTTTTTGTTCTATCGTGTTGCAAAAATCAAAAGTAGCGCCATTCAAACAGCTCTAACTCGTAAACTAATAGACAAAATGTCGTGAAAATTTTACACGAACCTTTTAAGAGTTGACACTAACTAAAAATCATATGATTTTTTTTTGTTTGCGCTGCAATCTCTAGTAGTGAAAACCCAGGCAGTAGTTCTGGTCTAAAAAAGTTAATGTTGCAGCCATAAGGCTACTCCAATCCACAAGCTTTATTACAAAATTTTCTAAGCGTTAACTTGGAAACAAACATGTCATGGTAGACGATAACGTTGCATACAGAGCAAAGAAATTTTGTTAAAAGCAGGAAAAATTATTTCTTACTAAAAAGTTTTATGCTCCACGACAGCTCTTAATCTTCACCAAGCTTAAATTTGACTATCGTCGTCGGTGGAAAATTTCCAAATGAAAGCTACTAGCTCGGCTAGGATCTTCTAACTCACCAGAAACCTTAATTCTTCGGAAAGTTGGTGTCTTGAGTTTATACTAAAAATAATGCATGAGAAATGCTAGATGGATTCGCTTGAGAACGGTCCTGTCTTTGTATCTGATATTAAACTACAGTCTTCCAATAATAATCCTCCAAAAGAAAAATAATTTTTTCTCTGACACTTCATTAAAAGAATTTCCCATTCAATCACTAAGGTAAAATCCAGACACGTACTTTTTGTCTCGGGATTAGAATACTTGAGAAGTATAATAAAGATGCCTTATTTCATTACTAGTTAGGTGTAGATTTAAAAAACAAATACGTATATTAAGAAGTAAGGTCAGGTCAACAGTGGCGTGAAAACCCTGATATTGTAAACCGTAAAATACTTATAAGTACTCGATATACATGCAAGCAAACAATTACCTATTCCAAGGGAGAACATAAGTAGAATATTAAGAACAAACTTCCAATGGTTTAAGATCTTTTTAGTAGGTTGCTAAGGCGTTTATTTCACTAAATTAACTATTTTATTACTTATATGACCAGATAGATTATTGTTGCAACATTTAAGTCAAAGCTAACTTAGCTGAAGTTTTAGCTTTAAACTGTCCCCTTCCAAAGAAACATGATACCCTCAAAACTTAGTATCTTAACGTAGGTAGATTCCAGCCTTTAGCCTGGATAGTATTTCATCGAGTCTAGAAAATATGCCATCGGACTTACATCATTTTTTTCATTTATTTGAACAACAGAGCTCAGTGGAAATAACTTTGGGAGGCTTACATCCGACTATGGATGGAATAAGCTAATAATGATGATGATAATGATTAGAATGGTCCTCAATAGTTGATATCTGCGTCTACATTGATCATTCTGTACCGTGTGGACAGTGTCCCTTTAGAAACATCTATTCCAATAATAATTCGTCGTTCGAAGTTTTGTCGATATTATCTTGAGATTGATTTTATTTGACTGTCGTTCATGGAGAGACTTTGCTAATCAACCTTATCACTTCTGTTGGTTTTTTTGGTGACGACATTGTATTTCATGTCCTCTTAACTGTAACACTGTTTAACTCACTGCTTTGGAGATAGCCCGATGTAATATTGAATATTCGGCAAGCTTACATAGGTATATACCAAGGTTTAGTATTCGTTGGTCTAGTTGCTTACTTACATCCAGCAGTCATCTGTCTCCTTGATGCTGGGGAAGCGTTCTTTTTTCAGCGGCTCCCCGAGGATGATGATTCTGTCCTTTGGTGAAGAGTGCTCTAATATATATATATATATATATATATATATATATATATATATATATATATATACATATATATATATATATATATATATATATATATATATATATATATATATATAAATATATATATATATATATATATATATATATATATATATATATATATATATAATATAATAAGCAATTATTATTATTATCAGAAACCATCAGTAAAATACGTGTTTAACATTTGGTTAAAGTGAACGAATTTAAATTCTGGAATGACACAATGATTTCGCATTCCTGCTCACGCACTTTTAAAAAAGAAAAATGTAATCGATTTGCAAGCTCATCTGAAAATTTCGCGATTGACATTGACAAGTGGTCAGGATCAAAGTCAGCTCTGTTTTTCGAAGGGAAAAAATGGCCCTACACCATTTAGATTTATCTGTTATTTCGTTCGTTGTGTAACAAAACAATTTAACAATTTAGCTATCATTTGTTTCTGAAGGAATAGAGGAGTATCGCGGTAAAGCGAGGCTAAACAAAACGGTTTAAATTTTAGAAATTAATTGGTAGCGTTGGTCGTAGCCAAAAGTCGTACTATGTATATACATATATATATATATATATATATATATATATATATATATATATATATATATATATATATATATAAATATATACATATATATATATATATATATATATATATATATATATATATATATATATATAAATATATACATATATATATATATATATATATATATATATATATATATATATATATATATATATATATATATATATATAGCATATAGATATGTTTTGACGAATGTTCTCACGGGTGTGAAATGTAGTAGTGGTTTTTCGGGTATCCCGTGTTAGCTTGAAGTCCCTTGATGGACGGTTTCGCTGACGTTTCGATGGAATTTCATCCATCTTTTTCAAAGCGTTGATCACTGGTCGGTGTCTTGGCGTTGAATCTCATTCAAGCTAACACGGGATACCACTACTAATATATATATATATATATATATATATATATATATATATATATATATATATATATATATATATATATATATATATAGTCGACACTGTTTATAGTGAAACTCTATTTAGTGAAAAACTCTTTATAGTGCAATTTTTTCAAGACCTAGAATATTTTAATGAAATTTCATGTAAAAAGCCCTGCATATAGTGAATCTGTAAAATAGTAACACTCTATATAATAAAATTTTTACCGGAATTTTATGTATAAATTTTTATGCATTTATTGAGATCTTTGCCATTTCGGGTTTCCCATTTTTATCTAACATTAGCAAGAATTCCATTTTTATGACGCATTCTTTTGAAAAGGTTCATAACGCGTTTATAACTCCTAATGGTTGGCAATAAATCAGGTAGATTTCTGTGAGAAACCCGGGGAATAACCCATTTTATAGAAACCCGGGGGAAAAACCCATTTTATAGTCGAGGCCTAGTAATTCGCAAATTCAGGTTCAGTTTCTTTTTGTTTAAGAATCAAGTAAGATGTCCAAGCGAGTGTGTTTTAAGTTTAGCTAAGAAAATTAAAGTTTTGGAGGAAGTTGATAAAGGTTGCAAAAAAATTGATGTTGCTGCAAAATTTGGTGTTTCTCCAAGTTGCGTCTCTCTGATAATAAAAAGTCGCGACAGTATCATCAAGAAACCTAGTGTTCCAAGCAGTCGAAAACGAGTGCGGGTGAGTACTTACGAGGATGTAAATGAAGCAGTTTTACAATGGTTTCAAGTGGCCCGAACGCATCAAAACGTACCAATATCGGGAAATTTAATAAAGCAAAAGGCTCTACAATTTGCTAAAGAATTTAACTGCGTTAATTTTTTAAGCTAGTGAAGGGTGGTTGAGTGCCTGGAAGACTTTCAATTGTTTTCAAGACGGTGTCTGGCGAGAGTGCAAGCGTTAGTCAGGAGGACTGTGACATTTGGACTGAAACTGTTTTAAAAAGTGCATTGAAAAAGTACGAGCCAAAAAACGTTTTCAATTGTGATGAAACCGGTTTGTTTTTTAAATGTTTGCCAAATAAAACTTTTGCTTTTAAAAGTGATAAATGTTTTGGTGTTAAAACAAGTAAAGAAAGAGTGACACTTATGGTTGGAACAAACATGGATGGCTCAGAAAAACTGAAATTACTGCTCATAGGTAAAAGCAAAAATCCCCGTTGTTTAAAAGGAGTTAAATCTCTGGAGTTAGATTACGCCAATAATAAAAAGGCACGGATGACTTATGAGATTTTCGAAAGATGGATCAAAGAACTGGACACGAAAATGAAAAGCCAAAAGCGAAAGATTGTGATGTTTATAGACAATTGTCCTGCACATCCAGTTACTGTAAGTAAAAAATTAAGGAATATTGAATTGATCTTTTTTCCACCAAACATGACCTCCAAATTGCAACCTATGGACCAGGGTATTATAAAAAACATAAAACATCAATACCGAAACAGAGTTGTTCACAAAATTGTTATTGCGATTGATAACAATCTTCCAGTCCAAAAATTGATTACCCTTAAAGAGTGTATAACCGAAGTCGCTAAAGTATGGAGTGAAAATGTTTCTCAGAAAATTATCAAAAACTGCTTTTCTAAAGCAGGTTTTACTGAAAAAATTGACGAATGGGAAGAAGAAGACGAAATGAATCTCGCTACCTTAAAAAGGCAGTGGGGTATTCTACAAAAACTGCTACCGTCGACGCAGATTTTTTATTTGAAGATTTCTTAGAAATCGACAATGATGTTGGCACGACAGATCTCCCAACTGACCAAGACATAATTGACGATATAAAAAGTATAGAAGATCATGAAGAAGAAACTGAAATCGGGGAATGTCCTGCTAAATTTAGTGAAAATGAAATAAGAAATGCATTTGACATTGTGCGAACTACTCTCAGGGGCCAGGAAAGTGTACCTGATCAAATCTTTGTGCATTTGAATAAATGCGAGAATTTTGTTGAGCAACAATTATTTTTCAAAAGTAATGTTCAAAAGAAAATAACTGATTATTTTTCCTAGTACGTATGTACGTAGTATGTACATATGTATTACCAGATTTTGTATTATTCTTTTTATTTCGTATGTAGTACATATATACATAAAGTCCGTAGTTATATCTTTACACGTGCGTCATAGTTTTCAGGCAATATCCCAGACGACTATTATATTTTTTGTCTCTTTTTACCAATACCTACGATTTATTGGTGAAAAGAGACAAATAATACACGTATAATAGTCGTCTGTTATATGGCCTGAAGACTATGATGCACGGGTAAAGATATAACGTACGGACTTTATGTATGTATTTAGCCCTGTACATGCTATGTACTATTTAAAACTTTCAAATGTTTAATAAAATCTTTTCTAATAATTCAATTTTGCAATTTTTTTTGTTGCTTGTGCCTTATAAAATACAAGTAAATGATTACCAATATAAAAATACATACATAGCAATATATACGGATTTTTTCTTTATATAGTGAAAAACTTTCTATAGTGAAATTTCGGTCAACATTTTGGTTCTTTACTATATAGAGTGTCGACTGTATATATATATATATATATATATATATATATATATATATATATATATATATATATATATATATATATATATATATATATATATGTATGTATGTATGTATGTATATATATATATATATATATATATATATATATATATATATATATATATATATATATATATATATATATATGTATATATGTATATATATATATATATATATAACAGGAGAAGGGTAGTCTTGACCGACTAGTTAAACACCAGTATTATGTTCTTGGGTAAGCGGTCTTTGGAAAAGAAATAAAAAGTTTTTGACACCTTTTTAGCTACGCCAGACTTTCGGAAATATTTCATTTTCTTCATCAGGGCTACAATTATAGTAAATTGTCAATATTTTTAAGATTAAAAGTAAAGAACAACCCTATTTTATATGTAACATTAAAGTACTTACTGCTAAGTGCTGTGTTCAAAAATTATTCTTTGTGGGGGCACTTTATTACACTTATTTATCAGAAAAAACATGAGAAAAACTCGACATAATCCTCTTTGGGAAATATAATATGCTTTTACTCTATTTTGTTAGTATAGTACGAAGAATTGTGTGGTTTCAAAGTGATTTTAATTTATAAAGGATTTTTTTGTTATGTTTTCTTGTTATTTTGCTAATTAGCAAAATGACAAGACACACTGCCCTTAGCAAAATGAGAAGAAAACATAACAAAAAAATCCTTTATAAATTAGAATCACTTAAGAACCACACACTTCTTCGTACCATACTAACAAAATGGAGTAAAATCATATTATATTTCCCAGAGAGGATTATGTCGAGTTTTCCTCATGTTTTTTTCTGATGAATAAGTGTAATAAAGTGCCCCCACAAAGAATAATTTTTGAACACAGCACTTAGCAGTATCTACTTTAATGTTACATATAAAATAGGGTTGTTAATCTCAAAAATACTGATAATCTACTATAATTGTAGCCCTGATGAAGAAAATGAGATATTTTCGAAAGCTTGGCGTATCTAAAAAGGTGTCAAAAGCTTTTTAGTTCTTTTCCGAAGACCGCTTACCCCAAGAACATAATACTGATTTTAATCTAAAATTTTTTAATGGCGTCAAGATCTAACTGAAGATAAGCCCAGATCAGGAATACCGCCAAATATGAAGCGCTTGCTAAAGAAGATGAAAAATATAGTTTTCAAGAATATGTACGAAGATTTAAGGAACTGTGAAAATGTCAAAAACAAATAATCTAGACAGAATCAGGAAAATTGAGCTCTGATTATTAAATATTTTGAGGCAATTTATTGTTGCTCTTTTTAAATAGTAGTTATTCGTACTCCACTGCCTCGTTTAATATAGTCTTTTTATAGGTTAAAAATTGAAGATGTTCTTTATAGTTGACGACTCATTGTTTGTCGTTTCAAATATTAATTTTCTTTCATTGGCTTGCTTGAACGTGCAATTATATCTGACGCGAACGATATTCTTAGTTTTATTCATACTTCGATTCTGTTTTCTATTCTCTGTTTTTAAGTTCGAGATAGTGAATTCATCTTCACTTTTTGGAATATCTAAATAGGTCGGTAGCTTGAATCTGTAACATGAGAAATGTTCGGTTGATGTAGTAGGCTTTCTTTTACCACCTTCTTGAAGAAGTTTATTTTATCGAGAATCCCGGCTCTATGGAATAAACTATGTGTGTCTTCTATTGACTGGTACAATCTCTAGTGACTCTAGACCAACCTAAATCGGCAGGCGCCACTTCACTCTTTAGGAATCCCTGTTGACCGACATTTATAATTTTACTAAAATAGGGCAAAATAATATTTTTAAAATATAGAAATACCTTTAATATTCCCATTTCACAGGAAAATGGATATATTCTAGTAAATTCCGTTATCCACCAACTATACATTTTATCTTAAATAAGTGTAAATTTTAGTTTCGCCCCAATTCCAAATTAAACAAATAGCCGAGCAGACCCATTCCAACTTCCATTACGGAGCGATAACTCCCTAATCCAACAATTTAGACCATTTGTTTTCACTAATACCGCTTAAGCAAAAGTTTGACAAATAAAATCGGACGGGCCGTATATGCTGCTCCAGTTCAAGCGACTACTGGACCGTTAGAAACGGGTTGACAGCAGATCTAGCTCAGTTAAATTAGAGGTTAGATTTAGATTAAAAAAAAACTTTTTTTTTTGCCAGGGACGTTTTTTCGTAGTTTCCTTGAAATTCAGTAGAATATATACACCGAAGGTGTAGCTCCACCACGCTGGAATCAGGACTGTATAAAACTTCATTTTTTTTCGGCGTTTTAGACTACTAACGATGATAATCAATGTAGTGTACCTCATTTTATTAGGAAAAAAAAATGATAATTAAGATTTTAGAACGTTCTCAAGGATTTAAAACTTGCCTAATATTGTAAGTAGTTAAACGTAGTAATAACCAAAATTCTAATTTAAAAATCTCCTGAAACAAAAAATTAGATATAAAAATTAGTTTTAGCAAAACAAGTTCAAAAACTAGAAATTGTAACGTCTATAAAAAAGCAGGTTAGGAAAATACAGCTCTAATAAGGAAAAAATTATGGGAAGAGGTGTGCAGCGTAACATAAGGAATCGATTGTAGCTACATGGAAGTGAAAAAAAAAATATGACAGATAAATATCTATGAATATACTATAATATGCTATATATCACCACTACATCAAACACTTTATTTTTGCACTCGACGCGCGTTTCGCTAGCCATGTTAGCTTCATTAGGAGCGATGATTGAGTGAGGACTGGAGTCAATCATCGCTCCTGATGAAGCTAACATGGTTAGCGAAACGCGCGTCG
The DNA here is from genome assembly GCA_019049505.1 of Pachyrhynchus sulphureomaculatus. NCBI lineage: Eukaryota > Metazoa > Arthropoda > Insecta > Coleoptera > Curculionidae > Pachyrhynchus > Pachyrhynchus sulphureomaculatus. The sequence continues at coordinate 182,551,845 of CM032454.1, forward strand.
AGTGCAAAAATAAAGTGTTTGGTGTAGTGGTGGTATATACTGAGTAGTATTATTGTGCCAAAGATTCCACATTCCCAACATAATCTATGAATATATATATATATATATATATATATATATATATATATATATATATATATATATATATATATATATATATATATATATATATATATATATATATATATATATATATATATATACATATATATATATATATATATATATATATATATATATATATATATATATATATATATATATATATCTATAATCTATAATATATATAAAATGCAACGTCTCTCTGTCTCTCTGTCTGTCTGTCCGTTAGTGCGCTTATCACTGGAGAACTACTTATCCGATTTACGTACTTTTTTTTTAAAACATACATATGTTCTCTGGCCAGGTTATAGGCTATATTTTATTACGATAGCATAAGGAATGAGCAATGACGTAAAATAGCGAATGAAGTCGGAAAAAAGTTTGCCGCTAGCGCGTTCCTTTGCAATACACAGCCTAAACCATTAAATATGGAACAATATTATGTAGCAAAGAATATCTGTAATCTATAATCTATAATATATATAAAATGCAATGTCTCTCGGTCTGTCTGTCTGTCCATTAGTGCGTTTATCACGCGAGAACCACTTATCCGATTTACCTGTCTTTTTAAATTCATACATATATTCTTTGACCAGGTTATATAATAATAATAATCTATATCTATAATATATATAAAATGCAACGTCTCTCTGTCTGTCTGTCTGTCCGTTAGTGCGCTTATCCCTCGAGAACCACTTATCCGATTTACGTGATTTTTTAAATTCATACATATGTTCTCTGACCAGGTTATAGATATATATTTTATTACATCTATAATATATATGAAATGCAACGTATCTCTGTCTGTCTGTCTGTCCGTTAGTGCGCTTATCCCTCGAGAACCACTTATCCGATTTACGTGATTTTTTAAATTCATACATATGGTCTCTGACCAGGTTATAGATATATATTTTATTACATCTATAATATATATAAAATGCAACGTATCTCTGTCCGATTTACGTACTTTTTTTTAAAAACATACATATGTTCTCTGGCCAGGTTATGGGCTATATTTTATTACGATAGGTAGCATAAGGAATGAGTAGTGACGTAAAATAGTGAATGAAGTCGGAAAAAAGTTTAGCGCTAGCGCGTTTCCTTGCAATGACCAGCCTAAACCATTAAATATGGAACAATATTATGTAGCAGAGAATATCTATAATCTGTAATCTATAATATATATAAAATGCAATGTCTATCTGTCTGTCTGTCTGTCAATTAGTGCGTTTGTCACGCAAAAACCACTTATCTGATTTATGTGTGTTTTTTTTTTAAATTCATACATATATTCTTTGGCCAGGTTATATAATAATAATAATGATAATAACCTATATCTATAATATATATGTCTGTCTGTCTGTCCGTTAGTGCGCTTATCCCTCGAGATCTACTTATGCAATTTACGTGATTTTTTAAATTCATACATATGTTCTCTGACCAGGTTATAGATATATATTTTATTACATCTATAATATATATAAAATGCAACGTATCTCTGTCTGTTTGTTCGTTTGTGCGCTTATCACTAGAGAACCACTTATCCGATTTACGTGCTTTTTTTTTAAAGATGCTAAACCATTAAATATGGAACAATATCCAGTAGCAAAGAATATCTATAATATATATAAAATACAACGTCTCTCTATCTGTCTGTCTATCCGTTAGTGTGCTTATCACTGGAGAACCACTTATCCGATTTACGTTCTTTTTTGTTAAACATACATATAGGATATATTTTATTACGTTAGGTGACATAAGGAATAAGCAGTGACGATAATAGTGAATCAAGTCGGAGAAAAGTTTGCCGCTAGCGCGTTCTCATGCAATACACTGCCTAAAGTATTAAATATGGAACAATATCATGTAGCAAAGAATATAATATATAAAAAAATGCAACGTCTCTCTGTCTGTGTGTCTGTCCGTTAGTGCGCTTATCACTCGAGAACCCCTTATCCGATTTACGTGTTTTTTTTTTTTAATTCATACATTTGTTCTCTGGCCAGGTTATCTATAATCTTCTATCTAGAATATATAAAATGCAACGTCTCTCTGTCTATCTGTCCGTTAGTGCGCTTATCACTTGAGAACCACTTATCCGATTTACGTGTTTTTTTGTAAATTTTTACATGTTCTATATAATTCGATATAAACCTAGATAATGGGAGATAAATATAAATAATGGGAGATAAGGAGAAATAATGGGAGATAAGGACAAATATTGAGAGATAAGTCGAGATAAGCCTAGATAATGGGAGATATTTTATTACGTTGGGTAACATAAGGAATAAGAAATGACGATAGTGGCGAATCAAGTCCACGCGAGCGGAGCCGCGGGCCCGGCTAATGTATATATATATATATATATATATATATATATATATATATATATATATATATATATATATATATATATATACCATATATATACAGCGTTGGCCAAAAGTATTAGACACCCTACAATTTACTTCATTTCTTGAGTTTCAGGGTAAAAAATTAAATTCGTATGTTTTGTAAAATCGTATATTGAGGTAAAATTATGAAATAAATTAATATTTGGTGTGTCCGCCCTTGCGTACTAACCTAGTACATTCAGTTGTACTTATGGCATCCCAATCATCCATCAAAGCGCTTTTTAACGCTGCTTTTGATGTTATGCTATGCTCCCGTATCTTGCGCTTCAGAATACTCCAAAGATGCTCGATAGGGTTTAGATCTGGAGACTGCGCCGGCCTATCCAACAAGACAATGTTATTATCTCTAAACCAACGCATCGTAGCCGCTGATTTATAACAAGGTGCATTATCTTGCTGAAATCTGATTTCCTCTAAATTAGTGTCGCCAAAAATGCGCGTTAGCGAAGGTATCAGTACAGTTTCTAGTACATTTATGTACTTTTGGCTGTTCATGCGGCCTTCACAAATGAACATTTCGCCGACACCTTTAGCAGCCACGCAGCCCCAGATCATAATGCTGCCTCCTCCGTGTTTTACAATAGGTACCACGCGATCTGGATGGTATTTCTCGCCGACACGTCGCCTCACGAATGTCACACCTGACGTTCCGAATAGCTGTAAGAATAGAAAGAATACTCAATTAAAAAATTAGTTATTATTTTGACTAAAACGGATTAAACCAAGAGTAATTTTATGTAGTTATTTGTTAAAATAAATCATATAAAAACTTACCTCAAAGTTGGATTCGTCGGACCATACAACATTAGACCAATCCTCTTCGCTATAATGTTGGTGCTTCAGAGCCCACTCTAAGCGTTTCTTCCTATTGGTCTCTGAAAGCCAAGGCTTCTTTCTAGCTTTGCACCCTCTTAATCCAGCTTCTGACAGTCTTTTCCTTGCCGTTCGAGAACTAATCGGCAACTTAATCTCTTCCGACAGAGTTGCAGCGAGCTAAGATGATGTTTTTTTTCGATTTTTAATAGACTCGCGGATGAGTTTTCTGTCCTGTTGCACATTAGTCTTACGTTTTCTGTCCGTTCTCATTTTGTTGGCATGGGAGCCAGTCTCCACAAACCTTTTAATAGCACATTGCATTGCGCACTAACTTGGCTACTTCTACTTGGCACGTGCCTTGTTCATGTAAGGTTTGAATTTAATATAAGAACGTCCAGTTTACAAATAAAACACGTACGGAAGCTTTTTGATACTACAAGTAGTAAAAGGAGACTGATAAAACATTAAAAATATTTTTCAAAAAAATCTCATTATCGCGGTTTTGTGGGCCAGGTGTTTTATGGACCTGTAAAAGAGATTGTCTATTGTTTAAGTTAGCTTTTGACAGCGCCGCCTGAAGTACTGTTAAAACAATTAGTCTTTTTTTAATACTTTATGAGTTTCACGTGTTTATTAGGGGCGCCTAATACTTTTGGCCAAGGCTGTATATATATATATATATATATATATATATATATATATATATATATATATATATATATATATTCATGTATGTGTGTGTATGTGTGTAAGCAGGAGTGAGTGAGTGTGATTGTGCCTATAACTCATTACGTATGTTTACTAAGTGTTTCTTTAAGAAAGTCGTCTCATATATATATGAGTAGCATATAGTTAGTAGCATTTGTAGTCTTGAGTAGCGACTACGAATATGAACTACTAACAATTTGAATTATTGCAGTACAATCAATTTCTGTAAAAAGTACCATACAGTGTGCGTAACTGCGTATACATTAGATACAGCGACTATTTTGCACCAGTTAAAGACTATAAATAACTACTCATCATGAATTACTAATTCACTTCAATCAATTTTATTCTACTGCAGTAAATCGCTTGTAGTTTTTGAACTTGCTGTCCCTTTTTTTAAAACTAATTTTCATATCTATTTTTTGGTATCACGAAATTTTTTAATCAAAAAATTTTTTTTTATTACTACATTCAACTACCTATAGTATTAAGCAATTTTTAAAGGCTTCTGAGCGTTTGATTTATCAATCACGACCTAAAATTTTAATTATCATTTTTTTCCAAATAGACATTAAAACTACCATCAAATGAGGTACACTACATTGATTAGCATCGTTTGTAGTCCAAAATGCCCAGAAAAAATGAAGTTTTATATAATCCGAGTTCCAGCGTGATGGAACTCGAAGGTATATAAAATTACCGCTTCATGTGGTATGGTGTATGTAGAAGAGACTGGAAGATCAATACTGACACCTCATTTATTAAAATGGGTTACGGTTAGGCCGTTTAGGTGATCGTAGTTGGGAAACGGCTTTACTTAGTGTATGCATAATAATAGAGATGCGTGAAGCCCTTTAATACAGAATTGGTGAAAGCAACAATTGAAAACAACAAAAATATGAAGACAGTTAACAATAGAGAAGGAACTAGTATACGTCAATTAAAAGGCACACACGGTAAGATAGTGAAGCAGACCTGATTGAAATTGCTGAATATTTTTACAGCACACTTTCAGTGAAAAAGGGTATGAGACAGGGAGATACTATATCTCTCTTGCACTGAAAGATGTCTTCAAGAACCTAAATTGGGACGGGAAAGGTGTAAGAATTGATGGCAGATATCTGAATCATCCCCGTTTTGCAGACGACGTCGCGCTGGTCAGCCAAGACATAAATGAGTCGAAAATTATGTTTTAAGATCTTCACGGGGAATCAGCAAAAATTTGCCTATCTATGAACCTAACAAAAACTGAAAGAACAACATAAGAAGAAAGAAAAGTACGTATACATTGGGTACCTCGCCTGCATAAGCGGAAAGTTGGCAGACCAACAAAACGTAGGCTGGACGACATTAAACAAGAAGTCGAAAAAAATTGGCACCAACTAGCCTAGAATAAGGAAAGAGTCGGGGGAGGCCTCTGTCCAGGAGTAAACTGTGAGGGGCTGCTAGAAGAAGAGGAAATTTTGCAGTTTTCCTTAATAAAATAATTGCCGTGGGACTTCCTTTTATCTCAGACACCCTCGTGTTCATACCCATATCCCCAACACTAGACACAGAATACTATAGGGTCAAAATATTGGACGTTCCTGTTTAAGAGATGCTTCACCTATCGGGCTTCCCAACTTTACAATAATATCTCGTATAGTTTTAAGTATTAAACTAAGTACTTATATCAGTAGTAGAATCAAGGTTTTATGAAAGAACAGTCTGGCTGTTAAAGGTCAATTTTCCGGTAAATGGCACCCTAGTCTTGGTGTTTATTATTATTATATAATAGTAATATTGAATTCGGGAACTAAAAGAAATAAAATAAAAGATGGCTTTTAACTCTTTGTATATTTTTTATTTCTCGATTTATAATATTATTGTACAGATATTTTGTCATGACACTCATGTTTCATCCAAACTAAAAATAAAATTTATATTTAAAAAAGAACTGATGGAAGCGATATTCTTTATTATTACTTCTTAAATTCTCCAGAAGAAATTCCTATTTTCTTGTCTGCCAACAATTACATTTAAAAGCAAGGGCAAAACGCCCAAATAAAGGGCATCCAGATTCTTGTAATTTTCAGCTACATTTAACTTTTAGGCAATATCGTCTTGTGTTTTGCATAAATCGAAAATCTAGGGTTGGGCTGTAAAGTTTAAAACGGAGGCGTCTCTTAACTCTCTAGATTATAGGGGCGAAAGATACCTGTGGATATTGTGTAAAATTGTATTTTCTGCGTCAGTAATAAAATAAAATATATCTGTTAAATCTATAATGTTAATAATGTGGAAAAAAATATACCGGTTATGAACATACAAAGCATCAGGACGAAGTAGGAATTAAAACATTACAATTAGAATCAGAAGAATTATACAGAGAAGAAGCTATCATTTGTTTTTGAAGGCATGGAGGAGTGTCGCGGTAAGGCAAAGCTAAAGAAAACGCTTTAAATTTTGGAACTTATTTGATAGCGTAGGTCGTAGAAAAGTCGTACTATATACATTCATATATATATATATATATATATAATATATATATATATATATATATATATATATATATATATATTATATATATATATATATATATATATATATATATATATATATATATGTATAGATATATATATATATATATATATATATATATATATATATATATATATATATATATATATATATTATATATTATATAGAATCTAGAATCTTTTAATGAGCTAAATCAAGATCAGCCCAAATGAGAAACCTACGACAATCATTTCTCCTAATTAAGCTAATATGGTTAGCCAAACGCGCGTCGAGTGCAAAAATAAAGTGTTTGGTGTAGTGGGGATATATACGGAGTAATGTTATTGTGCCAAAGATTCCACATTCCCAACTTAGTACAACGAGGATTTGTTGGAAATTTCATTACGAAGAGTTTGGTTCTCTTGTCCCGATTCGACTTATATAACTGGAGTTATTTACATTTTAAGCTCAAAAAACGCGTTATGAAAACCTAAATTGTTTATAAACAAAAGGGCACAAGTTTTTCGAGGTTCAAAAGTCAGGACAATACTCCTGGTGATACCCCAGAGAAGATAAAATCATAATATTGCTGTATCTAAACTATGCCTATCGCATCATTATTTTGACCTTCTTTTACTGCACTGTTATAGAGGGAGTATGAGTTTAAAAAACTTGTGGGTTAGTTTCTAATGTGTAAATCTATGCTACCTTAACCTAACTAAGTCTAATTAAAAACTAAAAGCTAAGTTCCCGGCTATTTTGGAAGTGTTGTGTTACAATAGTGATAATGGTGTCGGATTACATGTTTAGCTTATTTTTTTGGAGCGGAGTAGCTCAACTACACTACGACCTTATCCCTATATACAAAGCACGTAATAGAGTCCCTCTTGGTAGTCCAGTTTTAGTCATGTCTATTGTCAGTCTATTGTAGTATGTCTGAGGGTCGGAAGTAGCTTTCTCAAGAAAGTGAAGCTTTGTGTACTTCGGGTGAATTCTTTTATTCTGGGCATTTGAAACTCCCTGTGCAACTGATTGTTGCGGACAAACCAGGGAGCTCCAGCTTGTCTTGAACTGTCTGTCTCGACGTTTTCCAGACCTTTGGCAGCCGTACGTAAAGCCCTGATAATCGTTTTGTAAGTTAGCAACTTGTTATGAGTTGATAATTTACCTCGATGGTTCAGAAGCGAGTACAGCTTCCTTAGGAGCTGATTTGCCTTACGCACGGCCGTTGTTGGTCTACCTCTGCATCTTTTGTGTTCTCTAGGCTTCCATTCAACTCTACGGCGTGTCCATTTGTTATCATTTATCCTTGTGATATGCCCAGCCCAATTCCACTTTAATATACATATTTGTTGTATTACATCTCTCAGTTTTGATCTTCTTCGAATCTCGATGTTAGGAATCTGATCTTGGAATCTAATATTTAACATTCTCCTCTCCATTGCACTTTGGGTTACTTAGAGTTTATATATTACACTTTTATTTAAAGGCCACGTTTCAGTGCCATATGTTAATACAGGCAGTACATATTGATCCAATACTCTGGCTTTTTATTGTATTTGGGATGTCCAATTTAAATGTAGATTGTAACCTTCTGAACGCAGACCAAGCGAACGAGACTTTTCTATCCAAGTCAACCTTTAAATTATTTTTTGATATTTCGATTTTTTGTCCTAAATATATGAATGTTTCCTATTCTTTCACCTTCTATTAATAGTTCTTGGCCGTTATCTTTACTTTCGTTGTTCAGATATTTAGTTTCGGTGAAATTTATTTTTAGACTCATTTCTCGAGACTTGTTATTTAATTCTTTTAGCATTTCTTGTAATTCTTCTTTTGTGATGGTCATCAGAGTCACATCATCTGCGAACCTTAAGTGATTTAATCGTTTACCGTCCATTAGTATTCCTTTATTTTCCCACTTTAACTATTTGAACATGTCTTTTAGAGTCAACGTGAATAGATTTGGGGATATCGAGTCGGCTTGTTTAATTCCTCTTTTAATTTTTATTTTATTTACTTTTTCTTCAACCATTATTTGTGAAGTGGCATTTTTGTATATGTATTCAGTTTACTGGTTTGCTTGAACGTGCAGTTATATCTGACGCGAACGATATTCCTAGTTTTATTCAAACTTAGATTCTGTTTTCTATTCTCTGTCTTTCAATTTCACCTTCATTTTTTGGAATATCTAATAAGGTCGGTAGCTTGAGTCTGTAACATGAGAAGTGTTCGGTGGATGTAGTAGTCTTTCTTTTACCACCTTCTTGAAGAAGTTTAATTTATTGAGAATCCCGGCCCTATGGAATAAACTATGTGTGTCTTCCATTGAGGGGTACAACCTCTAGCGACTCTAGACCAATGTAAATCGGCATGCGCCGCTTCACTCTTTAAGAATCTCTGTTCACCAACACTTGTAATTTTACTAAAATATGTAAAATAATAATGTTGAAAAAAATACAGGTTATGAACATACAAAACATCAGGACGAAGTGGGAATTACAATATTATGGTTAGAGTCAGAAGAATTATACAGAGAAGAATGTTTCTAACAAATTAGTAAAATACAAAAATAATAATATCTTTTAATAGGCTTTGTATCCTAAAGACTTTCTTACACTTTTCGTTAAATGTCGTGTCTAGAAGTTCCGCAAAATTCCGCAAATGTGGCCTTTTTTTCTTGATTTCACCATGCGAACTATCTAATAAACCAACGTAATAGAATCCGGTGATTGTTCACCGCTGCTCAAGATAATGGACCAGTGTTATTTCATGCTCATTCCAAAAAACCTTTCCAGCTAATGTCTTTATTTTTTGAAGGTTCGGGCGGCTTTCATGCGATCCTAGTCAGTTTGCAGACTGTCTGTTGGCGTTTAGTGGTAGATCCATGTTTCGTCTATTGTTATGAATCGACGAAAAACTTTTGGGTGTCTAAATTGCGCTGCCATCTCTCGGAGAGTCTCGGGACTTTTCACCCCATGTTCTTGATGGACACGGATATAGTCTGATCAATGGATCTTTGCAGTCATGTGATCAACGCGACGTCAAGAATATTCATATGATTCAATCGGCTGATAATTCAATGTCGGCGGCTTGAGTTTTAAAATGACAATATTAAAAGTAGAAAGATAATTTAAAATTTTTCATTCGTTTTGGTAATTAACGAAAACTACTGTTATATTAAACGTGTATGATGTGTAAAACATCCTAGTTCCTATTTGTGAAGGACATTTACCTCTCTGCATAAATCCAACGTCTAATATCACCTATTTTTATTTTTCAGGTTGCTATTAGATTATTTCGTGAGTAAATTTACTTCATAAAAAGTTTCGTCAAGCTGACGGGCAACGTGTGCATTTTTATTTTCTATAGATTTTCTAAGAAAAGCCGTCCTTATTGAACAAATTCTTGGTGTCTCCGATAATGCTCGTTGTAATCTTTCTTAAATTTGAAACCCAAATCCAGAAGTAATGTTCGAAGTTCTTTACTTAAGTTAATAGTAATATGTTTTTCTAAAAGTACAATAAGATTTACTTTTGTTTTCACTTAAACCGATAGATATTAATAGCTACTTACTTTGTGCATACATATCATATAATGTATTACGAATGTCCATTTTAGAATTTTCACTCAGATCATGGGTCTTAGCTTGTTTCCTTGGTCGTGATTTTCCAGGTGTTAAAAGCAATTCATTTTTATCACTACCAATTTTGATGCTCGCTACAGTTCTCGTACAAATCTGTAAAGCAGCAGCGACTCTCTGGAACCAAAACATTGTAGATACATTAAAAAGATATACCTATGTGATTTATTTACCTCTTGTACAGCATTAGGAGTTATAAGAGGACCCTTGTTATCCCTTTCCGATGTAAAATACACTATTAATTTCGCCACAAAATCTCTTGCTTGACTATTCAAATGTTTTTATGTGAAGAGTATTTGAACTCTGAACAGAACTATTTATTAGTTGGCAAGTATATTCCAAAATTCAATAAGAGGATAAAAACGATAGTGACCGTTGACTGCTTGGTCCAATAAACGTGGAATAAAATTTGCTGCACTGTTCACGTTTTTTTGTGGGAAATTCTGGTGACGTTTGAATTTATGGTCAAACTTTCGTAACGCGGCTTAAATTAAACATAAAGATGACGTAATCTCAATCCGTCAAAGAATTATCGATTATTTTTATTGCCTATAAACTCGGCGGTACTGGCTTCTAAAACATGAAGCTATATCCAAATATCAGGTTGCTCGTTGTCTTTCTTGCATATGTACAAATAACCGAGACAGATAATGGACCGAATGTCGTAAATAACTTCAGATGACAGACGACCTACGTTTTTAAGTTTTTAACTATACTTATTGACAAGAAGAATAATATAGACGGATGTTTACACTATATTCAGACATTTATGACACGCATGCAGAGCATCATTGATCGGATTTTATCTTACGTCACGTGAAAGAAGGATACCTGCATACCCCTAAACTATATAACAATTATCACCACTACACCAAACACTTTTCGTATTCTATTGGGATTCATCGACGAAGCAAAAATCAATACAATGGATTTATAACAGCTCTCTATCTCCAAAGAGTTAAAAATTCAGTCGTTTTCTGAAAAGTAGGTTGCGACTGTTTTTTGCGACACCAAAGGAATTTTGCTTATTTAATATACGAAAGAAGGGTGTACACAAAGCTCTGCTTGTTTACATCTAAAGCCAATCTAAGATTAACAGTGAACTCAAGGGAGAGCGACTGGAAGCGATCAGTTACGATTTCGTTGAATGTAAGTATTGACAGATTTCTAAAATTTAAAATATTCGTTTATCGGCTTTGTCTATAGTATTAAAAGTCTAATGATCTAATGAAGTGAAATTATCGTTCATAGTTTTAAGTAATATAGAGGAAAATAAATAATATTATATTTATAAGAAACAGCTGAATATTTTTTAAATTTGTACTTTAATAAGTTATATATAACCACATAAAACAGGCTATTAAAATTAACAAATATGAGTGGCAACACCAGTATGTATCTATGGTACAGCCGAGCCGGTTTTACTAGCAGACCAGGGGCCAGCATGCAGGTTTTTAGGGGTGCTGCATGGACGCGGGAAAGGTAATTTTCCGTTATAGGACAGGGCTGAAAATCAGTCCGTTGTTTTCTAGTTGTTCTTTCGGCTAACTGATTTGGCTTGAGACGATGTTATGAATGACATACACCGTTAATATTTTTTCGTGTTTGGGTGTACAGTTAATTCAGAGGACCATTGAAAATCCGAAGCAAGCAAGAATTGTGCTAGTTGGAAGCTGGATGGAAGTAAAACGAGCAAATGTTTTACTAGAGTAAGGCTCGATAACAATCTTTTAACAATAATTATTAATTTATATTTAATTATTATTTTCCGGGACAATTTAAATATAAGATCGAGAATGAACGGCAACAAAAAATTATGTTAACAAATGCGTTTTAAAGTGAATTAATTCTTTTTTAATGGTTACGAAAAGATTCCAAAACTCATTGGAATTTACGTCCAGTAGCAATTGATTTTATCCGATGGAGCAACCTTGTGGAAAAGCCGTTATACAGACTCCATCCACGCTTTCTGAAACAAAAGTTTATTTTTGTTTCCTACAGGGAATATTACGGGAGTTTTCCTCTTTTTTGTATCTATAGGGAGTCGTTAATTAAATTCTCTTTTTATTAAAATTTCATTTTGGTTTCTTTTTCAGCAGAAAATTTAGAAGCAGGCTTTTATTGTCGGGAAGTTGATAGAAATACTGCTGCCTTTTCTTAATATATTAAGGTTTTTGTTTTAAAAGTTTGAGTTCTGTTTTTATCGTATTACATTATTATAATGAGTATATATTTTTAGAAATTATAACGGACTTAAAACTGTTAAATTTATAAATATATTTATATACATAAACATATATAGTGACAGACAGAAAGTGTGCGATAAATGGTTTTTTCTTTATTAAATTTAGAGGTGGATTCTGCATCACTCGAAATCCAAAAAAAATATTTTACAGTGCCGATTGTCATTTGTCATTTGGCGGGACATTTGAATTTTCTAAAGTTTAAAGTCGAAAAGGCGCTTCGTTTCTTAAAGTATTGAAAAAGTGTTTGGAATTTAAATTTATGGCAGTGTGTAAAATTTTCGATACATTAAATACGAGGATGGTTTGAAAAGTTCACGGCCTAACCCAAAAATAATTTTAATATTTCTATTACAGTACCCTCAATAAGTTCATACTTTCTTTGGTTGTCACAGTGTAAAATTCGTTGCTGCAGAATTTGTGATTTTTCGGTTAGAACGAGTTTAGTGAGACCAAGTGCAGCGTTTTTGGAAAAATGGAAAAAATTGAACAACGTGCGGTCATCAAGTACCTGTTTAGAAAAGGATTAACACTAAAGGAGATCCACGATGATATGAAAACAACACTAGGTGTAGAATGTGCTCCGTCATATACCACTGTGATAAAATGGGTCGCAGAATTTAAACGTGGACGAGAGAGTATCGAATATGACCCTCGGTCCGGCCGGTCCACGACGTCTGCGACTGAAGAAAACATCGGCAAAGTGTGTGATCTCATATTGAAAGACCGTAGATTAGCTATCAAGGAGATTGCAGACACTATAGGCATCTCGTATGAACGAACACAAAACATCATTGCCAACGAACTCCAATTTTCTAAGGTTTCCGCTGGGTGGGTTCCCAGATTGCTTTCAGTTTAACAAAAACGAACTCGACTCACGATTTCTCGCGACTGTTTGGAGATGTTTGAGACTGATTTTCGTAACAGGCTTGTGTCAATGGACCAAACCTGGGCTCACCACTATACTCAAGAGTTAAAACAACAATCCAAGCAGTGGAAAAAATCTGGTGAACCGACCCCAAAGAAAGCGAAGGCAATTCTATATTATTATGGTGGACTACCTTCCGAAAGGAGAAACAATAAACTCGACTTACTATTGCACCATTTTGCGTCGTTTACGTCAAGAAATTAAAGAGAACCGACCAGGAATACTGAGAAAGAAAGTTTTGTTCCATCAAGACAACACTTGCATTCACACGTCTGTTGAGTCTATGGCTCAAATTCGTGATTGTGGTTTCGAATTGTTGCCCCACTCGGCTTATTCTCCTAATTTGGCACCTTCGGACTTTCATCTGTTTCTAAATCTAAAAAAATATCTCGGTGACCAGAAATTTTCATCAAATAAAGAAGTCGAAGCTGCAGTTAACCAGCATTTTGAAGATCTTGAGGAATCTTTGTTTCAAACAGATGTGGAAGCTTTGGAAAGGTGGAAGAAGTGCATAGAGCTAGGTGGAGATCACGGCGAAAAATAAAAATATTTTTGTGCGTATTTTATTTCGTTTTCTTGACTAGGCCGCGAACTTTTCAATCCATCCTCGTATGATCGCAAGTAAATTTTTATTTTTTGAATTTAATATACGTGGACTATCTGAAAAGTTCTCGGCCTAACAATGAAAGAATTTTTTTTTGACGTAAGATATGTTTTATTTTTTTAAATAATCTCCTGAAACTTCAATAAATTTATTTCAACGTTTTTTCAATAATTCAATACCATCATTAAAGTATGATTCTGGAATGAATGCAAGAAATCCGTCCACGGCTGCAATAGCTTCGTCATTTGATGTAAAACGCTTTCCAGCCAGGAATTTTTTCAGGTCTGGAAACAGATAATAGTCGGAGGGAGTCAAATCTGTTGAATACGCTGGATGTTCAAGCAATTTGTGCTTTAATTGAATTTTGCCATCGTCAAAATACTTGTGTGAACACGTGTATTGAGTTGATGAAAAATGATCCTTTTCTTCTTTAAAGCAGATCTTTTATTACAAATTTTTGCATCCAACTGATCTAAAAGGTTAGAAAAATTTTTAGAGTTAATTGTTTTACTTTTATGTAGATAACCGATGAACAGAACACCTTTGTAATCCCAAAGAACTGTTGCCTTAACCTTTCCTGCTGATGGAACTGTCTTTGCCTTCTTTGGTGCACTTCCACCGGGTTCAATCCATGGTTTCGACTGATCTTTTTGCTCTGGTGTATAGTGATGGATCCAAGTTTCATCAACAGTTATGAAACGACGCTGGAAATCCATTTTATTTTGCTTAAAACGATCCAAATACGTTTGAGAAATATGCATTCGAATGCGTTTTTGGTCAATTGTCAGCAAATGCGGCACTCATCTTGCACAAAGCTTTTTCATATGTAATTCTTCATGCAAAATAGTTCCAATTCGTTCTTTTGGATGCCTATTGCCTCAGCTATTTCACGCATTTTTACTCGTCGATCATCTAACACCCCATCATGGACTTGTTGAATGATTTGTGATGTAGCAGTTTTTGAACGACCTTCGCATGGATCATCTTCGAGGCTTGTACGATCAGATTTAAAAAGTGTAGCCCACCTTTTCACAGTGGAAAGTGAAGGTGATATATCCTTACACATTTTTAACAATTTCGGGTGAATTTCTGTTGGTTTTAAAACATCCAACACAAAGAATTTAATCACTGCACAATATTCAACTTTTTCCGTTTTAAAAAAATCAGTGACACGTCAATATGAAAACAGCTGCTACTACCCGAGTGAATTGACAGATCGAAAGAAAATTTTACATGTTATATTACATAAAGGATGGAACTTTCCAGTACAATTATAGTTTCACAGTTCCTTATGCCATCTATGTGTCGGGCTGAGAACTTTTCAGACCGCCTAGGTATATTTGTTAGATTGGTACTAGAATTCAAAAATTTCTTTTTTGATTTCAAACTGTGTTTTACTTGTTTTACAATTAATAATTAAGAAATTGATTATGATTTTCGCAAAAAAAACCTGCACATGTTACAAAATGTTTTAAAAGAATTACATTAGCGGACAATTCGGTGCACAGAATTGGACAGTGGGCACGTCGACATAAAAACTAGATAATTTTTTTAAGTTTTGGTTTTTTGTTTATTTAATTTGTAAAGCATCTGTAATTTATTTATTTTTTGTGTACTTTATAGTCAATGTTAGTAAATATTAATTCACTAGTTTCCCTATCCTTTATGTAATAACATTGTGATGCCAGATAAAAATAACCGGTCAAGTGCAAGTTGAACTTGCGCAATTAGTGTTCCGTACGTTGATTGCTTCTGAAATAAGAAATTTTGTTAAGGAGGTATAAAATGATCAGTGACTTCACAAAACACACCCACAAATGAGTTTTCAACAAAGTTTGTTTCCGATAAATTATTATTAAAGGTAATGCACTCGTGATAATTTTCGTTCAATCTACACCCCGTGGAGAATATTCCAGAATTTTTTCAAAATGTTTGGATCAGTTGTTTTCGAGATAGAGGTGGGGACAGCTATTTTTCGCAATTTTTTTAAAATAATACAAAGAAAAGTATACGCATGTAAGACATTAAATATATTTTTGAACTCGTGTTTTTACAAGCTTTCATTTGATACCCCACTCGATGACCTAGTAAAAAAATTTTTTTTCACTTCCGATTTCACTCCTCAAAACTAACCCCGTAAGTCAAAATTTAACTTTCAAAACTACACGGCTCTGATGAGGCCATCAATTTCTATATTAGTACCAAATTTCAACTTTCTACGTCAAATAGTTTCGGAGAAAATCGGGTGTGACAGACGGACAGACAGATAGACAGGGTAAAAATATTCGATAATTGTCCGTGTGACAGTTTTGGTTTTATGAAAACGATCATTTTTGTGTTCCATACGGAACACTTATAAGATCACTTCGGTGTCTGTCCGTCCACTTATCCGTCCGGCTGAACGCCCGCCCGTCCGCCCGCATGTCCGCCCGCCCGCCTGTCTGTCCGTCCGTCTGTCTGTCTGTAACAGTCGATTTCCTCCGAAAATATTTGACATAGAAAGTTGAAATTTGGTACTAATAGAGGAATTAATGGCCTCATCACAGCTATGTAGTTTTGAGAGTTAAATTTTGACTTATGGGGTTAGTTTTCGGGAGTGAAATCGGAAGTGAAAAAAACATTTTTTTACCAAATCATCGAGTGGGGTGTCAAATGAGCGCTTGTAAAAACACGAGTTCAAAAATATATATAATGTAATACTTGCGCACACTTTTCTCTGCATTATTTTTGAAAAATCGCTGTCCCGCCTTATCTCGAAAAGTACTGATCAAGAAATTTTGAAAATATTCTGGAATATTCTCCACAGGGTGTAGATTGAACGAAAATTATCACGAGTGCATTACTAATAATAATTTATCTGGTATATTAAAAAAACAAAAATTTCAAGGTCATCAGTTTTCAGTTAGATAGGAAAAAAATCTTGTTGAAAACTCATTTGGGAGGTGTTTTGTGAAGTCATTGATCATTTTATACTTTCGTAACAAAAAAATTTTAATTTAAAAGCCATCAACGTACGGAACATTAATTGCGCAAGTTCTACTTGCACTTGGCCGGTTATTTTTTCAATTATTGGTTGTGAAAGAAGTAAAACATGGCTAGAAATCAAAAAATAAATTTTAAGATTCTTCTATCAATTTAACCAATGTATTTTAAATTCCAGAAACAAACATCTCCTTGCAATCGTATTTTTATTAGTCAAAAACTGACAAAAAAAAACCATATGGTATATTTCAGGGTCATTTCCCCATTAGTTATGGATAAGGGATATTTCTAATTATGTTTGTGCAGTTGCTTTTAATGAAATGATGTTATATGAGTAGAAAATATAACCACAATTATAGTAATAGAACTAGAAGATGAATGGATCGGGCGTGCTGTTAAAAGAAATGGAAGTGTTACACACGTGTTTTGGATATTTCTTCTTAATCAGTATCACTCAGCCATATAAAAAAAATAGAAAACACAGAATTAACAGACCAGGGCTGGTAACCACATTTGTAGTTAAGTCAGAAGACCAATAATTTTACTGGTATAAAGAACATATCCACCATATGCAACATGAGTTGGTCATCTGACCTAAACCACAAATGAGCTTACAGACCGTGGTCTGTCAACTCTTTGTATTTTCCAATTCCGGAGTTGTGTCCTTCTCGGTCTAATGTTTAGTTACATTGCGATATAAAACATGTTTAACTGAACATACTCTCATAAAACTCCATTTCCTCAAAACATTCATTTTAACTTTAAAATTACAAAGGAATTCTGCACAACAAATTGACAAGCACTGTCCGAAAACCCTCGGCTATTTATCAGAAAATCCAATTTCCATGTAGAATTTTTTAACCGAACTAAAACGACGTCCTGTTCCCCGTTATCGTGAAAAAGTAAGGAAATAATGAAAGGGCTGGAAAAAATGAAAAGTAGGACTGATTGATTGAGCCGAAGTCGAAAGTCAACCATTGATGGATGAAGAGGGAGACGGCCGATTGGTCAGAGGGTGACAATACTTATGGACTTTTTGTAGTTAAGCCTGAACAAGTCTCAGACTAATTAGGTTAAAAAAGAGAGATACGGAATGCATTTGTTGTATATATATATATATATATATATATATATATATATATATATATATATATATATATATATATATATATATATATATATGTATATGTTTCAGTTTCAACAAAAAACTCGCTTTTAACACTTACAAGGGCGCTATGTGGTTGGTAAAATGCTTTTTTAAATAAATAAATGCAACAGCTAAACAAGAATATTTTTTTAAACAAAACTATAATTTCTAGTAGTTTTTTAAGTTTCAAATTTTCGAATTTGATATCAAAACATCAGGAAGTATCTAGTGTGGAAAAAAAAAATATCCGTTTACTATTTAGAAACAAAAGGTTGCAAAATGCAGTCTAACGTATATCCTTTGACAGTTTTAGAAGTCAATTTTGGGGATAGATTGAGTTCGAAAAAAAAAATTCTTGTTTAGATGTTGCATTTATTTACTTAAAAAGGCATTTTGCCAATCACATAGCACCCTTGTAAGTGTTAAAAGTGGATTTTTTTGAAACTGAATATAAAACTTTATTTGTTGATGTCAAGTCAGGATTAACAACTTCAAAAAACACCGAAAATAATAGTTTTGTTCAATGTTAATAAAAATTAGAAACAATTTTTTAATTTAGCGGTTGCACATATTTATTTTAAACAGCATTTTTCTACGTAGCATAGTTAAAGATGGTGTATGCATGTTTTTTGGTAAACATGAACACTAAAACCCAATATTTTTAATTTTTTTATAATAAATGTAGATTCAGAATATTTAAAGATGCCCGAAATAATAGTTTTATTCCATAATTTTATTGGTTATTCAGTTATACGTTATTTATTAAAATGTACAGAAGTATATTGAATTTAATAATTTTCTGGCAACTTTAAGTGTATTTTCTGAAAAAAACCTCTCAGTGGATGTATTTTTTTTATGATTTTTTGGATTCAGCATAAACAAATACTTAAGACAACATGCCTCTTACTTAATAGACAGAATTTTTTCTTACATACCTGTGTTATTGAAAGTTAATTTAGGATAAGAGGATGAAGAATTAAGTTGTCCTGGTTCGAAATCAAAATTATTATTTCATCTCCTTTCTTATTCGCAACTTAATATTTCGTATCATAAATGCTCCAACTTAGTAAATGCCCTGTATACGAACGGTAATTAAAACAGTGTTTTCTTTTTACATTTCACTAAGTCACTTTATAATGTGGACCGCACCAATAAAGTCCTAATGCGGAGATGAAATTCGAAACATGTGATCGATGAACCGGATAAAATTGTGTTTAGCTTATAAACATTGAAAATACCCTGAGGACAAAGTTGATCGATTTTAATATGTATATAAAAAAAAGTACGTTTATTTGTTAATTAAAAACAGCGAGGCGGATATTTCCCAAAGTTTGTTATTAATTTTATATTTATAATTTTTCCCTTGTTTTTTAATATACTCAGGAAAGTACTCCTATCAGTGGTGATTAACATTATGTGGGAAGTTTGTACATGAAATTAAAACAGTATAGAATTTATATATTTATATATAAATATTAGGTCTATTGTTGCCAAAATAAATAGGATTAGGGATTGTATATTGTCCAACAGATTTGATATTTTAGCTGTGTCTGAGACTTGGTTAACACGTGATATTGATGACGTAGTGGTGTCTATTGATGGCTATGAATTGGTAAGAATGGATCGTGTGCGGGGACGTGGGGGAGGAGTTCTTTTATATGTACGTAATTCTATTGAATTTAATATTTTGAGTAACTTAAAATCTGATACCTCTGAGCAAGTCTGGATGGAATTTAAAATTAATGCTATAAAAAGTGTTTTAGGCGTTGTGTATAGACCTCCTGGCTTTAAGGGAATTAACGATTTCTTTGATGAATTCGAACATAATATGTCTAAATTTTTGTTGCAGTGCGAGAATTTGATTTGCCTTGGCGATTTCAATATCAATTTGTTTAATCTTGACTGTGTGTACACTCGGCAGTTTCTTGCATTACTGCATGCATACGGTTTGAAGCAGATTATCGATGAACCTACCAGGCGTGGACTTACTAAACGCATCACTTATTGACCTTATAATATGTTCTAATAGTGACGTTGTGTTGAACAGTAATGTTGACACATGCTTTGACGTATCTGATCATTTCCTTGTTAGGTGCGAGCTGAGACTGCGGGTGACAAAGTCTGAACCATTTTTGGTAGCATATAGAGACTTTAAAAATTTCGATGAAGGAAAATTCTACAGCGATCTTTTGGAGATACCTTTTGATAATATACTCTATATACAAAATATAAACGAAAAACTATGCACATTTAATGCATATATACTTAACTTATTCAATGTTCATGCTCCTTTGAGAAGTGCACGTATCACTAAGAAGAAAGCCCCGTGGCTAAATCAGGGCTTAAGGCATGCCATGCGTCTTCGTAACAAAGCCTTAACAAAATATAAGAAAAATAAATCACTGGAGAATTGGGAAAGTTATAGACGACTTAGGAATTATGTTATACTAGCAACGGAAAATGAAAAGAAGTTGTATTTAGAAAGTAATTTTCGGTCTAGTAATCCAAAAAACAATTGGAAATTGTTGAGGGATTTGGATATTTCTTCTAAAGTATCTAGTTCTGTTCCTGAACATTTGGGGAATGTAGAAGATATTAACACATTTTTTGTTACTGCTGCTGGCTCTTCGGCTCCAGATCCAGAAACCTTAAACTTTTATTTACAAAATAAAAAACGGGCCACAAGTACATTTCATTTTAGAGTGGCAACAACTGGTGAGATTGAGCAGGCACTTTTTTCTATTGGCTCTAGGGCGGTGGGTACTGATGGAATTGGTATAACTATGTTGTTGAACTGTTGTCCACGCATAATTCCTTTTATTGTGCATTTAGTTAACTCATGTATAGAAACTAACTGTTTCCCCGACATTTGGAAAAGTTCCTTTATAATTCCGTTTCCGAAGGTGACCTCCCCCCAAGGATCTGAAGGATCTTAGGCCCATAAGCATATTGCCAACGCTGTCGAAGGTCATTGAGAGAGTGATGGAGCGGCAAATGCGGGAGCATATTGAGCGGTACGGGCTCCTACCAGATTTCCAATCTGGTTTTCGCAAGGATCACAGTTGTGCTACTGCACTTCTCAAAGTTACAGATGATATTCTATCGGCAGCGGACCGTGGTGAGCTCACTGCCTTGGTGCTCTTGGACTACTCGAAAGCTTTTGATCGAATAAATCATACTTTGCTTTTGGCCATTCTCGGTTTTCTTGACTTTGGGGGAGATGCTTGTGGGCTTATTAAGAGCTATCTCGAGAATAGAACACAGCGTGTAAAACTTAATCGTAAACAATCAAGTCAAGTAGTCGCTAAGTGTGGTGTGCCTCAGGGGTCAATCCTTGGGCCTCTCTACTTTTCACATTGTACACTTCTCAACTTACTGTCAACTTGAAGAACGTCTCAACGCACCTATATGCAGATGACACGCAGATTTATATGTCATTTCGACCCGAACAAATTCTGGAGGC
>CM032454.1:182578393-182708393 GCA_019049505.1 Pachyrhynchus sulphureomaculatus
AAATTTAGTGTTTTATTCTCATCGTTCACTGTCCATTAGTATACCTTTATTTTTCCACTTTAACGATTCGAAAATGTCTTCTAGAGTCAACGAGAACAGCTTTGGGAATATTGAGTCGCCTTGTCTAATTCTTCTTTCAATTTTGATTTTAAATTATCAAATGCTTTTTCGTAGTCAACCGTTATTATCTACAAGGTGACCTGATATTCATTTGTTTTTTCCACTAGTAATAGTAGTAAATATTACCGAGATTTTTGTACAGATATGATTTATGAGTATGCACCATGTATTTCTGGTATGCACCGCTCTGGAAGGAATTAAGCGGACAGACTAAAGTCGTCAACCGTTTTTAGAAATTCCAAGGAATCAAAGTTGCTGGTGATTACTGGGTTTTCAATCAACAGCTCTCTTCTAAATAAAAGTAAATAAATGCAGTGCATGTTTGGGAGTAGAGCAAGCTCTTCTTTCGCTTCTTTTAGGCATCGGCTGAACTATGGCGCATTTCTAGCAGGAAGGAAATAGGATAGGTTGAAAAGTCTACAAAAAAATTGATGTTAGTTCGCTCGTGCATTTTTTGAGTGGGAATTTAAAGCATAGAGCTAATATGCTGGATTTCGCAAGAGGTGTTGTTGCAGTGCTGTTATCTGGCTATATGAGTAGTGGAATAGTGGATTTAGTGAAATATTGACTAAAGTAAAAGGAAAAAAAAAAGTTATCAATTGGGTAAAAAGAGCACCTAACGTTTACATTTATTACACAGACACCGCATTTTTAAATAAAACAGAGAATATTTTTTAGTTTTTCGAAATGAAAAATTTATATTCGGGAATAACTGTAATTGAACAATGTGTTCTTTTCAAATCCCGACAGATACGAATTACTCTGCGCTAATGGCCCTCCGCTTTCTCTTTCTCATTGGGGAATTTACGGGCTGGATTTTTTTTAAATAGATATTTATTTGAATTTTTTGTTGGTAATGAAAAAAAAAATCGAGAAAGTAAGTTTAGATTCAGAAAATGCGATATTTAGTGAACTATTCCCGGTAGTATATTAAAATTACTGATGTCGAATGGCTCTTTAAAAGTATTTACATAAACTTGTCCCCGAACTGTTTTATTTTCTATTGTCACAAACGTAAACTTTTTAATATCTTTAACAATGGGAGGTGAGAGATTGTTCAAAAAACCTAACCCTTAAGGGGTTATACCAGTGTAACTACCTAAAAATAAGGATTTTTTCGACAATTTTTTTTAAGGAAAACGTTTTAAAATATTGGGTACATATTTATTATTTGTTTACAAACACACACAACTTTTTTTTGACTAAAATATTGAAAGTTACAGGACTTATGCCCCAGTAACTCCACATTGCCTGGAATAAAAAAAAAACGAAATAATCATTAAAATAGAAAATTTTCCGTACCATCAACCATGGATTTTAGCAAATATTGAAAATTATAAGAATGGAGACGTTTAGAAAAAAAAAGTGTAAAATTTTCGTCAAAAAAGTGTCCGTTTTTTGCATGTCAAATTTACATTTTTGGTCAAATTAAAAAATTTATGGTTCATGGTACGACAAAATATGTCCTTAACATGCAAAGAAATTTAAGTCGATACAATAAATTGTTTTCGAGTTACAGCGGCAGCAAATTTAAGAAATGTAGTTTTGAGAAAAAAGCCTCTAAAGAATGACTAACGTGTAACACATAAATAATGATCTCTTGCTATGTACTTTTTTTTTATGGGTCTAGCACACGTGCTACAGGGAAGTCTTTGAAGCGCTACAGGAGCGACACGTGTGCGGAGAAAGCGATTCACGTTGTTCTTGAATCGCTGCAAATTGTACTCGGTGGGAAACACAGTCCTGGGCAAAGGGATGATGTTCTCCATATAAAAGACTGCTTGAAGAGCATTGTACGAGGAGTAACAAGCTGAACCTCATACGGATGTGAAGTATTAGCGCGACGTGTACTTCTAACATGCACCGCTCTGGGAGAAATTAAGCGGGCCACATCCTTCGAACATTTTCCATGAAAATACTTGTAGAATAGGCTCAAGTGGCCAACCGTTCTTTGATGTTCCAGCGAATCAAGGCCCCCGGTCATTTCCGGGTCTCCAATCAGACGAACAGCTATTCTCTGAATAGAATCCAATAAATGCAGTGTATGTTTGGGAGCGGAGCTCCAAACATGGGAGCAGTATTCCATAGTTGGTCGAATTTGAGCTTTGTAAAGAATTAACAGTTGTTGTGGAGTGTAAAGCTTTTTGGTTTGAAATAATATTCCCAACTTTTGAGAAGCTCTCCTTGCTATGCCTGCAACATGTTCATGCCAGGACATATTTGCTCCCAAATTAACGCCCAACAAATTGAGTGACGATGTTAGAGGAATGGAGTGTCCCGACATAACTATGTCGGGTTCAGCAACGTTAACTTTTTTAGAAAAAACTGCCGCCTCGGTTTTTGTAGCGTTAAATTCCACTTGGTTACTGTCACCCTAAGTGAGCATTTCTTCTAGGTCTTTGTTAACTTGAATGACTTCCTGCTGTCTGAGGATATTCGTCTGAGTAGCCGATGTCCGAGCATTCACAATGTATGAAGAGATAAGTGTACTGTCATCTGCAAAGCTGTAGATTGGATTCTCGGTCTTTTCTAGCAGATCGTTAATATAAATGAGAAAGAGAGTAGGAGACAATATGGAGCCTTGGGGTACACCGGCGTTGATAGTGAAGGTGTTAGAAAGAAATCCGTCGACTGCCACTCGTAAAGAACGCTCTCTGAGGAAACATGAGCCACAAACAGAACTTTTCAGACATACCATACGAACGTATCTTAGCCAAGAGCCCATCGTACCAAACACCGAATGCATTGGATATGTAAAGAGCAACCGCTCGAGATTCTCCAAAGTGTTCAATTACGTTGTTCCAAACATGTGTTACATATGTCAGAAGATCTCCTGTTGATCTATGTTTACGAAAGCCATATTGGTGATCGCTAATAATGTTGAATCCTTCAAGATATTTTAGAAGATGCTGATTGATAGCCTTTTCATGACTTTCGATATTATTGGAAGCAGTGCGATTGGTCGGTGTACCTACCTTTGTGACTATTTTGAGTTCACTGAATTATTCGATATTTAACCTTTACTTATGTGATGATGTTACGGCATTGGAATTTTAATACCTGCTCCGGTTCGCGTTACGGCTCCAAGTTTATAGCCTCCCGAGCAGCTGTGCCAGGCAACAGCTGTATTTTCAAAAATTACTTCGACTTCTTATTCTATACATATAGAAGCATCGAAATATATAAAAAATCGATTTTTTAAAATTATCACATTGGTATGGCCCCTTAAAACCTACAAGCAGTTTAAAAAACAATAACCTAAGGAGATGTTTTCAAGATTTATTACAGAAGGGAACCCCTTAGTTGCATGCAACTTCCTTGAATTAACAGCCTCGGGTTTCCAGTATATTCTACATTCATAGAAACGGAGAGCATATGTTCTCCGAGTTCTCTACTTGTAATAAGGTTCTAAATATTATTAAGCTTAATATCACACAACTTTTCATCGTATCTTCACCGTATTGGCAACATCAATGGAAAGACAAACAGGTGGAATAGAACGTCACGGCAAAATGAAGCCGGCTATAGTCGGATCGGTAAAATGTGCCTCCTTGAGTTTCTCAGAGATGCCGTGCAAGTATAAGTTGTATTATATATTATAGGTAACAATAAAAGTAAAAATTATGAGCAGAATCTCTAAGAAATCCTACACACACGGGCATATTATTATGATCTGACGGTAGCCAGCCGGCTTCGTTTTGCTGCGACGTTTTGTTGCTTATCTTTCTGTAGCGACATCTTTTTCTGTGACTAAAGAATTTGGATCTAAGTATAACGGCATCCAGTGTTGAAAGTACAAGGATTAATTTGAAATGGAAAACTAAAAGGACCATTAGCCACATTCGTTGTTTTAATATATCGTCTCTGATCAGGCAAAGTATCATAAAAGCCATTTTTCATTAAAACGAGTTTTTGGTGTCATCAAGAGTACGGCATACACGCATTATAAGTTCTTGCAAAAACCGCGCTTACGGTACTTTATCTGGACAATGAAAATCTTCCGTTTTAATTTTTACGGTGCTAAGGAATCAACCGAACACTACCCTTGTCTATTTACAGGTCCCACAATTTTTTATTTTATTTTCGTCATATGATTAAGGTTTAATATTATAATGCTTTCATCACTTAGAGTACCAGTATCAGTAACTTTGTATTCTAATAACTAACTTCATTTGCAAACTCTAGCTGTATCAAGATACTTTGATTCAAGAAAATGTTATGGTTTTGAGAATAATATAATTATTATCTAAATAAGTACTAATGAGATGTAGAGAAGAACGATATTTGAATCTGACATCAGCATTCTGTCAACAATAAATAGGTACATAGTACTAATGTAAACGAAATAATTGATAGGTACTAACTGATTCATCTACGGCTATAGAATTAGTTTAGGAGATAATTAAGTCGGGACTCTATGTTCCATTCGCATCGTCAATCAGTTTTTTTTTTTATGGGTCTAGCAGACGTGCTGCAGGCAGGTCCCTAAAGCGCTACAGGAGCGGCACGTGTGCGGAAAAAAAAGCGATTCACGTTGCTCTTGAATCGCTGTAAATTGTACTCGGTGGGAAACACAGTCCTGGGCAAATTATTCTAAAGGGATAATGTTCTCCATATAAAAGACTGCTTGAAAAGTGTTGTACGAGGAGTAACAAGTTGAACCTCATACGGATGTGAAATATCAGCGCGACGTGTATTTCTAACATGCACCGTTCTGGGAGGAATTAAACGGGCCACATCCTCCGAACACTTTCCATAAAAATACTTGTAGAAGAGGCTCAAGTCGCCAACTGTTCTTCGATGTTCCAGCGAATTAAGGCCGCCAGTCAGTTCCGGGTCTCCAATCAGACGAACAGCTCTTCTCTGAATAGAATCCAACAAATGCAGTGTATGTTTGGGAGCGGAGCCCCAAACATGGGAGCAGTATTCCATAGTTGATCGAATTTGAGCGTTGTAAAGAACTAATAGTTGTTGTGAAGTGTAAAGTTTTCTGGTTCTAAATAATATTCCCAACTTTTGAGAAGCTCTCCTTGCTATGCCTGCAACATGCTCATGCCAGGACATATTTGTTGCCAAATTAACGCCCAACAAATTGAGTGACGATGTTAGAGGAATGGAGTGCCCAACCAGAACTATGTCGGGTTCAGCAACGTTAACTTTTTTAGAAAAAACTGCCGCCTGGGTTTTTGTAGCGTAAAATTTCACTTCGTTACTGTTACCCCAAGATAGAATTTCTTCCGGGTCTTTGTTAAGTTGAATAACTTCCCGCTGTCTGCGGACTCTCGCCTGAGCAGCCGATGTCCGAGCGTTCAAAGTGAATGAAGAGATAAGCGCACTGTCATCTGCAAAGTTGTAGATTGGATTTCCGGTCCCTTCCAGCAGATCGTTAATGTAAATGAGAAAGAGAGTAGGAGACAGTATGGAGCCCTGGGGCACATCGGCGTTGATAGTGAAGGTGTCTACCGCCACTCGTAAAGAACGCTCACTGAGGAAGCATGAGAGCCACAAACAGAACTTTTCAGACATACATACACATGATCGTTCAACGAAAGCTTCTTAAAACTTCAGACTATTATTTTGTATGCTGTTTACTTTACAACAGCCTGCTTCTATGTATTAGCTTGATTGAAAACCCTGAGCTCTGCAGAAATTGTGAAGAAAAGTTGATTATAGTAGTAATAATTACATGATAAATGTGTGATAGTGTAGCCTGTTTGATTCTTTTCAGAACAGAACATACCAGGAATACACGTTGTACAAAGTATACCAGGTGCACAAGTATGAAATGTGGATTTTTTTTCTAAAAAAACGTATTAAATTCGAAAGAATGATAAAAAGTGCTTTATTCAAAGTATGCTCCATCGGTTGTTATAAATTTTTCCCATCTTTCGGGCAATTTGTGAATACCACGCCAGTAAAAATTTTCTCCTTTTGCTGCAAACCATTCATCGAGCCATTTTTTCACATCTTCGTACGAACCAAAGCGCTGCTCAGAAAGTGCGTGACCCATCGATGCAAACAAGTGGTAATCGGAAGGAGCCAAGTCTGGTGAGTAAGCCGCATGGGGTACGTGTCGCGAACTGGTTTTGCCGTATGTAATGGAGCATTGTCATGAAGAAAAATGACTTTGTGTTGCCTCTTTCGGTATTTTGGCCTTTTTTTCAAGCAGCGAACGGTTCAAATTGGTCAATTGTTGTTGGTAACGTTTAGTATTAACCGTTTCCCCAGGTTTTAACAGCTCATAATAGACCACGCCCCTCTGGTCCCATCAAACACAGAGCATCGTCTTTCTGCCAAAGCGATTCGGTCTTGCGGTCGATGTAGATGGTGTGCCTGGGTCTACCCATAATTTTTTGCGCTTGGGATTCTCAAAATAAATCCACTTTTCATCCCCTGTAACTATACAATGCAAAAACGACTTCCTTTTGTACCGAGCGAGCAAAATGTCATATGTGTTTTTGCGCTTTTCCATTTGCCTGTCGTTCAACTCATGTGGTACCCATCTACCGGTCTCCTGAATCTTCCCCATCTCTCGTAGCCGATTGGAAACAGCTTATTGACTAACGCCCAATTGCTCGGCGAGTTGTTTTTTGTGTTTGCGAATCATCTTTGTCCAACAATGCTTGCAATTCCACATCTTCGTATTTTTTTGGCGGTTTTCCATGTTCCTTGTCTGCAACATCGAAGTCACCACTTTTGAAACGCCGAAACCATCGTTCACACGTATCTTGCGATGGAGCATGTTCACCATAAGCTTCTCGAACTAATCGGTATGATTCAACAGCAGTTTTCTTCAAATGAAAACAAAAAATTAATGCTGTCCGCGAATGCTCTTTGTTCGGTATAAATTTCGATATATTGATCACAACACTATGCACAAACTTTTCCAATTGACCACTCGTGCTCTTCTGACACTTGTTGATGACACAACAAAATGGCGCACGGTCAAATCTTTATAGCACAAACTGCATTGGTGCACCATCTGTTGTCTGAAATCCGTATTTTATACTTATACACCTGGTATCATATAACTACAAACGGGACGTAGAGAATAACGATATTTGAATCTGGTGTCACCATTTTGTCAACAATAAGTAGGTACATGGTACTACCATAGACGAAACAATTGATAGGTGCTAACTAATTCATCCGAGGCTAAAAATTAGCTTAGGAGATAATTAAGTTGTAACACTATGTTTTATTAACATTATCAGTCAATTTGCCAGACATAGTCGTTCAAAGAAGACTTGACTTCTTGAAACTTCGGAATATTATTTGGTAATAGAAAGCAGTATAGCCAACAAAAAAGAAGAATTACAAGAAATACTAATAGAATTAAATAGCTAGTCTCGAGAAATATATCTAAAAATAAACTTCACCAAAACCATATATGTGAACAACGAAACTGAAGTTAACAGCCAGGAAATATTAATAGAAAATGAAAGAATAGGAAAGGTATAATCACTTTTATTATTTAGAAGAAAGAAATCAAAACGTTAAAAAATAATTTGAAGGCTGACTTGGAAAGAAGAGTCTCGTTAGCTTGGTCTGCGTTCGGAAGGTTACAATCCACATTTAAATTAGACATCCCAAATATAATAAAAATCAGAGCGTTCGTTAACATATGGCACTGGAACGTGTGCTTTATATAAAAGTTTAATATACAAACTCCATGTAACTCAAAGAGCAATGGAGAGGAAAATGCTAAATATTAGACTCCAAGATCGTTTTCCTAACATTGAAATACGAAGAAGATGAAAAGTGGCAGATGTAATACAACAAATATGTATATTAAAATGAAATTGGGCTGGGCATCTTGCAAGAATGAATGATAACAGATGGACACGCCGTATGGTTGAATGGACGTCCAGAGAACCTAAAAGATGCAGAGATAGACCACAGATAAGATGCAGGGGCGACATAAAATGATTAGCGGTGCACGATTGGATGCAAAAAGCAAACAATAGTGCTCATTGGAGACAACTTGGGGAGGCTTACATCCGACTATGGATGGAATAAGCTAATGACAATGATGATGATACTTCACAACAGCTTGCTTTCATGTATGTTTCTCAGCATAGTCCTCCTTTTTTAGATTCTATTCAGAAGAGAGCTATTAGCTTTATTGAAGACCCAGAGCTCTCTAGACATCGTAATAATTACATGAGAACTGTGTGATAGCGTGGTTGGTTCTTTTCAGAATAGAACATGCAAGGAATACACGTTGCACAAAGTATATCATACATGTACATAAGAACGATATTTGAATCTGGCGTCACCATTTTGTCAACAATAAGAAGGTACATGGTACTACCATAGACGAAATAATTGATAGGTACTAACAAATTCATATAAGGCTAAAAGATTACTTTAGGGGATAATTATGTCGGGATATTATGTTCCATTAACATAGTCAATTTGCTACCATGTACGTCTCCAAGCTTTTTTAGATTTTATTCAGAAGAGAGCTATTAGCTTGAATGAAGACCCAAAGCTTTCCAGATTTCGTGAAGAAAAGTTGATCACTTGAGACTATTCTCGTAATAATTCCATTATAAGAACTCTTAAACTTAAAGATCCAACAAAGTTAAAGACTACGTAAATAATTTTCTCAGATTTTAAAAGATCAATAACAATTTAAAGAAGCATTAAATAAAAGCTATTAAAGCATTATTCCGGATATTTAAGAAAAAAGAGAAAAAACAGCAACGAAGAAAGCTAGTTGGTGTTATTCTTTATTTTTCAACTCATTAGAAATATTAAATTCAACTTAAAGTCTAAAAGAACTTTTCCTGAGCGGGTTGAAATTAAATAGAAAAAACTTCGAAGTATAAAGAGAAATGAAACGTAATAATCGCATTACTTAAATTCCTTTTAAGGTAGCGTATAAATTTGGTATTAATAGTAAAATAATATAAAAACTACTTACTTAGACGTACACCGTTGTTTTTTATTTTTAGAGCATGTTACTTTTGAGTATTTTCTTGTTTTTGATAAGTATAGGAATATCAGAGGTGGTCATAGCGTAGTGGTTAAGGTGTCTGCTTTCTACGCCAGTAATACGAGTTCGTAGCTCGACTAGGGACATAATAATAAAAAAAGATAAATAAATAATAAAATGAAATAAAAATAAAATTTACAACGTGACGGTCGTCTCTCTCGGGAAGGCAATGAAAAACCACCCGTAGTAGCATGCCTAGTAAAGCCCTGTTACTTTAGCTGTTTGGAACTGGCATTAAACTGTAGGTCGTCTTGGTCTGTGGAAATACTTAAAAAAACACCAGCCACAAGCAAAGGTGAAAGGGTCGCCTACGTCCGTATCGGATATGATACTTCAAGAAGATCAAGATATTAATATCAGGCAAAATGGGGAGGTTAATTCAAGAGCAAATAAAAACCTGTTTAAACGGTAACTGATCTTAACAATGGAAAATCATTGGACAGTACAGGATTGCCATGAAAATGCTAATTATTCAGTAGTTCATTCAATCCCCATCAGCGTCGATGATCGCCTGGCATTTTCGGGGCAAACTTTCGACGAGATTTTTTGCGTATTCTTGGAGCAAAGATTTCCACATTGCCCGAATTTACCGTGACAGCTACTACAGTGTATACATCTTTTTTGCATCGACCGATTGGGACGGCCAATCTAGTGTGACGATACGGGATTCCCCTTTCACTGCCTACACGTGTTACTCTAATGTTTGGGATCGTTATCTTCTAGAAGAATTCACTCCTCATTTTTGTCGACAAACTACCGTTTGGTAGTCGGTACTAATGTTTTCTTGTAAATCGGTAGTTTTTTTCAGCGTTCAAACTGTAGGTAAAGATGAAGAGTCCCCAAAAACCTTTTTCGGAAAGACATCTCTAAATATGGATCTTTACAGGGTGTTTCAGGGTGCGTTAAACCAATCGGTTAGTGGTAATTGACCAGCCTTGTGGGATGATAACATAATCCCAAAATGAAACTTATCGGAAAAAAATACGTTGCTTCAGTCATGATCTATATTTTTCTCTGCCCAAGCGAGTCGTTTCTCGCTCAGCAATAGTTTTTTGATTGAATTCCGCCACTCCAAATCGTTAGCCCGAAGATATACTATATATATATATACATATATATATATATATATATACATATATATATATATATATACATATATATATATATATATATATATATATATATATATATATATATATATATATATATATATATATATATATATATATATATATATATATAGTCGACACTCTATATAGTGAAAGACCAAAATGTTGACCGAAATTTCACTATAGAAAGTTTTTCACTATATAAAAAAAAAATCCGTATGTATTGCTATGTATGTATGTTATATTGGTAATCATTTACTTGTATTTTACAAAGTACAAGCAACAAAAAAAATTGCAAAATTGAATTATTAGAAAAGATTTTATTAAACATTTGAAAGTTTAAATAGTACATAGCATGTACAGGGCTAAATACATACATAAAGTCCGTACGTTATATCTTTACCCGTGCGTCATAGTTTTCAGGCCATATAACAGACGACTATTATATTATTTGTATCTTTTCACCAATAAATCGTAGGTATTGGGAAAAAGAGACAAAAAATATAATAGTCGTCTGGGATATTGCCTGAAAACTATGACGCACGTGTAAAGATATAACGTACGGACTTTATGTATGTATGTACTACATACGAAATAAAAAGAATAATACAAAATCTGTTAATACATATGTACATACTACGTACATACGTACTAGGAAAAATAATCAGTTATCTTCTTTTGAACATTACTTTTGAAAAATAATTGTTGCTCAACAAAATTCTCGCATTTATTCAAATGCATAAAGATTTGATCAGGTACACTTTCCTGGCCCCTGAGAGTAGTTCGCACAATGTCAAATGCATTTCTTATTTCATTTTCACTAAATTTAGCACGACATTCCCCGGTTTCAGTTTCTTCTTCATGATCTTCTATACTTTTTATATCGTCAATTATGTCTTGGTCAGTTGGGAGATCTGTCGTGCCAACATCATTGTCGATTTCTAAGAAATCTTCAAGTAAAAAATCTGCGTCGACGGTAGCAGTAATTTTTTACTTACAGTAACTGGATGTGCAGGACAATTGTCTATAAACATCACAATCTTTCGCTTTTGGCTTTTCATTTTCAGGTCCAGTTCTTTGATCCATCTTTCGAAAATCTCAGAAGACATCCATGCCTTTTTATTATTGCCGTAATCTAACTCCAGAGATTTAACTCCTTTTAAACAACGGGGAATTTTGCTTTTACCTATGAGCAGTAATTTCAGTTTTTCTGGTGTCACCCTTTCTTTACTTGCTTTAACACCAAAACATTTATCACTTTTAAAAGCAAAAGTTTTATTTGGCAAACATTTAAAAAACAAACCGGTTTCATCACAATTGAAAACGTTTTTTGGCTCGTACTTTTTCAATGCACTTTTTAAAACAGTGTCAGTCCAAATGTCACAGTCCTCCTGACTAACGCTTGCACTTTCGCCAGACACCGTCTTGAAAACAATTGAATTGCGAGTCTTTTAGGCACTCAACCAGCCTTCACTAGCTTGAAAATTAACGCAGTTAAATTCTTTAGCAAATTGTAGAGCCTTTTGCTTTATTAAATTTCCCGATATTGGTACATTTTGATGCGTACGGACCACTTGAAACCATCGTAAAACTGCTTCATTTACATCTTCGTAAGTACTCATCCGTACTCGCGTTCGACTGCTTGGAACACTAGGTTTCTTGATGATACTGTCGCGACTTTTTATTATAAGAGAGACGCAACTTGGAGAAACACCAAATTTTGCAGCATCATCAATTTTTTTGCAGCACACACTCGCTTGGACATCTTACTTGATTCTTAAACAAAAAGAAACTGAACCTGAATTTGCGAATTACTAGGCCTCGACTATAAAATGGGTTTTTCCCCGGGTTTCTACAAAATGGGTTATTCCCCGGGTTTCTCACAGAAATCTACCTGATTTATTGCCAACCATTAGGCGTTATAAACGCATTAAGAACCTTTTCAAAAGAATGCGTCATAAAAATGGAATTCGTGCTAATGTTAGATAAAAATGGGAAACCCGAAATGGCCAAGATCTCAATAAATGCATAAAAATTTATACATAAAATTCCGGTAAAAATTTTATTATATACAGTGTTACTATTTTACAGATTCACTATATGCAGGGCTTTTTACATGAAATTTCATTAAAATATTCTAGGTCTTGAAAAAATTGCACTATAAAGAGTTTTTCACTATATAGAGTTTCACTATAAACAGTGGCGACTGTATATATATATATATATATATATATATATATATATATATATATATATATATATATATATATATATATATATATATATATATTGCAGAAAATGTCGCGACAGCATTGGAGAAGAAAACTTTACACTCGAAGATGCCAAGCGATTATTGATGCAGGAGGCGATTGGACAACTTATTAAAGTAATTGTGCCATTGTTAGTTCATCAAAGAATACACTGATGGCAAAAAATGTCCTCAAACACATTTTTTCAAGAATATGAGCGGTCACGTCTTACTTGACAGACTGTACTATCAGAGCGAAGTTTACCCAACAGTTGCGGTTCCAAAAACGACCAAACGCATTGTATACATCAAGCACAGAACGATTTTATTTAAATTGAAAATTGCATTTTCTATTCTTACAATTTTAAATCCGGCTGTCACACTGTTCTTTTATAACAAGTATCCGAAAAATTTAATAAAAGAAAAAGATATTTTTATATTTAACTTTTGCAGCGATTCCAATATCACTCGCGCCCCCATCGTTTATGTTTGCTTGGCATGTTTTTTGCCCTCGAGAAAAAATGTATAATTCTGTTTCTGGTTTTGAAAACGGCTTTATGCAATTTCGAAATGGGGAAAGTGTATTTAAGACCCCTTACCGAATTCTAGAAGAAAAATAATGTTATACGAGAAAAAGTATTGTGGGTGGAACGGAATTTTTAAAAAGTTGAACCCTGAAATATTCTGGCTCTACTCTATTTATTTAATAGTGATAGCAACAAATCATCTAGAATTATGCAAATTAGCATCAAACAGTAGTAAGGGCCCCAGAATTTTACCTATATTTTACTTGTAATGCAGCATAGGTCTAATATTTCTAATCTCTTATTTTTGAATACAATAGGACCCTTTTTGTTATTTGGGGCTAAATAGTCTGAAATAGTTCTGGCCAGTGCACAGTGTCTCGACTAGTATAAGCTAGCGGGACAATATTATTTCTTCACTTATTTCAATTGTTTATGTATATTCTAGGTATCTTAAGCTATTTTAAGAGAAAAAAGTTGAAAAATGTGTACTGTATGTGTATTAATCGAAATATGTAGCTGCAAGAGGGAAGTGGTTTACTAATGTGTCTCATTTGTTTACTATTGTCGCTAATTGTTCTTTAATTAGCTACATACGTCTACCTACTCATTATGTGTGAAAAGCACAATCATGTTTGTTTACAAAGAAATTTCTAGGAAAAAAATAAAAATCATAATGATAGTACCCACATTTATTAATTTACAAAATATTATTTCTTTTAAAATAAATTAGTACACAGTATCTATATATCAATTATTTACAATAACAAGGTGTATAAGTAATAGAAATATAATATTAAATAACTTATATACTAAGGCATGAATTATAAACAACTACAACACACAATAAAATAAGAATAATAATTACAATAAAAAAATACTTAAACCTACTAATCACCATCAGATGAGTCGTCATCACCGCTCTCCCATTCAGTAGAATATTCAGAGAGTAAATAATCCTCCTCATTTAATTCGTGATGATGACTTACTGATGGTGTTTCGGATGGCAATGAAGGTGGGATAATCAACTGCAGAACCTCCGATGGCAAAGAAGTAAATTTTCTTCGCGGTAATTCTCTATACGAGTTGATAACAGGATCAGACGTAATTAAAAGCATTCTCAAAAGATCTGTATTTGTGGCAATACGTGACCGCTTCCTGGTGTGCCGTTCACGGAATCTACGACAGTCTTTACTTCTTGCCTCCTGGGCTTCTTCGGAGAGTTTTCCAATGGGAAGAAGAAAAGATTTTATAACTTCCGCGTTGTGTACAAGAATTTTATGCACAGTAACGGGCATGGAATACCACGAATACAGATCAAGGTATAATTTTCTAGTATCGACACAAAACTTTTCGAATTCTATATAATTAATGTCATATCCCGATGACAAAGTTCTTAAAATTACATGAAATCTACGAATAAGGTTTACGTCTAATCCTGTAATTTCGCTGCTCAATTCAGCTTTGGAAAAAAATCTACGTGCTGTGTTTCCATCGTTTATGTTACCATACCCAGGTTTTGGTTTATCTACAATGAGACCCATACGATCTTTAAACACTTTTTGTATCTCTTGTGAGCGTTGCTTCACAATAGCTTTGTCGTTATCTCCCCTGACTTGCCACTTTTTTATTTCTAAACGATAGCTGATGTGAAGCAAACATTCAAACGTGCGGATCCATGCATGTAAAGTAGATAAACCAAATGCAAGGCGTTCTTCGTTGCTGGGATATTTTTTTGACTCCTCGTTCATAGTAGACGGGGTGGCACCGCAAATATAACACTTTTGTGTTGAACTTGTGTCTGTTAAGGCATTGCACACTTTGCCGTCAGTCATTGTCCAGCAACGTTACATAATGTTGGAAGAAGCTGACTTACTTCATCTAAAATTTTAGAAGTTTCTTCTTTCGTAAACTCTTTTGTCTCCTTGGCAAAATAAACTTAATAGGATGGCAATATAAAGTAGAGGAAGGTCTTGGATTTTGCCAGATCACAGTTTCGCCATCAAGCAGTCTCAAAGGGACAAATGAGTATACGAACAAAAATTCATCTGTAGCGTTAGTGTTCTCAAATTTCTGCTTATACGTGCTATGCCCCGAACTCCCATCACAGCCCCATTTGCTTACCAACGTATAATATGAACGAGGTAACACACTTTTAATGACTTCCGTCTGAGCTTTAACTAATCGTTCAGCCATTTTATCCAAAATCGCGTGAAGTTCAATTTCAGCTCGAGATTCAGTCACAGAAATATATTCGTCAGAAGGACAACAAGAAGCTTTGGACTTACCTAAACTATAAAACGATGGATACACTTGATGTCCCGCTTTCATTGACCATTTTCTTGTTTGTTTATATGAGTGAGAAGTCGATTTCGAGTCCACATAATAAGCTAAAGCTTCGTCTGGTGTTACCTGCCGACTTTGTTCAGAACACTTATTCTTTTCTCTAGTTTCACTGATCGCGACGTTATGGATCTGTTTAGCAACACTTCGATGCCCTTCTTTTCGAGTAGCCTCAGCTGCTGTAATAAGCTCACTTGCACTTCGCGATTCCAAAAGATCTTCTACTCTCCGTCTCTTCGTTTTCGTTGATGAGTCTTCAAATGATTTTCTGGGTCGCCCTACGGAAAGAGCCGCTGATGATGTTGAAGTGCACGGCTGGTTAACACAGATCTTTATTTCGATTCCGGATCCCTCTAACCAATCTTTATGTTTGATTAGAAACATTTCTTTGTTACACATTAAAGGAGTCCACTTTTGATTGAATTTTGCTGAAAGGCTTGATATTTTCATTTTGAGTCGTTTTAGAGAATCGTCAGAAACATCAGACATATTGAATTTTTCACTTATATAATAAAAAATGCCACTGTTTCGTTCAGTTTTGTCATGTTTTAGCCATTCTTCAAAAAACTCCATTTTCGTTATAGTCACGACTCGTTCTGAAAAAAATAAAATAATTTTACTTTCGGGCCAACATTCAGGCACATGAATCTGTGCCTGAATGTTGTAGGTATTACATATAGAAAAATCTAGGTGGATATATGTGGATAAAAAAAGTTGCTACTTTTAAAGTTTACAATTAATGTAAAATTTGCTGGATTTATCTATACATTTAAAAATTGATATTACACCAAAAGTATACATATTTTTTATAAAAAATATAAGTCATAATAGAGTACATACTTTCAACAGAATATTCCATCACAAAAACTCGTTTCACTTTACTACCAATTTTAAAATATGTTATCACAAGTGTGCATAAAATGCAACTGATTTGCAAATGAAAATGACCTCTCTTATAAGGGTTACTTTGACCCCCTGATAAGATACCTTTATGAGGTGATAAATTAATTCTTGGAATTCGTTAAATGGGGGGGGGTTGTTTACAAGTCGTTATCAGTGGAAATTACGTCATGAATATTGTCCCGCTAGCATGTTCTTGCCGAATCACTGTGCAGTGGTCGCTATTTGCGAATAGATTGAATGAAACAGTTTCATAATATTTAAACATTCATTAGAAAAAAATAACATTTTGTAATGAAACATTATTAATTAAAGTATATATAAATGAGGAAATCAAACAACAATGAACAAAATATTACCAATTTTCTATCTCCAACATGTGTGGAAAATTATCATTTTCCGACTCATTTGAATTTACTTGCATAATTAAAGGTTCAACAATATCATTCACGGCCATGCCCAAAGTCCACACCCTGCTCGTCGCATTTTCGCCAATTTTCTGTGGAAATATTAGATATAGCATTCTGAAAAAGGTTTTGTACGTCTGCTAATTTATAGATCGTATTATTCTTGGCGACTTCACCTTTAACCTGTGCCCATATAAGTTCTATTGGATTGAGCTCGCAATGATATGGTGGCAGGCGATAAACAGTAATATTACGTTTTTTTGTCATTTCGTCTATGATGAAAGTTGTATACTCGTCTTTATTTCTGAGAACATCAAGCTATACAAGTTCTAATAATCCTCTTCTTCTTAAAATTCTGTAAACTGTGGATTTACCAACTCCGGTCATTAAGGAACATTTTGTCACACAATATACTTAAATCACAATTTTGATCATTTTTAACGTAGTCAAATACATTTTAAACTATACCTACGCTTTTCATTATGGGTTAGCTGCCCGAATAAGATGTATTTATAGTTAGAGCAACAGGAAGGTATGTAAATAAAATAATTTGATGGACAATAAAACTTCGTTACAAAAGAGCATTGTTACCTGAAAAATACTTGGGAATAGATAGCACGTCTCTGTGACAGTTTTATTACCATCAATTTCAAATAAACAGAGTATAGTTTGAACATCGAATAACTATATACAAATGATCCAATTAACGATTTAGTTTCTCTCATATCAGACATATTTCCGCACAACACAGATTTAATAGAGACCTATATGTCGTCGTAATTGTTTAAGAAACATCTTATGAACAAATTTAAGGAGCAGCTATAATTTATCCACTATCTTTCTGCAGTCGTTTTTTAAAAATAGTAAAATTTCATGCCGTAGTGGTCTGCCTGAAGACAGCTCGCCCCAAAGTTTTGAGGGTAATTTTTACCAATATTTAACCTATTTGCTGGATATTTAAAGATTGTCCCGTAAACGAGGTAAGTTATTATGAATGAATTTTGCAAAAAATTGAGTCTATTTAAGTAAATAAATTTATTTAATTTATATATAAAAAACTCGTTAGCGTTAGTAGTTTTGAACGTGTAAATTGTGACCTATACGATGTGTCCTGAGAAACACAAAGAATACAACTCATTGGACAATAAAAACATACGACGATGAAGAAAGGAGAATATAGGAAAAACTATTCTAAAATTTCTCAGTAGAAAAGAAAAGTTGCTTAATTGAGATACCACACTGTTTTTTCAGCTAAGATTCTGGTCTATGTTGAGACCCAGAAATTTTAAAGACGGTGAGCTTCCTCACCCACTTTTAAATTTGGTTATGGTTTTGTGTATATCTGTTTTAGAAATATTTAAGTACTAAGAATTGTTACGGAACCATTGCAATGAACACATTCATTTTCTTTGTTATACATATTCTCCAGACTTTCTAATCCCTGGAATGATACAATGAAGAACTAGTCATCTACGAACAGTGCCACCGTTCACCTAAGATTCAGATTCTTAGAACATGAAAAATAGTCTCCGATTTCTATCGATCTGTCCCTATATCAGGTCTGTGCTTGGTACAATAACTGCGGAAAGAACAGACATGTATATATATATATATATATATATATATATATATATATATATATATATATATATATATATGTATATATATGTATATATATGTATATATATATATATATATATATATATATATATATATATATATAATATATATATATATATATATATATATATATATATATATATATATATATATATTTTATATATATATATATATATATATATATATATATATATATATATATATATATATATATATATACAGTGGCGTACGAAAGTGTGGAAACATTTAAATTCCCACCGTAGGTAAAGATTTAAACGATTTACAATTAGAATATTTATTTATTAATCGTGTGCATGCTAACAAACATTTTGAAGACTAAAATAGTTATTGTTTATTAGAAATGTGCTTAGTTTTTAACGTTATGCACAATCAAAAGCATGGAAACATATTTGTAATAAAATAAAAATACCACTAAGACGACTAAGGTGTCGAAAATATTTAATATTTAGTGGGATATCCTTTTGCGTCACTCACTGCTTAACATCTTCTGCTCATAAAGTCAATAAGCCTAGCACAAAAATTGGGTGGTATTTTTTTCCGATTCTTGTTTTAATACGATCCAAAATTTGTCCGGGTTTTTATATTTCCTTTCCTAATTTGTTTATCCAAATAGTGCCAAAGATTCTCTATCGGGTTCAAATCAGGTGATTGTGAAGGCCAGCCTATCACTCGAATCTTTTGTTCAGAAAACCAATTCTTGGTCAAGCGAGATATGTGTTTTGGGTCATTGTCTTGTTGAAAAATCCATGACAGTGGCAAATCTTCTTCATAAGGAATTAAATTATTTTCCAATATCTCAAGATACATTTGAGCATTCATTCTGACATTTATCTTTGCCAATAGCCCCGTATCAGACCATCGAAAACAACCCCATACCATGATATTTCCACCGCCATGTTTGACAGTAGGTAAAAGGTACTGTGGGTCATATCTTAGACCAACTGATCTTCTTACATAACCAGTAGAATCACTTCCAAAGAGATTGAACCTATTTTCGTCACTAAAGATTACTAGAGTCCAGTCTTTATATTCCTTAGCAAATTTCAATCTCTTTTTTCTGTGACGCTTTGTAAGGAGTGGCTTTTTAACAGCACGCCTACCACGAAGATTTTCAGATAACAGACGACGCCTAATAGTCATGTCTGACACCAATACACCCTGATATTTCTGCCTTAGTTCTCTATTAATATCAACAGCAGTTTTCTTGGGATCATTTTTTGCTTTTCGAATTATAATTTGGTCTACTCTCTTACTTGTTTTTCGAGGTCTACCACTTTTAAATGCCGGATCAGCAGTGCCCCTTCTTAACAATTTTGCTGACAGTGCCCCTATGCGTGTTTAAAGATTTTGCTATTTCAATTGGCTTCTTTCCACTTTGATACAAAAAAATAATTTTATATTTCGGCACAAACCGCACTCTTAAATCATGCTACTAAATTACTTCGTATCAACAATATCGTACTCTTAAAGCAGAATGATAAAATTATTTCAATATATATATATATATATATATATATATATATATATATATATATATATATATATGTATGTATATGTATATATATATATATATATATATATATATATATATATATATATATATATATATATATATATATATATTAGTTTTTTTTTTAACATATAGTACTTGAAGTAAACTTTTACTTTGTAAACAATATTGCTGCAGGAGGTCGATAATTTTTTATAGTTTCCTTGCTTTGCCTTTGCCTTATTTTAACAAACGTTCAAGAAATCGTATACTTGAGATATAAAAAAATAATATTTATTTTATTTCATTGCACTAGAACTACTTTACCTAAAAATACATTACAACTTCTTACAAGGTAAGATAAGCGGAAGATCGTAACACAGACGACTTGGGAAAATGGATCTAAAATGAAGGTTTTCCCAGTAAATTTTCCTTGAATTTCCCGTTCTATACACTTGAAACTCACACAAAAGAGGTCTGGATTCTATTAGTTGAAATCCAATATCCCGATAATATATCTGTTGAGTGCTTTTTCGCTTTTTCGTGGGGTAATCGTATATGTTGTTAACAGTGCTTGATTTTTTTCGGTGATAAAGTTTTGTCTGTACAGCTAGATAAGCATTGACCTCGACATAAATAAAGATAAATCAGTTATTAAAAATGAAAAGTAAACAATAGAAAAAAACAAAAAAAATTAATTGAACTACGAGTACAAGTTGCATGACGTAAATCTTGTTGATGATAGATCGCGGCTAAATTAAGTTTAGTTCTATGAAACTTATTTTTAATTTCTTATTAACTATTTGAATATTTTCTACAAGTATATAGTTATAACGCCCATGGCGGCACTACCGCCTTATATAAGAAGTGCCGAGAAATATAAATGTATGTTTCGGAAGTTGGACAACGTTGAGGGATATTACGATATCTTCTCCGAAATCTATTCAGGTGGAGAGGTGACTGATATAGAGTGAACGGCAGAGTTCGCAACATATAGAAAAATTTTTTAGTATTAGAGTATCCCAATTTCTTTTTCGGTTACTCAGTTCTGCATATCCGATAACCTAAAAAATGATTTTGACATAAGTCACGTGTACGCTGGTACGGCGGGAAATTTGAAGAAACTCATATGGAATCACAAAAAGTCGAGTAAAGGCAGATGCGCTGGGATAGTCACAACCAAAAGTTTTGAATGTTGTCATTTAGAAATGCTTTGTATTAAATAATTAAAATTTTTTATAAGACTATCGATGGTTATTATTATGATAATAAATTCATTTTCGAAAGATTTTAAGTCTTATATATTGTTTATTTAATTTTATTAAATAATTTAACATGAATGGATTAACTTTTGGATGTCTTGTTCAAACTTATAGAAAAAAAAAACATATGGACAATAAAAATTAATTACACAGCCCCACAAAAAAAAAGTGGGGTATACTTTTGATGCGATATATCAGATCCGTAGTATTTTTGCCCGCTGATTACGAATCTGACGTCAGAATATCGCCATCACATCTCAATTTTTTTCTAACCTCAAAAAATAGGTAAAAATTAGTAAAAATTAAGAAAAATACACTCCTAAAAAATTGATTCAAGCTTTTTCATGAATCCAAAGATGTATTAATATGTATTCGGACACGCTAAGCTAATATTCATCGGTTGGATTAAGCCATACAGTTCTGTTTTCTTTCTAACCTCAATAAATCAGACAAATATAGTGCTTCTCGAATGCAAAAACGAATTCAAATTAAAATTCAACCGATTCTTACCAAATTTGGTACACGGGGGTTTTTTGGGTTACTGATCATGAATCTAAGGCCGGATTTGCAAAATTCAAAATGACGGATCCAAGATGGCGGACAAAATTTTTGAAAACCAACCGATTCCTACCAAATTTGGTATACAGTTGGGGAATCCTTAAACCTGATACTCTTAAACCCTGAACCCTGAAACCTTAGACTCCCACACCCTGTAACCTCAAAAAATAGACCTCAATAACCCTGTAACTTTAAAAATGAGACCCAATAAACTCAAAACCAGGACTTTTAAACCATATACTCTCAAATAGTAGACCCTTAAGCCCTAGAATTGCGAAGGTTAGACCCGCGCCTAACTTTCCTTTTTTTGGCTCTATCTTGTTCTTTTTTCCGCGAATAACCTATTCAAAGGCTTTCTGCCCAAACGCTTTTGAGGACTTGTTTCTCTTTTTAGCGACCAGCAATGGTCCGCTAGCATATGGTCATCCCATCGTCCTTGATACCGATTTTCTATGATTTTCAGATCTTGGTGAAAACGTTCCCCTTGCTCCTCATTGTAGTCACCAAGATTATCTGGGAAATCATCGATGTGGGAGTCCAGGAAATGTAATTTTAGATTCATTAAGCAACCTAATGTTTGAAAATTTTTTACCATTTTCGCGACTATTTCTTTGTACTTAGGACTTTTATTATTTCCCAAAAAGTTTGTTGCGACTTCTTTAAAACTAAG
Organism: Pachyrhynchus sulphureomaculatus; assembly: GCA_019049505.1. NCBI lineage: Eukaryota > Metazoa > Arthropoda > Insecta > Coleoptera > Curculionidae > Pachyrhynchus > Pachyrhynchus sulphureomaculatus. Next base: position 182,600,666 of record CM032454.1, read on the forward strand.
CCAAGCAGCTTTTTCAACTTTATTCATTTTAGTAACAAATAATGAATCTTGAAACAATTTTCTTATTTGTGGCCCGTCAAATACGCCTGCCTTAATTTTAGCTTCAGAAAATTTCGGAAATTTTTTATGCAAATATTTGAAACATGGGCCGTTTGTATCTAATGCTCTCGTGAATTGCTTCATAAGTCCAAGCTTAATGTGAAGCGGGGGAATAAGAACTTTTCCTGGATCTACCAATGGTGGAAACAATACATTATTTTCACCAGGAGTGAACGATTCTCTTGTTGGCCAAATTTTTTTCTTATAATGACGTTCCCTGTCTCTGCTATTCTACAGACATTTATAACAGGGATAAAGTGTAAACCCTGACTGTTGGCCAAGCAATATTGTTACAATTTTCAGATCTCCACAAATTTTCCAGTTATGATCAGCATATTTTATTTTTATCAAAAGCTGCTTCATTTTTTCATATTGCTCTTCCATAACTGTGGAATGAGCAATCGGAATGGGAGCGTAAACGTTGGCAGCAAAACTGCCTTAATGCTCCGTTTAGAAGAATCAATGAACAGTCTCCATTCTTCAGGATCGTATGAGTTATTTTGAAATTCATCCATTAGACCTTTTACATCGGTATAATATGAAAGTGACAATTCCTCGTCCATTGTGAAATATTTTCGAAATTCTTCATCTCTGTTTCTATAATAAGAAATCGTAGCTTCTGGCTTAAGTAAATGTATTTTCTTTAAAAAGGAAGCAAGATGCTCTGAACCATCTTTGGATAAGCCTAAATCTCTGACTAGATCACTAAGTTCTGACTGTGATACGAGTATTGGTTCTGGTTTACGGTTGTATGGTAGAAATTCTTTATCTGTGTCACTAGTATATGATAGGTTGTCACTAGAACATTCATTAGTAACAGTGTTTGAATCTTTTTCGACAGTCTCAATGTTTTCGGCATGAACTGATAAGGTGAAATCATTTGTTTCCATAACATCAGCATCACGTGGTTTTCAGGAGGCGGAATTAGTTTAGTTGGTCTTGTTACTGTCGAAACATCGTTATAAGTAATAGTGCTTTTATTTTTTCGGTTATGCCTAGATACAACATTCATACAAAAGTAGCAATCATTTTCACTGTATGGTCTATTCCATATTGCTGGTCTGGAATATTTAATCGCCTTCTTATTGATGTACAACATTATTTTGCAAGAACTGCAAATGATGTGGGGAACCCAATCTGTATCCTGGTGCTGTATTTCAATGTTAAAACAATCCTTATATAAGGTTTTAATCTTATCCGTTATCGGTGACCCCATTTTACTCAATACGTGTTGACAGCAAATATAACAAAATGAATCACTGTTTTTATCGCACTTATGAAAAGTCCTTGTACCGTGAGACCGTTTTCTTGTAGCATTATACTCTACATGAGCCAAGTCACCCACACATGAAGAGCTACCTACGGTCGCTGGATGACGACGGCTGCGGGCCCGCTTTCTCACCCTGACCAACCGCCGATACTGGGTTTCCGAGTCCCTCCATCGTAATTCTCTTTCTTCTACCTGCCATGACGGCATCTAAGCCGTTATCCAGGGACTCTGCTGGCTAGTGGAGTAACACCGTTGCCCACCGTCACCACGTGGAGGTGCCCTGGATACAGGTAGAAGAATAAAAATCGACCGATGAATTTTCTCGGCGTTCAAAATGGCGCGAAAACATCTGCCATCTTGAATTTTGCAAATCTAACCTCAGATTCGTGATTAGCGACCCAAAAAATCCCCGTGTACCAAATTTGGTAAGGATCGGTTGAATTTTAATTTGAATTCGTTTTTGCATTCGAGAAGCACTATATCTGTCTGATTTATTGAGGTTAGAAAGAAAACAGAACTGTATGGCTCAATCCAACCGATGAATATTAGCTTAGCGTGTCCGAATACATATTAATACATCTTTGGATTCATGAAAAAGCTTGAATCAATTTTTTAGGAGTATATTTTTCTTAATTTTTACTAATTTTTACCTATTTTTTGAGGTTAGAAAAAAATTGAGATGTGATGGCGATATTCTGACGTCAGATTCGTGATCAGCGGACAAAAATACTACGGATCTGATATATCACATCAAAAGTATACCCCACTTTTTTTTTTGTGGGGCTGTGTTATATTTCATAATTTTTAAAAAATTATTAAAGCAAATAAAAAAAGAAAATAAAAAATATTTTTACAGTTAAAAAAATAGGTAATTAATAAAAAATGATAATTAAAAATTTTAAAATTCCGGTGTCTCGAAGCGCCAACGCGGTACCGTAATTTACAGTTGGCTCTACTGATATGCTTATATATATACATATTTAATTTTGTGGTAATCAGCTGTTGTAAACAAGTAAACTGAGGCTGAATATAATCAAAGATTAAGCCAACAAAGTGTTGGTAAACGGAACGGAAAATCAAGTAAGTCTCCTAACCTCTGTGACATTGGTCGTCGAATTGCTGACATGAGATCATTTGGAGAAAACTTAAAATGTTCTTTATATAATAAAACATATTTATTACGTTATATTATTAATGAAAAATGGTCTAGCATCACTACTAATCATAAAGTGTGATAAATGTCTAACGTACAACACAGTATCAACAGACAGTACACATATATGGAAGGACAATAAGCAACATTATAATCACTAGGTAATTATAAGTTAAACAAGTAAGTTAATTTTAGGACTTAACAGTGATATTACACACTGTGGCGTCTCTATGCCGTCGTTAATAACAGTTGAAAATCTAAATTTTAAATAGTTCTCTAAATATTTCCTTTTTTCTCCATGACGTTGATATCTGGACAATAAAATACTTCAAAATAATTTTAAAAAATGCTTAAAAATTTTGAATTAACATTATTTAATATTTTTTGCTTATCGAAACGGTAAATAATAAAAGAGTCTGTTTCTAGGCGTATCTATCGAAGACGAATTGTAACGGGCTATCCTAGAATTGTACCGTTTTTCGGATCAAACGAGACACTAACTAACAACGAACTATTCATATATAAACGACAAAAAGAACACTGTAGCGATTTAACATTAGGTAACAAGTTCATTGAGCGCGACAATTTATATGTACACTTATATTTATATTCGAAAGTAGAAACTCGCGGCTGAATACGGCTCTGCCCGTTGCTTATATATCAGTTGGAAGTACTTTCCTGATTATTCTCAGCTCGGCGGAATGTCAAGCTGTCCGTCTCGAAACCTCTCTTCTTTCTTCGAGAGGCAACGGAGTGTCGTGATCGCTGCGGACTATCCGGCTAGCTTGCCCCAGTCGGATTTTTACCAGGCATAAGGAGAGGTGCGTACATCAGTCGTCAACTAATTACGCCGCATATCTCGTGTGTTGCCAAGCATAAATAAATTATTAACATTTTAACATCTACCTTTAAATTTCGAAATTTAATTTTGGTTTGTAAAATTGATAACCGGCGAGTTCCCAAAAAAGCCAAGGCGACTCCCTTCTGGGTCGCGACCCATCGGTTGGGAACCAATGATTTAGAACAATGCAATATAAAAAAACAAGTTAATTTTATTGGTTTTATTATTATTAACGGAACTGTTTAGTACTTACTATGTACTTTTTGAGAGGACAGAACTGAATGTTTTAACAAAGCTTTAAAATATTTGTAATAGGTGAGTTTTCGCTCTAGGATCTACGAGTATTTTGATTTATAGGATATTGATAAAGCTATTAAGGTACAAATCATTCACAGCAATTGCAAAATTTATGTTTTAAATGTAACTAAAACTTGACACGAATCAGAAAACGGACACATTTTAAAACACTTGAGGACATTTTCTGTTGTAAAATACCGAAATGCAATTTGTTACAAATTATTCCAACAGCTGGTACCAAGAGTAAACTCATTTTTTAAATTATTTGTGGCAGTTGTCAAAAAAAAGAACACTTCTAACACGAAAGCTGAAAAGTTTTTGGTCTAGCTCCTTAAAACCTATTTTTTTTTGCAAAATCCGACTTTATTTATCAATATGATCTCCTTCTAGAGCAATACAATCAGTTCAACGCTTTTCTAACATTTTTATACCTTTCTTGTAGAAGGATTTGTCTTTGTCTTCAGAATAGGCCAACAGTTTCGGCGATAACTTCTTCATTGGAGCCAAATCTCTTTCCCGCGAGCATTTCTTTTGAGGCTTGTGAATAAACAATAGTCGCTGGGGGCCAAATCTGGAGAATACGGTGGATGAGGAAGCAACTTGAACTTCAATTTATGCCATTTTGCCATCGTAATCATTGACTTGTGTCACGATGCATTGTCTTGATGAAAGAGCACTTTTTTCTTGTTCATTTGGGACCGTTTCTTTCGCCATTGATGGTTTTTCCCTTCTCAGCATAGTCGTTGAAAATTATTCCATGTACATCCCAAAATACAGAGGCCAAAACCTTCCCTTCGATTGTTGTGTCTTTGATCGCTTCGGGCGCCTTTCACCGGCTGCTGTCCACTCAACTGACTGTCGATTTGATTTTGGTGTGTAGTGGTGGATCTATGTTTCATCCATTGTCACATATCGCGTGAACAAATCATTTTTATTGCGCTTAAACAGGTCCAAATAGCGCTCAAAATCATGAACACGTTTTTGTTTTTGGTTCACTGTGAACAAACGCGGTACCCATTTCGAACAGAGCTTTCTCATGCCTAAATGTTCATGCAAAATATGACCAAAACGTCCTTTGGTTATCTTTAGGGTGTCAGCTATCTCACGCAATTTCACTTTACGGTAATCTAGAACAATTTTGTGGATTTTTTTAAAGTTTTCCAGTGTAACCACCTCATTTGGGCGTCCAGAGCGTTCAGCATCATTTGTGTCTGTACGATCGCGTTTAAATTTAGCATACCAGTAAATAATGAGTGATTTTCCAGTGGCAGAGTCCCTGTAACACTAATCAAGCCATTGCTTTGCTGACCGGTATTTTTTTCCATCAAAACACAGTGTTTAATCAACACACGAAATTCGATTTTTCCATTGTTTTGAAAATATCAAAAGTAGCGTCACTAAAACCACTGTAACTTGTAAACTAATCGTCGAAATGTCATGAAATTTTGAAGGTTGGTACTTCCTAAAAATCATATAAATTTTTTGAAAAGGGCAACATATATGTATCAGATCAACTTTCCAGCGTACGTGTTAATTTTGATTACCGAAAAAGAAATTTACCGCAGTTAAACATACACAAAGACCCTTAAAAATTTTAAGCTAGATAAAGAAATATTTTTATTATTGACTTATTTTTTTTATGTAGATGCTCAAAACTTAACAAAATAGGATTTAAATCAAATTCTAAATACATTTTACTTTTTGATTTTTTTTTGATAATCTGTCAATTAACCCGACTTTTCATGATCCCATATCAGCTTATTTAAATTTCCCGGCATATCAACAGTTGCGTGACCTATGTCAAAATCAATTTTTGGGTTATCGAACATGCAAAACCGATTACCTGAAAAAGAAATTTGGATACTCTAACATAATAATAAAAAAATGGCGAATCCTACAGTTCGAGACATCGTGATAAATATGGTAGAGAAAGGCAGCAAAACGTTCCAGATAAGAGCTTCGAAACAATAATCAAAAACATAATAAAAAGTAATCTAAAGCCAGATAAAATAACTAATAACCGGTCAAGTGCAAGTTGGACTTGCGCAATTAGTTTTCCGTACGTTGATTGCTTTTAAAATAAAAAATTTTGTTACGGAGGTATAAAATGATTAATGACGTTACAAAACACATCCCAAATGAGTTTTTTTTCCGATCTTTACTGAAAACTGATGACTTTGAAATATATTTTTTATATACCAGATAAATTATTAATGCAATCTACCCATTGTAGAGAATATTCCAGAATTTTTTCAAAAATTCTTGATCAGGGCTTTTCAAGATAAGGGGGGACAGCGATTTTTTTGCGATTTTTTAAAAAATAATACAAAGGAAAGTGTGTGCAAGTATTACATTATATATATTTTTGAACTTGTGTTTTTAAAAGGTTTCATTTGACACCTCACTCGTTAACCTGGTAACTTTTTTTTACTTCCGATTTCACCCCCCAAAACTAACCTCTTAAGTCAAAATTTGACTTTCAAAACTACACGGCTATGATGAGGCCATCAATCCCTAGATTAGTATCAAATTTCAACTTTCTATATCAAATAGTTTCGAAATAAATCGGGTGTGACAGACAGATAGACACCGAAGTGATCTTATAGGTGTTCCGGACGAAACACTAAAAGGAATACTTAGATGATGAAATTCTCCATCTAATGGAAGATAGAGGACAGCCGAAAATTAGGCGCGTTGAGAACAGCTTTAGAAGACGCGAAATAAGAAGTAAAATGAAATTGGATACACATATAACAAGTAGGCTGAAAACTTTTTGGTCTGACACATGGATGTCAGCCTTTTCAAAAAATCCATATGATTTTTAGGAAACACCAACTTTCAAACGCTACGTGTCAAAATTTCTTGACATTTGGACTATTACCAGTTACAGTGGTTTTAGTGATGCTACTTTTGATATTTTCAAAACAATCGAAAAAATCGAATTTCGTGTGGGGAAAAAATATCGTTCAAGCAAAGCAATGGCTTAATAAATGTTACGGGGCTTTGCCCCTGGAAAATCACTCATCATGTACTTGTATGCTAATGTAAACGCTGTCGTACAGACACAAATGATGCTGAACGCTCTGGACGCCCAAATGATGTGGTTACACCGGAAAACATAAAAAAATCCACAAAATTCTATTGGATGACCGTAAAGTGAAATTGCGTGTGACAGCTGACACCCTAAAGATATCAAAAGAACGTGTTGGTCATATTTTGCATGAACAATGGGGCGTGAGGAAGCTCTTGGACCTGTTTAAGCGCAATAAGAAGGATTTTTTCATGCGATATGTGACAATAGATGAAACAAGGATCCACCACTACACACCGAAATCAAATCGGTAGTCAACTTAGTGGACAGCAGCCGGTGAAAGCCGCCCGAAGCGACCAAAGACACTACAGTCTGCTGGGAAGGTTTTGGCATCTGTATTTTGGGCTGCGCATAGAATAATTTTCATCGATTATGCTGAGAAGGGAAAAACCTTCAATAGCAAATATCATATTATTGGTGTGTTTGAAAGCAGAGATCGCAAAGAAACGGCCCCAAATGAACAAGAAAAAAGTGCTCTTTCATCAAGACAATGCACCATGTCAGAAGTCAAAGGTTACGCTGGCAAAAATGCAACAATTGAAGTTCGAATTGCTTCTTCATCCACCGTATTCTCTAGATTTGGCTCCCAGTGACTATTATCTATTCGCAGACCTCAAAAAAATGCTCGCGGGAAAGAGATTTGCCTCCAATGAAGATGTTATCGTTATTTTGAAGGCACAGACAAATCCTTCTACAAGAAAGGTAGAGAAATGTTAGAAAAGTGTTGAACTGATTTTGTCGCTCTTGAAGGAGACTATGTTGATAAATAAAGTCGAATTTTGCAAAAAAAAAGTGTTTTAAAGAGCTAGACTAAAAACTTTTCAGCCTACGTGTTAACACTAGAAGTAAGAAAGGAAATCATAATTTTTGATTGGTTCAGTGATCTCGCCGTAATATTTTCCGAAAAAATCTAGGTTCACATTTTACTAGGATCATTAAAAAATACCTTCCCTGTTTTTAAATTTTTACTATACCCAATTTAGAAAATAAGCACCGTCGTAATTTTACATTTTAAAACATTCTTGCAACCCTAACTTTGTATAATTATTATAAAATTTTATTTTATTTTTTATTGTCCTTGTGCAATAAAGCCGGCGGCCGTACACTAAAAAGTCTTTTTCCATAAACCAGGTAATTTTCCTTTTCCTTTTCGGTTTTAAAAGTCAATAAAAAAGTTACGTAGGTCTGAACAGATTGAAATCTTAAGAGGTTTCTGTTGTATAATATTACATGTTTAATAAGATGGCTTGACCTAAACAAAAGTACGTAATATTTTAGCGTGCGGTATGAAAACTTCTCAGCCTAACAATGAAAGAGTTTTTGTTTTTAATGTGAAATTTGTTTTATTTTTCAATACATTTTCCTGAAACTTCCAAACATTTATTCCAACTTTTTTTCCATAATTCAATACCATCATTAAAGCGTGATTCCAGAAGGTATGTAAAATATCCATCCACGAATGCAATAGCTTCGTTATTTGATGTAAAACGCTTTTCAGCCAGGAATTTGTCACGTTTGGAAACAGATAATAGTCAGAAGGAGCCAAACCTGATGAATACGCTGGATATTCAAGTAATTCGTATATTAATTCGTTGAATTTTGGCATCGTCAATACATTTGTGTGAAGACATGCATTGTCTTTATAAAAAATGATTCTTTTCTTCTTTCAGGCAGGTCTTTTCTCAAGAGTTTTTGCATCCAACTGACCCAAAAGGCTACAATAATATTCAGAGTTAATTATTTTATCCTTCTGAAGATAATCCATCAACAAAACACCTTTGCAATCTCAAAAAAAGGTTACCATAACATTCCCTGCTGATGAAACCGTCTTTGCCTTCTTTGGTGCAGTTCAACCGGCTCAATTCATTGTTTCGACTGTTCTTTTCACTTTGTTGTATAGTGATGAAAATAGTTATGAAACGATGCTTGAAATCCATTTTATTTTGCTTAAAACGATCCAAACACGCTTGAGAAATATGCATTCGAATGCGTTTTTGGTAAATTGTCAGCAAATGCACAAAACTTTTTCATATGTAATTCTTCATGCAAAATATTTCACACACTTTCACTTGTCGATCATCTAACACCATATCATGGACTTGTTGAATGATTTGTGGTATTGTAGTAGTTTTTGAACGACCTTCGTGTGGATCATCTTCAAGGCTTGTACGACCAGATTTAAAAAGAGCAGCTCATTTTTACACAGTGGAAAGTGAAGATGGTGCATCCTTATGCACTTTGAAGCTAGACACCAAAAAAGCTTCTGGCGCTGACAGAATACCTGCCATAGTTCTCAAAAACTGTGCGGGGGAACTAACACCAGTTTTCTGTAGACTTTTCAACCTATCCTACAGAAAGGGAATATTTCCTTCCTGCTGGAAATGTGCCACAGTTCAGCCGATAACTAAAAAAGGCAAGAAGACCTTGCCAAATAACTACCGACCAATCGCACTGCTTTCAATAATATTGAAAGTCATGGAAAAGGCTATCAATCAGCATCTTCTAAAATATCTTGAAAGATTCAACATTATTAGCTATCATCAATATGGCTTTCGTAAAAATAGATCAACAGGAGATCTTCTGACTTATGTAACACACGTTTGGAACAACGCAATTGAACACTTTGGAGAATCTCGAGCGGTTGCTCTTGACATATGCAAGGCATTCGACCGTGTTTGGCACGATGGGCTGTTGGCTTAGCTACGCTCTTATGGAATGTCTGAAAAGTTCTGTTTGTGGCTCTCATGTTTCCTCAGAGAGCGTTCTTTACGAGTGGCAGTCGACGGATTTCTTTCTAACACCTTCACTATCAACGCCGGTGTACCTCAAGAAATTTTATCTTGGGGTGACAGTAACCAAGTGGAATTTAACACTACAAAAACCCGGGCGGCAGGTTTATGTCGGGGCACTCCATTCCTCTAACATCTCAATTTGTTGGGCGTTAATTTGGGAGCAAATATGTCCTGGCATGAACATGTTGCAGGCCCAACAAGGAGAGCTTCTCAAAAGTTGGGAATATTATTTCGAACCAGAAAGCTTTACACTCCACAACAACTGTTAATTCGTTACAAAGCTCAAATTCGACTAACTATGGAATACTGCTCCCATGTTTGGGGTTCCGCTCCCAAACATACACTGCATTTGTTGAATTCTATTCAGAGAAGAGCTGTTCGTCTGATTGGAGACCCGGAACTGACCGGCGGCCTTGATTCGCTGGAACATCGAAGAGCGGTAAGCGACTTGTATTTTCATGGAAAGTATTCGAAGGATGTGGCCCGCTTAATTCCTCCCAGAGCGGTGCATGTTAGAAGTACACGTCGCGCTAATACTTTACATCCGTATGAGGTTCAGCTTGTTACTCCTCGTACAAAGCTTTTCAAGCAGTTTTTTATATGGAGAACATCATCCCACCGAGTACAATTTACAGCGATTCAAAAACAACGTGAATCGCTTCTTCCGCACACGTGTCGCTCCTGTAGAGCTTTAGGGACTTCTTTCCTGCAACACGTGTGCTAGACCCATAAAAAAATAGTTTCAACAATTTCGGATGAATTTCTATTGGTGTTAAACCATACAAAACAAAGGATTTAATCACTGCACGATATTCAATTTTTTTCATTTTAAAAACATCCACGACACCTCAATATTAAACAGCTACTACTACCCGCAATTGAATTGACAGATTGAAGTAAAATTTTACATGTGTTTATATAAAGGATGGAACTTTTCAATACAATTATAGTTTCACAGTTTCTAACGCCATCTATGTGCTAGGTCGAGAACGTTTCAGGTAAGTTACTAAAATATGAGTATGTCTCGTTTCACCTACGACCATACGAGGTACTTTTCGAGTTAAATAAACAAATAGGATTTTATTTCATAAGATCAAGGTAAATGGTATGAAGACGTTGATTCATTACACATACAGAATATCCAAAACCAGTGGCAATGAAAAGCAAACAATATTATCATACTACGGTAACTAAAGTTCGTACACAACACCTCCTAATTATTCACACTGTGAAGTTTTCTATTTCAACGCAGTCCTGAATTCTATAACGAACAAATTTAATCGATACATTGAACACGTGATTCTTAAATAAACGTACATTCATAGTTCTAAGGTCTGCCGGCAGTCTATTAAACAATCTTATGCCCATGTAATAGATACTTTTCTAATAATAAATATAAATTATGTTCGGGAATAACTAAATTCTGATTATCCTAGTATTGTAATTATGTATGTCCCTCCTAAACACAAAACTACTCAACCTACTGCTAAGACATATCAAAACTCCTAATATATACAGTCTGTCAGGTAAGAACGTGTCCGCGATAATTCATTGTTGGTAGATGTGATTCTAGCGATTTAAAAAAAAAATGGGTAGAGGGAACCTTTGCCTATGACGTATTTTAGTAAAAAAGTATTCCGAACTATCGTCGAAATCACGTAAAATCCAAAATGAGTCACTTATTTGCGCGACGGTTCGAAGCAATCTTTCCTTGTTCCCTTCCAAAAGGGCCTAAAATGACACATTCCACGGCCGCTAAATATATTAAAAAGTCGGTGTCGTTTGTGAAGAAGTGGGCAAATCGTTTCAGTGAGATGAAAAATGTCGACGACTTGCCAAAACGTGGCTTGTCACTCCGAACGAATCGTGTTTGTGCTGCGTGAAGGAGCGGCAAAATTAAGAAAATCGGATTTGAATGTGTTCCATGAGACCATTCAACTACATCTTCGTACTCATGATGTCAAATTCCGAAGCACGTTGAAGAAACCTTTAGTGGGCGAAAATCACGTCGCGAAAGGGCTTGCTTGGGCCCACGATAAGATACTAGAGTAGCCCCTACAATCGCCGCACGCCAAGCCTATTGAAAACATTTGGTCCCTTGTACAGAGAAAGCTCAGAGGAAATACTCTGAGGACTTTAATTCAGTTATCTCGCGAGATTAGAAAAATTTGGAGATCATTGCAGAAAATCTCGTCGACAGCATGCCTCGAAGGTGCCAGGCGATTGTTGATGCAGTAGGCGATTGGACAACTTACTGAGGTAATTTCGCCGATGTTAGCACACCAAAGAATACATTGATGGCAAAAAATGTTCTCGAAACACATATTTTCAAGAATATGAGCGGTCCCGTTCTTACTTGACATACTGTACATTGTAGGAAGAGTAAGTAAAATATATTCGTTAAAAAGTTTCTGGCATTAATACCTAGATCTGACAGAAGTTCTTTTTTGTACCCTATATACCCTAATCATACCAAGACTCAAATTAATAAGCGACATTTTAAGCGTAATACAAACTAGACATGGTAATAAGACATTAGCGTATTAAAATTAACATTTTTCATGTGAAAGATAGTAAAACATAGATGAAACTTTTTGGCACAATTTATTTAAATAACAACCCTAATTTAAACTCTTATCCATATAGATACCAAGAAGTTTAGTCTCAGTCTGCTGAGCAATAGAATGTCCACTTAGACCGGTCTTAATCAAATAACTTTCGTTAGTTTAAGACGCAACCTATCGACAGCCGAAATGATAGAGGTATCACAGCATACGTAACTCTGATCGTCTGCAAACACAGAAAAGTCTGGTCATTAACGACTTCTGGTTAATCGTTTAAGATATAATAGGGGACCGAGAAAGGATCCTTACGGCACTTCCATGTAGACTTTCAATCTGCTTGACCTCACTCGAGCAATATCTACAATCTGATCTCTATCCTTCAACTAACTTTCCCCCTTAGATCATACTGTTTAATCTTCGATATTAATAGAGTATGGCCGAAGAAATGGAAAGCTTTGCTTAGGTCCATGAAAAATCAAAAACATTTTTTTGTTGGCGTCTAACTGCTGATAAAGCTGTTGTAAGGGGCAAAACTGCAGAAGCTGTACTTTTACCCCTTAAAAATTTATGTTAACAATCAGTAATAATACGAGATGCTAGCTGAAAGTTACTTATTTGTTCAAAAACAACCCAACCAGTACCTTTGAAATTTAGATATTGGACGGAATTATCACCTAATATTGTGTCACCCTTTTTAGATTGAGGCATAACTCCAGTATTCTTAAATACATCTAGTAACGTTGCTGTTTCCAGAGCTATAAAAGTGGCTACACTATTAAGTATTTCGATTCAACAAGAATTTTTGAAGGGCATCAACAAAATAGTCATTAAAAGTGTTGGAAATTAAAAGTTTATTATTCGTAGATGTATTGTTTAAACTCATAGTAGAAATAGCATTTCTGTTGTCATATGATAACGAATCCGCAATAATATTCCACACGGTTTTAGTTTTATTAGTAGAAATTGTACAGTTGGTCAAGTAAGAATGTGTTGCGTATGCTATAACTAGCATAGCGGTAAAAGAAATTCTGTTTTTTTGAGGGTATTGTTGGAACCCCTGCAATTAATGCTTTGTGGGAAGAGATTCAATTCTAACCTTACTTATGGTTGAATAGTACATTATCGAACATGAGTGCTGTATATGCTTCGCGCTTCGTTCCTATGTAATCATCCAAAAGGTCCGAAAATGACGTCTACAACACGCTAACCATATGGGCAAGTCGAGGACATTTATTAGCAAGTGGGTGAAACGATACTCTCAGTTAAAAAATGTTGATGCTCTACCAGAACGTGGTTCGAGAGGAAAAGTGTCGGACAAGGACGAAGAATGGTTATTAACATGTTTTCCCGAGATCGGTATTTAACTTTGCTCCAAGAACGCTAAGTAGAAATGTTTGGATACATGGTATGACTCGCATTAATCGCCGGTCTAACAATTTGAATTGGCGGAATAAAATTAAGAAACTATTGCTGAGCCAGAAACATAGAGAAAAACGACTCGGGTAGGCACAGAAAAACATATATTGAGACTGTAGCAATGTAATTTATTTCGACCCCGACGCGCCTGGTCAATTTCCATTAACTAATTAGTTTAGCTCATCGTGAAACACCCTGTGAAGATGCCTGTTTGGGGATGTCTTTCGAAAGAAGGTTTTGGGAAACTCTCTATCTTTACCTACAATTTCAACGGTGAAAAAATGCTCCAGATTTACAAGAAGACAATGGTATCGACTGCGAAAGTTGGAAATCATCGTTCACAGAAGTTTAAAACAACAGGCAACATGATGCGAATCCTAATCTAAAACGAAAGGAGAAAAAGAACAAGAAGGTTGTTTTCATTGGTCGATTTGTTTTTTTACTGTAAATATTTTAAAATTATACTTTTTTGGGGTACCATGTATGTACAATAAGGTAAAATATCTTACATATTATAGAATCTTTTTCAAGCAAAAACCTATAATAATTTCTTTGTTTAGTCATTTAGCTATTTTACTTCTTATAATAATACTATTGTACAGCAAAAGTAACTGATTTTATTTGATCCGCATTATGAAAATAAACCTTTTTCTTTACCTTGAAATACATTAGTAACCACAGATAGGCTTGCATGACATTTACTTGTAGAAAAAGGATCTTTATGTAACAAAAAATGACTTATGAAATATGCAAACTTGTATTGCGTACGATTCTGTAATAATATTATTGTAACAAGTTGGCATTTTCGATTAAAAATAATAAGTAGCGAGGAGTTTCTTTTTATTTTTGAGACTATGTGTTCGGGATAGCTTCAATACGTTATTAGCAAAGAAAAATAAAATGTTTACACTTTATTCGCTGGGGAAAGTACTGAATAAAAGAAGAAATCCCAGAATAATCAAATTTGCCAAATTGAGGCACATAGACATCGTAATAACACACGAGCTTTTTTAAGGAAAGCTCCCAACCTAGAACGATCTGCCTGCTGAAATGAGCCGATGGACAAATAATAACTGATCCTACAGAAATTTTAAACACATAACGTGACTACTTTCATGACTTGTTAAATTTAATATTAACCCTATTTCTATTGCAGCTACAAGCCTACCAAGAAGTATCGTAACCCTGCGGAGTGCTTAAAATAAGGAGGAGAAGCATTCTATAAAGATTTCTCAGCGTAATTGTGGTCGTGAGGAAATCGTACCGAAGGAATAGAGGCTGGAAGTTATTGTTTCACTACACAGAAAGGCGGAAAGGTGGCCATTAATAGGGTATTGCACTTTTTAACACCGCCTATAAGGTCCTTGCTACTAGACTTCTCGATAGACTTAAGCCGCATGCAGAGGAAATGGTGAGAGACTACCATTGTGGGAATAGGCGAGATCAACTATCGACCAGATATTTACTATAAAACATGTCATAGAAAAATGCTAGGAGTTTAATCGAGACCTGCACAGCTATTTATAGATTTTAAGCAAGCATACAATTCGATCCGAAAAGTCAAGTTATGGGAAGCAATGAAGCAACTCGAATTTCAGCGAAAGCTGATAAAGATGACGCAGATATGTGTTGAGAGGTCACAAAGTAAAATTAAAGTTGGCCATCAAGTATCAGATCTTTTTGTAATTAATAACGGTCTAAAAGAATGTGAGGGGTTGTCATCGATGCTATTCGACATCGCCCTTAAAAATGTCATTAGAAATGCTGACTTCCAGGTCCCCCAGGCAATTAGCTTTTGCCGATGACGTAGATATGATTGGAAATAACTGACTAAAAGTCTAGGAGATATTCATAAAAGTCCAAAAACAAGCTCAAACCGTGGGACTACGCATCAACGAAGAAAACATAAAACATATGTATACCACATCCAAAACAGAGATATGGTGGGCCAAAATAGGAGAATATAATTTCGAACAAGTAAAATTATTTAAACACTTGGAAACGACACTAAGGGAAAACATAGATGGAACGGAAGAAATTAACAACAGGATTCAAGCCAAAGTCAAATATTTCTTTATGATTCATAAATCACTACAATAATAGGCTTACTTACTAACTTAGCTATGGCAAATAGAATACGCAATTACGTGCATATTCATTTGTTGCTTTTCGCCTGTCGGCAGGCTTGATGTTCGGCCATTTTTACGTAGTGTTTATTCTATTTCTCTAATCATTTCCGAACGTATCTTTAATGATTTCTATATACTTGTTTGTCTGAAAAGGAGTATGGTAATTTTTTATTCGTTTCATGATGATATTTTACTGATTTGTTTTTACTGGGAAAAATTATACAAAAAAAAACCCAGCTTGATTTTGTCAGGTACAAGGTCTAGTCAGTTGATTTGACTTTATTATTAGCTAATCTATATTTTAATCTCTTTCATTCCATCGTCTGCATTTATTCTTTTCTCTTTCTGTCTTATTCCTGTGTACAACTAGTCACACATTTTGTTATTTACATTATTTACAATGTATATTATCATGCTATAGATATTTTGCTCGGACATCGGTTACTCAGACGAATATCCGCAGACAGCAGGAAGTCAGTCAACTTAACAAAGACCTGGAAGAAATTCTATCTTGGGGTGACAGTAACCAAGTGGAATTTAACGCTACAAAAACCCAGGCGGCAGTTTTTTTCTAAAAAAGTTAACGTTGCAGAACCCGACATAGTTATGTCGGGGCACTCCATTCCTCTAACATCGTCACTCAATTTGTTGGGCGTTAATTTGGGAGCAAATATGTCCTGGCATGAACATGTTGCAGGCATAGCAAGGAGAGCTTCTCAAAAATTGGGAATATTATTTCGAACCAGAAAGCTTTACACTCCACAACAACTGTTAATTCTTTACAAAGCTCAAATTCGACCAACTATGGAATATTGCTCCCATGTTTGGAGTTCCGCTCCCAAACATACACTGCATTTGTTGGATTCTATTCAGAGAAGAGCTGTTCGTCTGATTGGAGATTTGGAACTGACCGTCGGCCTTGATTCGCTGGAACATCGAAGAACGGTTGGCGACTTGAGCCTATTCTACAAGTACTTTCATGGAAAGTGTTTCGAAGGATGTGGTCCGCTTAATTCCTCCCAGAGCGGTGTATGTTAGAAGTGCACGTCGTGCTAATTCTTCACATCCGTATGAGGTTCAGCTTGTTACTCCTCGTACAACGCTCTTCAAGCAGTCTTTTATATGGAGAACATCATCCCTTTGGAATAATTCGTCCCGGAGTGTGTTTCCCACCGAGTACAATCTACAGCGATTCAAGAACAACGTGAATCGCTTTCTCCGTACACGTGTCGCTTCTGTAGCGCTTTAGGGACTTCCCTGTAGCACGTGTGTTAGACCCATAAAAAAAAAGAGAAGAATCTCCTGAATATCATATGCCGAACACCATACTAATGTATCTATTCTTGAAGAGCTTAGTATAAATGGCCGACTTTCAAATAGAATTAATAGACAGTACCTGAAATATCTTGGTCATATTATGAGGAAAGTGGATACCATGGAAAAGCTTGTAGTAACGGGGAAGGTAGAAGATCAAGAGGACGGTCTCCAACAAGATGGCCCGACCAAGAAAAATCTCTTCTTGGTATGGGTATGCACGAGTCAAGTCAGATTGCGCAGGATCGAGATGCCTGGAGAATGACTGTTGAGGCAGCTACTGCAGAGTGTGACAGATACTCCTATTGGGGTGAAAGGATTGAGAGAGAGAGGAGTCAAGAATGAAATCGAAACCATACTTGATAGAGGATAATGGAGGCGTCTTGTTCAATCGGCTAAGACCCACAAAAGGTTGTAAGCCACGAAGCACGTTAGTACTCAATTCGTGTAAAAATCATCTTTGGGGATTTCTTTATATTTCATTCCGGATAAATCTAATTTTCAAATTCATTCGGTCTGGTGACCAGATAGGTTCATACCTAGAACATTGGCAATTATATATAGTGTAAAGATTTTTTAAAACAGCATTTTGAAAAATATATTTAATTTTTTCGATCATCCTGTACATTTAAAAGTTTTTAGTGTAGGGTCAAATTACTCACCTTTCTTTTTATTACATTTTGAAAGTATACTAGAGCTTAATAATATTTTACACAAAGTTGCACTACAAGAAAATTTTATGAAGGAACCTTTTCTTAAATTGGGGTAGTAAAAAGATATCCATTTTTGAGTTATCGTAATATTTTTTATTAGTATCCAACAGGGTATTTTTACCGAACGTATCATTTAAAAAATATACAATACATTCTTCTAGATCCCTCATTATTTTTATTGGATCTTATATTTAAATATTCTGCCACATTATACCCACAATGTTTTTTATGTTAGGTCATTTTATTTAACTTTGAGAAAGTCAATATAACCAATACAAATTAGTAGTTAAGTTTACGAGATGGTTATTTACTGAAATTTATTGTGCTGAAAATAAAAATAAAATAAATATTGAAAATTTAGTAAATGCATTTTTTAGTGTGCGGTAGTACCTTTTTTAATTGGGTATAATAAAAAACAGAATTTTTTTTTTATTCTACGTCATTTTTACTTTCCTTGCTAACGGTCGTCTGAAGTAGGAATTTTTTGGCGTTTCAGGGTCACGATCAGGAAAATTTTCTCAATTTGCGTCGATCTGTCTATTTGTATGTTTTTATTATGGAAAAATTTTCGGGCCTTTATTTGAATCAAAAAAAAAGGATGGACTGTTGAGAGAGGAGGAGAGGGGGATTTTAGGTAGACCAGAACCTAGTCTATCTAGAAGGACCAAATGTCTTTATTTGCTTGTCTTAGAGTTCTGAAGAAGAACCGAAATCTGAAAATGTATATATCCATCCTGCCTGAGCCTGCGAAAACCTGTATTTTTTTTTCTCAGATTCTAGAATTTCCAAGATACATCAATCCCAGGGAGTAGTTCCCCCAGTAAATCTCCATTTTGTCGATTGACCGTTTCGTCGACTGGGCATTTGTACCTCTTTTGTTACCCTTTCGTCGACTGAGACAGTTTGACCGTTGACCATTTGAAACCGTTCCCTTTTTGTCGACTCGCTGAATTAAAGCTACCAAGTAAAGCTGTAGGTGGCCTTCAACCTTCTACAGGTAGTTTTACCTACGTATTTTTCTTCATGCTATATAAGGGTGCGGCCGGTTAGATTATCGTAGGCGTTCAGGTTAGTTCAGGTTCAGGTTTGACAGTCCTAAGTCTGCTGAAAGTGTGAAGGAAAGAAAGAATTTTGCTCTATCGATTTTTTAAGAAATAAGTAATATTTACCCTTAATATAGATTTTCTTAACAGATAAAGAGGTTTAGTGAAAGGGGAATTTTTAATGACATCGATGTATAGGTTAAAAGGCCAGTCGACAAAACGGGAATCGACGAAATGGTCCTAAATCGTCCCCCCCTCCTAGGAATGATTTTCGACTTTATTAGGAAGATGACCTAGCTGTCTTGAATGTTTGGCACAATGAGATTAGAGTACTTAATCCTTTTCGAATTTCAATAACAACTATGTGCATCATTAGAGCGTAGGGGTAGGTTCTACTACCCTCTAAGGATAGTTTATAGCTTTCATCCAGAGTAGTAATAAGCGGACTCCACTGTATATATATATATATATATATATATTATATATATATATATATATATATATATATACTCGTATATATAATATATATATATATATATATATATATATATATATATATATATATATATATATATATATATATATATATATATAGTAGAATCTCGATTATCCGAAATAATATGGACCAAAGTGATTTCAGATAATCGAAATTTTGGTTAATCCGAATTTTTTTTATAAAATAGAAGTTTACAATAAATACAACAATGCAGATTGTCTTAAAATCATTTATACGATATGCTATTACGTACATAGGTATTTATTAAAACAAATAAGAGAACAATTAGTTTACTTATTTTATGTATATGTACGGAAAATTTAAAATAAAACAGTTTCATTCGTAACTTTAATGTCTTAAAAATCAGGTAATTTTTAACTGCACTCGTTTTGCCTTAGTTCTGTTTTTGGCTGCAATGTCTCTCTAACGTTTGATAAGCAAAACGTCCGCAACGGTTGCATTTTCTTGTTGTTCTACATAAGTTAACGCTTTTTCTAGGGTCTCTAGTCCTTCTGAATGTGACATTTTTACTGGAATATTGTCAGTGACTTGTACTTCGTTATCATCATCGTCATCACTATCTATTTTACTAGCATTTTTGCATACACTTTTAATTAATTCTTGGTAAGTCATTTCATCTTCCCCACTATCACTGTTTAATTATTCAGAAACATCGGTTTCCGTAACACTTTCACATCTTGATATTCTTGTAGTAATTTAATGTAAACTTTCATTATCTTCTGTTTCTGCCTCTGACCAAGATTTTTCCAGAGTACTACTCTTTACTTGATTCCAGGCTGAAGCTATCCAATATATAACATTTTTCAAATTTATCTTTTTTAGACAATCAGTAAGATTGCCACCTTCATATACTTCTTCTAAAATATGCTCCAATAACAAACGTCTGTAATTGCAATTTAAATTTTCCAGTACACCTTGATCCATAGGCTGAATGAGAGAAGTTACAGCAGGAGGCAAAAATATTGCTTTTATTTCCCCACTTTCAAGTGGCTTCGCACTTGGGTGAGAGGGGGGCGTTATCTAATAACAGAATACATTTTCTAGGATATCCATTTTCTTTTAAAAAAAAGTTCCATTGTGGAAACAAAATCTCCAAAAAACCAGTCTTTAAATAGAGTCGCGCTTATCCAGGCATTGTTTTGATTTTTATACAAAACAGGAAAAGCATTGCGACG
Organism: Pachyrhynchus sulphureomaculatus; assembly: GCA_019049505.1. Lineage (NCBI taxonomy): Eukaryota > Metazoa > Arthropoda > Insecta > Coleoptera > Curculionidae > Pachyrhynchus > Pachyrhynchus sulphureomaculatus. The sequence goes on from CM032454.1 coordinate 182,621,080, forward strand.
AATATTCTTAAAGGTTCGTGGCTTTGCTGACTTACCAATACATAATAATGAGAGTTTGTGTCTTCCAGAAGCATTGCTGCATGCAAGAACAGTAATACGTTCTTTGCTACGTTTGTAACCAGGTACTCCAGCTTCCGTTTTCGAAGCTAAGGTATTTGACGGCAACATTTTGTAGTTCAAGCCTGTTTCATCACAATTATAGATTTGGTTTGGTTGTAAACCATGTTCTTTCATAAGCTGCTCAAAATTCTCTGCAATTTTTTTTACAGCAGATACATCAGCCGACAATCTTTCTCCACAAACTTTCAGTTGGCGTACACCATGTCTTTTTTTCCACCTGTCTAGCCATCCATCACTTGCAGAAAAGTTTACAGGCGCTTCAATAACCGGCAACTTTTCGCTTAAACTCACTGCCTTATGTTTTAAAATTGTTCCTGAAATTGGTATTCGACGTTTTCGATTCTGTGTAAACCATAAAAATAAAGACTCATCCACTTTTTGGTATTCACCGCTTTTCATACTTTTTTGTGCCTGTGTGGGCGATGACAAAACACTACACCATTTTTCAAGTTTTTCGCGATTTTTTCTCCACTCCGAAGCAGTACTCACGGCTACACCTAAATCCTTCGCTATATTTTTAAGAAGTTCACCATTATCTAAACGTTGAATTGCTTCAAGTTTCTCTTTTAAGGTAATAACAACACATTTACGCTTATTATTATGACGCTCCATTTTGTAAAATATCTATTAAAACGAAACTATTACCTCTACGATAATAATAGACGTAACGAGTAACTTATAACACTCGTCAACTAACCAAAACATAGACAGCGGTGAAATTCTAGACGTCGGGGAATCCCCGACCCCTTAAGGAAACCACTAATCGTCTGTTTCGAAAAATGGGGATTTTTTCGTTTAATGGGAATACAATTTGCTTTTTAACAGTTTGTTTCGGATAAGCCGGATTTCAGATAATCGCGATTCGGATAATCGGGATTGTACTGTATATATATATATATATATATATATATATATATATATATATATATATATATATATATATATTATATATATATATATATATATATATATATATATATATATATATATATATATATATATATATATATATGTAGATATATATGTACGGTAATGAAAACATTGCTCTTTTTATGAGTATGCAAAAGGTAATAAACATTAATTCACATTTGATTTCAAGAATAGAGCTTATCAAACTTGAGTAAACTCAAGTGGGGTTCATTATTTTTGTTGTTTCCTTTTCTCCCTATCCTTCAGGATAATTAAAAGACCACGTATGACCTGGGCAGTCACCCCAGATCGTTTCGTCAAAGGAGAAGCAGGAAAAAAAATAACTCGGGATCAAAGACGTTCCTCCGTATATAAAACATATGTCCACAATCGAGAATTTAAGTGGATTAAAGAAAGGAGAACTTCGAGATATGCTGTTGAAAAGTTTACTAAGGGCAAACGGCATTTACTAGATGGAAATAAAATTATAAATGTGACGTGTGCTAGTATGCTTGAAATTTGTGCTGAATGTTTTGTGATCTCGAAAACTATATTAAATACAAGAAATGTTAAAAAACAGTTCTTATAAAATTCAAAGCTTCATAAAACTTAAAAGAAATACATAAAAATGTCTTATTTTGCATGTCATCCACAAGTCATCATGATCACTGCGTTGTTCACAGTTGGGTGAAAATTCGTGAAACGGAACAACTCCAACTCGACTTTTCGGAAAACCAAAAATAATGATTTATTTTAATCCTATGTAGAGACAGTGAAGAAGCTCTGAAATATTTACAGTTGATTTAGTATAATTGTTATAAACAATGCAAGTTTTGGGTCAATTTTTTTTCAAAAATTCATAATTCGGGAACTGATTTTTTTATGAAAATTCTAGTTAAAACAAAAACGGCCAGAAAAATTATGATTTTCAAAAAAAATATATTGCATAATGATAAAAATTTTTTTAATGACAACAAAATCATTTTATTTTAAACAAATTGGAATTTAATAAGATTCTTGACCACTTATCCACAATAGGTTTGATTCTGTAGATCTTTCGGCCCTCATTTGACCTTCAAATGGCGTTAGTCTTTATGCGCGAAGGCGCAGTGCAAAGCGGAATTCAAGATAATCGCATGTTAATATAACTATTAAGGGTTAACAAACAGAGTAATTCTTTCATTAGAAATCGTTTAATTTTCACGGGAAAATACACTTTTTAACAAACCTTCAACAAAACTCTCTGTGAAACCAAGGTCAGTCCATCGACTAGCACAGTCGGCTATCTTTATCCTGGCTACGACTTCCATTCCCGATTTAGGCGTAACTTTGGAATCTGTCTTTTTGTCAGAACCTCTCTTGCCAACGAGAAGAGGCTCTGGAGCCCCCAAACAATGATCTTATGTGGTTAAAAATAACGACTCAACAAACCACAAGGTTCATGTGTATCCTCTATCGATCATCAAGTGATATCAACTTTCGAACACTGTTCGCTTTTCTTGCAGATACCATCGATCATTTACAAATTAACTATCCAAGTGCCCAAATTGCCATCCTGGGCGACTTTAATGTCAACAATATCAACTGGCTTAAATATTCAAATACTACCGACGAACAAGGTCGTGAAGCTGAATCATTCTCAATCAGTTGTGGCTTAACTCATCTTATTGACGAACCAACACGGATCCCTGACCGAGACGGGGAGTTCGCCAGTCTTCTTGATCTGTTTTTAACCACCAGTCCGGAGATTTACACGGTCACCGTAAATCCGCCGTTAGGTTCTTCCGACCAAAAACTGCTTTGGACATCGAGTATCCTGCCAATCAGTGACAGAGAGGCGCCTAGGCCGCGCAAGATTTGGCACTACAAATCTGTTAAATGGGAAGATCTCATGGAATATTTTTGAACTCTCCCTTGGATGGACGTTTGTTTTCGATCCGACAACCCATCTGACTGCGTCAGGGAGGTCTCCGATGTTATTTTGGCTGGTATGGAAGCTTACATCCCTTTTTCGAAGAAATACCCTTGGCCTTGGTTTGACCGAAAATGCAAAGATGCTGTTGCTTCTAAACATATTGCCCACCGACAATGGCGTGAAAATTGTAACACCATAACACAAACCACCTTTGTTTGTGCCCGGAACAGATGCAAAGGAATTATCGACGAAACCAAGGAGGCACACAATCAATGAATTAGCAACAAACTTCTCGCTTGTCCCAACAATTCCAGGTCCTTTTGGGCAGTCGCTAAGGCAGTTAGTCAAAATTTCACCAAATCCACCATACCACCACTCACACGGCCAAATAATTCCATTGCAATCACACCTGTTGAGAGAGCGAACTTGTTGGCTGAACTCTTTGCTTCAGATTCTACTGCCGATTTCCAAAGAAAAACACCACCTACTATTCTCATGTTGCAGTCAAAGATGCCCGATGTTGTCTTCAGACAGCGTATCATAAAGCATATTTTAATGAAGCTAGACACCAAAAGGGCTTCTGGCGCTGACGGAATACCTGCCATAGTTCTCAAAAACTGTGCAAGGGAACTAACACCAGTTTTCTGTAGACTTTTCAACCTATCCTACAGAAAGGGAATATTTCCATCTTGCTGGAAATGTGCCACGGTTCAGCCGATACCTAAAAAAGGCAAGAATACCTTGCCAAATAACTACCGACCAGTCGCACTGCTGTCAATAATATCGAAAGTCATGGAAAAGGTTATCAATCAGCGTCTTCTAAAATATCTTGAACGATTCAATATTATTAGCGATCACCAATATGGCTTTCGTAAACATAGATCAACAGGAGATCTGCTAACTTATGTAACACATGTTTGGAACAACGCAATTGAACACTTTGGAGAATCTCGAGCGGTTGCTCTTGTCGTATCCAAGGCATTCGACCGTGTTTGGCACGATGGACTGTTGGCTAAGTTACGCTTTTATGGTATGTCTGAAAAGTTCTGTTTGTCGCTCTCAAGTTTCCTCAGACAACGTTCCTTACGAGTGGCGGTTGACAGATTTCTTTCTAACACCTTCACTATCAACGCAGGTGTGCTCCAAGGCTCCATATTGTCTCCTACTCTCTTTCTCATTTACATTAACGATCTGCTAGAAAAGACTGGAAATCCAACCTACAGCTTTGCAGATGACAGTACGCTTATCTCTTCATTCACTTTGAACGCTCGGACTTCGGCTACTCAGGCAAATATCCGCAGACAGCAGGAGATCGTTCAACTTAACAAAGACCTGGAAGAAATTCTATCTCGGGGTGACAGTAACCAAGTGGAATTCAACGCTACAAAAACCCAGGAGGCAATTTTTTCTAAAAAAGTTAACGTTGCTGAACCCGACATACTCATGTCGGGGTAGTCCATTCCCCTAGCATCGTCACTCAATTTGTTGGGCGTTAATTTGAGAGCAAATATGTTCTGGCATAAACATGTTGCAGGCATAGCAAGGAGAGCTTCCCAAAAGTTGGGAATATTATTTCCCATGCTTGGGGCTCCGCTCCTAAATACACACTGCATTTGTTGGATTCTGTGCAGAGGAGAGCGGTTCGTTTAATTGGAGACGCGGAACTGACCGGCGGCCTTGATCCTCTGGAACATCGAAGAACGGTTGGAGACTTGAGTCTGTTCTACAAGTATTTTCATGGAAAGTGTTCGAAGGATGTAGCCCGCTTAATTCCTCCCAGAGCGGTGTATGTTAAAAATACACATCACGCTAATACTTAACATCCGTATGAGGTTCAGGTTAGTTCTTTATATGGAGAATATCATCCCTTTGGAATAATTTCCCCAGGGCTGTGTTTCCCACCGAGTACAATTTACAGCGATTCAAGAACAACGTGAATCGCTTTTTCCGTACACATGCCGGTCCTGGGGCGCTTTAGGGACTTCTCTGTAGCACGTGTGCTAGACCCATAAAAAAAGTGGTTAAAAACCTTATTAAATTCCAATTTATTTGTAATAAATTAATTTTCTTGTCATTAAAAAAACTTTTTCGTTATGCAATTTTTTTTTGGAAATTCATAATGTGTCTGGCCATTTTTGTCTCAACTAGAATTTTCATAAAAAAATCAGTTTCCGAATTATGAATTTTTGGAAAAAAATTGACGTAAAACTTATAATAATTAACATTAACTGAAAATATTTCTGAGCTTGCCCACTTCCTATATGTAGTAATAAAATAAATCATTATTTTTGTATTTCCGAAAAATCGGATCGAAAGTGTTCCGTTTTACGAATTTTCACCCAGTTGTAATACCAAAGAGTGAAAACATCTGAAGATTCTTCGTGTAACCGTAGGAGAAACATAGGAAAGTCGCTCCAGTTTGTAATGGTCTTTTATCTTTCAAGCGTTCATTTATTAGAATGACGAGTAACTTAAAATATGCATTTTATCTGATTTGTCCATCACTGTGGTTATGTATTCGTCATCCTTTAAAAATATTTTCTACTCTTTTCATAAAGGTTAATGTTCCAAAAAGTTAATCCTCAGACAATACCACATAAATCCGAACGGGGTTTTTGAAAGGACTTTAACATTTTAAGGCGGGTATTTATAAAAACTATAATGACAGGGCATTAGGTATTAACACCCTATGTTAATCTGTATTTTGGTGGTCCCATCACAGTGTTTTCGAATTAAAGACGCTAAAGAGAGTTTAAGAACTTAAAGATATCTAAAAATATCTTGATGGGTTAGGGTGTTAAGGAGATTTTCGACTAACGACTAAATTTTAAGCTGTGTGCATAGTGAAATTAGTTTTAAGTGTTCTTCTTTCGTCATTTTTCTAAAAATAGTTGATGGAAAAATTTTAATTTTCAGGTAAAAGTCGCGCCAGGTAAATGCCCTGAAATTAAATATTGTTATGTGGCATAAGATAAATAAATGATTAGTTTAGCATGAATACTTAGGTATTCTTTATCTTTAAAAAGCGTGTATTATTTATTATTTTTATTGAGTCTGCCTTACTTCTCCTCGATAATAAGGGAAATTGTTGGGTCTGTTCATTGTCGATCCATTGTTAACCTGGACAATAATGTAATATTAGGCGTGTATATAATGGCAATAGAAAAATTAAAAAATGTTTTAATTTAGTTACATTTTATTATAATAATTAAAATATAGGAACTAACAATTAACTCTAAAAAAAGAAAATAAATTACGAATAGAAAAATAATTCCATGTCAGACGCAGAAGAACTTTGATCAACATTGACAATAATCAGATCAATTACACTGGTCAACAAGATTTTTATTACACGTAAGCTAGTATGTGATTTATGCTTACCTACCTACCCCAATTAAAAACCCGCAAACATTTTTCTTCCATCACCCTCAGTTTTTTTGTAACTGTAGTGACAGACACTTAAATTAAGTTATAAGAGGAGATCGTTGAGAACATTGTTTTGAACTTAAGTCATCTTGGAAATAATAATTATTTTTTGTTTTATATGAGTAATCTACATGCCGAGAACTTGTGTAAATAATCCTGATCGATTCTGTTACGTGTTTAGTGAACTTAGATTCACTAGTCAGCGAAGAAATTTTACAGACTTGGTCAAGAAGTGTTATTTTGAATATTTCGGATTTCCAGTTCGCCACCAAGATAAATTGTGGGTTCCCCATATATGTTGTGCATCCTGTGTTACTCTTTTGACTGGATGGGCTAACGGAACACGTCACATGAACTTCGCAATTCTAATGATATGGGCCGAACCAAGAGATCACACATTAGACTGTTATTTTTGCTTGACTGCAATTAAGGGCTTCAGTAGTAAAGCTAAACAAGCAATCAGTATCCAATCTTACCATCTGCAAGGAGACCGGTCCCCACAGTGAAGTGATGCCTGTACCAACACCTCCACAAAGTGTACAATTAGATGAATCCAACGTGTCGTTGAACTTACCTCCTACTCAAAAGGACGTGAGATATTATACTTACGAACCTAGCACTTCTTTTACACGACATTTAATACCACAGAGTGACCTAAACGACTTGGTGCGTGATTTAGGTTTATCCAAAAAGCAAGCTGAAGTTTTATCATCTTGACTGAAAGGATGGAATTTACTTCGCTCAGAAATGAGAATTTGCTATTTCCGCAATAGTGATGATGAGTTCAGAAGTTATTTCTCTCAGGAAGGTGACCTTGTTTACTGTAATGAAATTAATTCTGTAATGAATTTATTAGGGAATACCAACTATACTAATACAGACTGGTGACTATTTATAGACTCTTCAAAAGTAAGTCTAAAGGTTGTTCTTTTGCATAATGGAAACAAAATTCCGTCTGCCCCAGTAGCCCATGCCACTAACATGAAAGAGTCATATGATAACATGAAGCTACTTTTAGAGAAAATAAAATACTGTATGCATTCTTGGCAAATATGTGGAGACTTTGAAGGTGATTGCTCTTTTATTAGGGCTACAACTTGGTTACACAAAATATTGCTGCTCCTTTGTGAATGGGAAGTAGTGATAGAAAAAATCATTATATTAAAAAAAATTGGCTAAAACGTAGCTCACTTACTCTTGGACAAAAAAACGTTTTGTTTCCACCTTTGGTGAAACCAGAAGCTGTACTGTTGCCACCACTACACATAAAACTAGGTCTTATCAAAATTGTTATCAAAGCTCAGGCACAATGGACAAATTCATGTTATCCAATTTCCACATTTTCTTTTTTTCTCCGATAACGTGATTTACATATTTTTCCCAGTTCTCCTTCTTCACATTACTTATCGCATCAACAAATAAGGACTTCCCAATTATTTGTGCCCATATCAATTCTATCGGATTTAATTCACAATGAGAAGGAGGAAGTCGCAGTACTGTTATACTGCGTGAAGCTGTTAGTTCATCTACAACGTACCTTTTAATCTTTTTTGTTAATATTGGCTAAATCTAAAAGTTCTCTTTTCACTACATTATCCGGAATTCTGATATTCTTTGAGCGTAACCACACATCCATGTCCTCATGATAATCTACGCTGAGTTTAGATTCGAAGGTTAACAGGTCACCTTTAACCTGAGGGCGGAGCTAAATGCTGGCAAGATATTAAATGTCGAAGAAGGATGGTCAATGGGTTTCAAGTTGATCATCCCTCTCTAGTTTTTAATATTTTCATCTCGCGAGCATTTAGCTACTGTATATCCTTAGTTCAACCAAGTTTCATCTAAATAATATATTCGCTTCTCTTGTCTAGCTTTTCGGATGTTTCTTAAGTAATATCTTCTCCAAGAGACAATATCATTTCTGTCTTTTTTTTTTATAGGTCTAGCACACGTGCTGCAGGGAGGTCCCTAAAGCGTTACAGGAGCGACACGTGTGCGGTAGATTTCCTAGTATGCTTTTTCCATTGGACACCAAAATTTTCCACAGGGTGTTTTGGCTCATTTTGGGATAATCTGGGTCTTCTTAGACCCTAACAAAAATTTTATCTATTGTTGGAATTTCTTTGTTGAAAAAAAGGCATTCCTTGGTTTAAATCTTCTTCAATTTCAAATGTTGATCGACCTGGCGATTTCATCGGTGATTTTAGCGGTCTGTTTCTGGATTTTTTATTATTTTATATACAGTTGGTTTTACAACACCCAACATTATAGCACAATGTTCCACTGTTTCGTCAACACTCGCACTGGAATGATTATATTCCATTATTTAAAACAATTTAGAATCATTGTCTTTTCGTTTACTGATAATGGTCCGAATTTAGGTCTCTTGGAAATTGATTGCAAATTCTCCATCTGATCTCATTTGGTATGCTTGTACTTTGGACAACACCAAACTATCTACTGTTAATATCACAATTTATTATAACCCACATCGCTCCCAATAGATTAAACCAAATTACCTGACTCCCCCCCATCCATAAATGCCTATTATTTATGCTTATTTACTATATATTATATATATCATCATAATTTCTTAGAAACCCATACCGCCCCTAATGGAATAAATTAAATTACCCGACCCCAGGTATAGGTCTTAATGCCTATTATTTCTGCATATTTACTAAAGAAAAGTAATAAAGGTGAAACTAGCAATCTGATAGTAGGTACGCCTATGGAATTTGTCATATCGGGTGATTTATTACTCGTCTTTTAAAACTAGAGTATAAATGGTATATTTAAAATATGAGTATTTAGTGCCGCTCTGTATGCTTGAGACAAAATCTTGCACATAAATCCAAGATGATTTGAATAGTTTTCAAAAAAATTCTCGGAGAAAATTAAAATTAAATGTAAAAAGTTCCCATGGTAGGCATAAAAAGATTACACATCACATTTTTGTATACAGTTTCAGACCTTAGCTAATTGCGTGCAAACCCGGCTAGTGCATTCTTCCTTTTATCCCTTCTGTCCTAACCTGAAATCCTGAAAAACCTTTCAGCTAATTAATGTCTTTCAGGAGGAGCAACGAGCCCGATTAGAGAATCCTTTGCTGTTTGGGGGCGGATCAGCAGGATAATAGCCAGGTCGACAGTTTGCTGCTGCCCTCAAGACTTGTTATGTACCTTTTTATCATTTACGGGAAAGTTGTACGACTGAATTGGTTTTAGAGTTAATGTATGCTTATAAAAGGGGCAAGACTAGTTATAAACTGTGAAATTATCACAGTGATGTTTTGTTCAATTATTTGTTAAACTAAGGGGTTATCTAGACAAAAAAAAAAAACAGTTTTTGCGGATTTATTTTTTACTTCTTCACATATCTATGTAGAAGTCATTACACTTTATCCCTTGTATATTTTCTTTTCCATTTTTTGACCAGTGGAATTTTATTTTTGGGAACTTGTTAAAAGGTTACATGCACTTCGAATTTTCAAGAATGCGCCGGATTAGGACAGTTACCTGTTTTCAGACAGTATCTGCAATATTACTTAGAGAATTTTTAATACTTTTTAACTTTTTTTTTAAATCTTAATAATTATTTTTTCTACTATGTCGAGAGGTTTTGTAAAATTTTTCTAATAAGACAATTTTTTATAAATAATTAAACATAAATTTTTTGGTCGAAAATTGCATACTAAAGTTTGAAACACCGTAATTTTTTTACTTTTGGAAAAAAAAAAACCTTCGACAATTTTGAACTATTATATTACTTTACAAGAATAATATTTATTTTTGCATATTGGATTATTTTTTGTGAAGTTATCCAGCAGACAAGGAGGCGTCACAGTTTTCATTAGTGGTCGATTTAACCCGATAAAAAATAATGTTAGCATTTAAAATATAATTTAAAAAAAAATTCTTATAATTTGAAGTACAATAAAAATATATAAACGCTATTCTTTTGTATTATTCACTTAATAAACTCTAAAATATATTTTTTTTTAAAATATACATACTTTTCAAGCGCCCAGGTGTATTTAGTTGACAGGTGATGAATTAGTTCATCTGCCATCCGATAGATTTTTTTCTGCAAAAATCAGCTGATTATAAATCATTTAAGATAAGATTGATTACCATATAAATTGTAAGGTTCTCAAAAAGTAGTAGTAGCGGAGTGAAGCCGTCAAAACTTTTAATTCAAGAACAAACGGTATAGGTAAAATAAGATTAAATCCTTTGTTATTATAAGCAAATAGGGGACTAATATCATTTTTAAATGAATAGCAGGAACTGTAAAAACAGAGTACTAATACAACTATTGGATGTTTAACGGTAACTCCGGTATAGAGATCTAAAGTGTGGGCCATCTGTCTTTTTGAACTATGTTTTATTTTGATACTGTCGACATGAACGTGCCTAAAATATTGACTGACCGTGATAAATCTCGTGGATCGATTTATGCTTGAACAACACTAAGAAATATATAAATAAATATTTCCAAAATGAGCGCTGTGCTGCAGGAACCGTGCGAAAATTTAAAAGAAATTTTGGTCGAAATCAAGCTCCTTCAGCAGTTGGTGTAAGGAAATTCGTAAAGAAAATTCGTGAAACTGGTATGATTATTGATAACCTAACCTCGCAGTGCGCACAGACAAAATTATTGCTGCTGTTGCTCAAAGTGTGCTTAAAAATCCAAGAACCACAGCTCGTCACAGCAACTGAATATCTGTCGCACTTCTCTGAGAAGAATTTTGCATAAAAATCTCGGATTATTTGCTTTCAAGGTCCAACTCATTCAGGAATTGAAGCAATATTAACATCCGTTCTGTTAGCTTCTCCGTGTGGACTTTAAACTAGTTGGTAAATGACGTCGATTTTGCATCCAAAATAACCTTTTAAAGACCTTTGTTACTCCAACAATCCACAAACAATCTATGTACTTTAGCAAACTATCCATCAAGCTATTCGCCAAACAGAGCTACAAACAATCGAACATATGCTGAAAAATTGGGTTGACAGCATGGGCTACTGCCAAGACAACTATGGCAGCCATTTGAATAAAATTATATTTCATAACACAGGTATACAAAAAAAATCTTTTAAGGGAGACACGTGTTTTTATAAGTATTTTTCTTGAAGCTGAATCCAAAAAAAAAATCATAAAAAAAGACATCCACCTTAAGGTTTTTTCATAAACCACACTTAAAGTTGCCAGCAAACTATTAAATTTAAAAAAAAACACATTTTAATAATGTAAAACTGTACAATCATTAAAATTGTGGAATAAAACTATTACTTCGGATATCTTTAAACATTCTAAATCTATATTCATCAGAAAAACTTAAAGATATTAGGTTTTAGTGTTCATGTTTAACAAAAAACACGCATACATTACGTTTAACTAAGCTACGTAGCAAAATGCTGTTTAAAATAAATATGTGCAGCCACTAAATTAAAAAACTGTTTTTAATTTTTATTAATTTTGAACAAAATTTTTATATCCAGTGTTTTTTGAAGTTTTTAATCCTGACTTGACATTCAAAAATAAAGTTTTATGTTTAATTTCAACGAAAAAACTCGCTCTTAACACTTACAAGGGTGCTATGTGGTTGGTGAAACGCTTTTTTAAGTAAATAAATGACAAAATAAGAATTTTTTTTTGGAACAAAACTATAATTTCTAGTGGTTTTTAAGAATAAAAGGTTACAAAATGCAGTCTAATGTTTATCCCTGGACCAGTGAGTGAGTGAGTGAGTGAGCGAGCGAGCCAGTGAATGAGTGAGTGTAGAAGTGAGAGAGTGAGTATGAGAGTATATGAATGAGTGAGTATGTAAGAGAGTGACTGACTGAGCGAATGAGTGTGTTAGTTGGTAAGTAACTGATTGAGTGAGTATGATGATATGCAAGTGAGTGAATGTATGAGTTAGTATGAGAATATCTGAGTATGTGAGTGATTTGTTTACTTATTTACTACCCAGTATATATCACCACTACACCAAACACTTTATTTTTGCGCTCGACGCGCGTTTCGCTAACCATGTTAGCTTCATCAGGAGCGATGATTGACTAAACTACAAATCTACCCTATTTATACTTAGCCTAACCCTTGAATTACTCAAGCGGAACTAATGACATAGGCAAGGCCCTCAGTTCCGGTCAAGTAACCAGTAGAGGGGACTATAAGGAATAGGCCCTCTGTCTTTATTTAAACTACTTTTACATTTTACGATTTCCATACTTTCGTATGTGTTCAACAATCTCCTAGTGTGAGGTGTAGTGGTGATATATACTGAGTAGTATCATTGTGCCACAGATTCCACATTCCCAACTTAGTACTTAGTTACTATTTATTTTAACTGTTTTACATAAAATTAAAATTATATCTTTCGTTTATAAATTCTGTTTTAAATTCTTTTTTTTTGGTTTTCTTTATTAAAAATTTTTTATTTATTAGGGATAATTTTTTCTTTTCTTTTTTGTTCTTTTCAATTTGTTTCGTTTATAAATTCTGTTTTAAATTCTTTTTTTTTGTTTTTTTTTATTAAAAATTTTTTATTTGTTAGGGATAATTTTTTCTTTTTTGTTCTTTACAATTTGTTTTCAAATGGCCGAATGATTTTTTCAATTTAATAGTTTTCTGGCAAAAGAGTGTATTTTCTGAAAAAAACCTCAAGGTGGATGTCTTTATTCATGATTTTTTTGGATTCAGCATAAAAAAAATATTAAGGAAACAGGTGTTTCGTTTAAAAGACAGAGCATATTTTTTGCATACCTGTATAATTAATTGGAAGGTTTACTTTTTTTCAACAAAGAAAAATATATTAAGCGGTTTGGTTGCTATAGCAATTTTAAAAAGGAACCAACAGATGACCCACCTTTTACTTGGTATTTCGCCCAGCATCTTCGCTGGTTTTGGCGATTTTTTGGCAGGATTGCATTTTCCATGTCAATAGGGTAGCGGTTTTACATCGGATAGAGCTGAGGTTTGCTAGCTTCTGACACTTTTGGGGGTATGTCTTTTTAATTTCTTATGTTAATATTGGGTGTTTTGTGATTTGTCTCTTCACCTGGCTGATGAGCTCTGATATGAAGCGAAACATGCAGAGTTTCGGGATTCATACGGCATGCCCGAGTGGTCCATAGCTTCGGACGCCCGTATTTTGGATGCAAGAGCTAAGAATATGATTTCTATCCGCTAAAATCTATATATATATATATATATATATATATATATATATATATATATATATATATATATATATATTTTCTTTTCTTTACATTTTTTCAGACGAGAAATATTTACTTTGTTTAGAATCGAAGTTCTCGTTTATGTTTTTTTTTTTTGGAAAATACGTTCGAAGTTAGATTTGCTGTATCTTTTTTTCCATAAAATGATTTAGGTTATTTTCTAAATTCCCGATTTTTAGACCTTTTCACGCTTTACTTTATCCCAAACTTTATCGGAAAAAGTGTTTCCCGATAAGAATGATGTATCCCTTTTAATGCAAACAGCATCATTTATTGTGTCACATCTCGAAGCGATATGTCAACACATTCTGTCGATACCCCGCTGATCCGTAGGCTAAAGAGTAAAAGAAAAAAATTGATGCAGTTTTCCATTTCTCTTTCCATCAATCTTTCCATAAGGATAGACATCTATTTACGATGTAGAGTGCATAATGGAGTTTTTTAGTAACAGCTGACATAATTTTTTAATAAATGGTGTGATGGACAATAAATAATTGACAATGGAAGTGTTCTAAAAAAATACTAAAGTCTGGATATTATTTTTAATAAACATTATTAAATATATAAAAAAAATTTTTTTTTTTTAGGTTTTCAGTAAATTATTTCATTCAATGTATTGTCTTTCCATGGTCAATTTGATAAATGAGTTTCTAACATGGGCTTTTGGAGGAGGCTGAGGGTCATAATCACTTTCGTTTGAGCATCTTCAATGTTACTGTCCCTTCGTTGGTAGATGAAGTGGGCAGATGAGAAAGAATTTACAGGGTGTTCAATCAAGTAAGTACGATGAGTGACTGAAACTTGGTTTTTGCTTAAAAATTATCCCACGACGTTCAACGAACCACGTACTATCCCCAGCAAGGACTGCTTTAAGTAAGTTTGAGGTCTTACGAGCGGTAAAATGTTTTTATCTACTCTAAAAGCAACTAGTGAGGGTAGATAAATATTTAAATATCAACACTTCCATATTGCTAACACAGAAATTGGAAGCCAACTCTAGTAGTAGGGTAAGGTGCCACAAGTGTGCGCGGTTCCCAAGAGTACTCTGACTCGATATTTGCGACGACTGACTTCAAAGCGTGCCAACTTCAGTTGTGTTTTGAGCGTCTCTGTACTAGGATGCTATTGCAAAAACTCCGCATAAACATAATTCATTTTGGATATTTCGATGTTTTATTAAAATAATATGATCTTTTTCAACCAGTGTAGTACGTATATGTGAACAGTGACTGCGTTTTTTGATAAGAAATCGTGTAAAACATGTCATAACCGGTAGATGGTGTAGTTGTTGTCGCCATATTTCAATAGATGGCACTAATGTGTCAATTTGTTTCGGACCCAAGCTTTTCCACAAGAGTGCCCATAGCAAGAGTGCGCATGCGCACTCTTGTGGATTCTGTACTCTTGTGAACCATTTGGATTTATTTTATCTTCTTGTTTTCTAGATGGCTTCCAAGCAAAGAAAGACCAACCGAATTAATTGTTCTAAAGAGCTATTGGATCTTGCACGGAAAATGGTATTTAAAGAGGGAAAAAGCAAAAGAAAAGTGGTTGAACTCTTAGGAATACCCGAGTCCAGCCTACATAAAAGATTAAAAAGAGAAGACGTTGCTACATCCTTAGGCAGATTTAGACCCTTTTACGCTTGATGTAGAAAAAGAACTAGTTGATCATATAAAGATTTTAGATGCTATGTTTTATGGGATTACGATAAAGAAGTTAAGATCTGTTGTGTATGAATATGCCGAAAAAAATAATATTTTACATCAATTTAACAAAGAAACCAAGATGGCTGGAAAGCATTGGGTTAGAGATTTTATGCGCCGAAACCCGGATATAGCAGTTCGCCAACCGAATTCAACCAGCATTGCCTGCGCTATGGGCTTTAATAAGCCTCAAGTGGACAGGTTCTACGATCAATTAGAAAACATACAGAAGAAACAGAACTTTCAACCTTGTCAAATATATAATATGGACGAATCTGGCTTTTCCGAATAAAGTGCCAAAAGTTGTTAGCGTCAAAGGAAAAAGGTGCGTCAATAAAATAAGTAGCGCAGAGGGAGGAATAAATGTTACTGTTGTCTGTGCGATGAGTGCATCGTAAAATTATATACCACCAGCCTTTATATTTCCCCGTAAACATATGAAGGCAGAGTTGTTAGATGGAGCTCCAGCAAATTCTATAGGTCTTGTTACAGAGTCTGGTAGAATGAATACAGATTTATTCTTGGATTGGCTGAATCATTTTAAATACCATGCCAAGCCCACAGAGACTTGTCCGGTGTTATTGGTTTTGAATAATTATTTAGCGCACACCAGTTTAGCTGCAGTAAACTTTTGTAGAAAAAATTTCATTCACGTCATTACTATTCTGCCTCATAGCATGCACAAGATGCAACCGCTAGATCGTTGCTTTTTTTTTCACCACTGAAGAAATATTTAGCAAGTGAGTGTGAAAAATGGATGATAAATCATCCTGGAAGACCTATTAACATCTACCAGATAGCCACTTTGTTCAACGCTGCTTATATGAGGATTGCAAATATCTCTAACGCCGTCGAAGGTTTCAAAGTTGGAGAAATATGTCCTTTCAATAGAGATCTATTTAGTGACGTTGATTTTCTTGCTAGTATGGTAACTGAGAGGCTGGAAGAACATGCAAGTAATATTTCAATTGTTGAGCAGAACGACACAACAGAAGGTGTACTGCACGTTGCAACAACTAGTCAAGCGACGATTTCACGCACTTCTACTAGTATGCCTTTGCCAGAAGAACACACACAAAATACTGCAGTGACAGAGAAAGTGGCGAGTTTTCACATTCCATCTAGCACACCATTGGGAGAAAAACAGATATATACTGATGAACCAACTTGCTCATTTATGGACATTGCTCCACTCCCAAAAGCATCTTTTGCCCGTAGTAAAAGATCTAAAATAATTACAGACTCTCCCTATAAAAGAAAACTAGAAGAAGAAACAGAAGCTATTAAGAAAAAAATACTCCATCAAAACCAAAAAAACCACCAAAGAATAAGAAAAAAAATGTGGAGATGCCCTGGTTGCCAAGAGAATTATAAGGAGCTTATTGTTGAAGACTGGATCCAGTGCAGTTTGTGCACTGAATGGTGGCACGATAAATGCACATCTTACATCAGCATTGGAATCTACAAGTGCGATTTATGCGTGTGAATTAGCTTGCGCATTATTAAGGTAGCACGCGCACTCATTGGGATTATCATGCGTACTCTTGTGAAATTGTAATATCAAGAGTGCGCAATTACCCACGATCTCAATTAGATTGTTATTTAACAGAGTATAATATATTAAAGTTGATTTGTTGGTCATTATAATAAACATTTTGTGATTTCATTGTAACCGTTTTTATTTGATTTATGTCATTTTATTCCTAAACCGCGCATACTTAGGGCACCTTACCCTACTAAGAAAACTGAACGTTTTCTCTACACCTCCCCTCTACTTAACTAGGCGATTATCTTTCATGAAGTTTTATACTAACTCGGTATATCGATCCCAATTCAACTCTTTGTTAAACCTTTCCTCCATATATCGCTCTCTCACAACATCCTTCCCTTCAAACTCCATTCCAACCAGGATCACAACAAATGGTCCACAATAATCTCACTCATCCTCTATTTAATTATACTTTTTTCACTTCCTTCCCTCTATGGCTCTTCTTATGCCTTTGCATTAACTTCTGTATGAGCACTCTCTATAGAGAAATCACACCAAAAATATAATTAATTCCCTGTTTATCGAAAGAATAAACAATCTTGACATGAGTTTTACAATAATATACACTGATGGCTCCAAAACACCAATAGGAGTGGGTGTTGCATTTGTCATCCAAAGTTTCTCAAAAATTTTCAAACTAGCTTGCCATAAAAGAAAGTCTTAGATCTGCGATTATATCATCTCTCTCTCTTTCCAAATATCTAACTCTATCGGATTCAGAGGATGCAGTAAAATCCATCCAATCTGAAAACCTGGGGTAAGTGTATATTAGGCAAATCAAAGATCTATTACATATTGCCAGTCAGAGACAAACAACCGTCTCATTCTTATTTCTACCAGGACACATTGGTAACAAAGGAAATAATAGAGCTGACCAGCTCGCCAAAATTGCGATTTCCTCTGGTGTTGGTGTTCTGGGAGAAAATCACCTAAATCGTCTAAAACTTGAATTCAGGAAAGCATTTCAATTGCAGTGGGACCTAAAAGATCCCAACAACAAATTTTTGGAGATTAAACCATGAGTCTATCCTAATTTACATTTCAACTCTCTGAATAGAAAGGAAAATACCACTTTAAGAAGACTTGCCATAGGATATACATACCAGACTCCCTCCTATTTTCTAAAGAAGGAGGATCCCCTTGCTCTCTTAGATGTCAATCTCCTCTCACCATCAAATACATCTTCGAATCCCAGCATTATTCTGAATTACCAGCAAAATTTGGAATCCCGTCCTTGACATCAGTCATCCATTCATAGAGAACTAAGCACAAGCAAATCATTGAATTCCTAAATAAAATAAATATTGCAATATAAATGTCATAAGACAGTTCTCGGGCGCTAAATGACCATAGTAGTCAATACGCTCTGTCCCTTTCAAAATTCAATTCAAAACTAAAAAAAATATTTTTCTCGGAAAATTACGTGATAGAATTTTTTAAATATTTTTCTCATAAATTTGTAACTACTACCTACCAAAATTACTACTTAGTTTTGTAAGAGAAAAACCATCGCAGGCTTGTGAAATAGACTTATGGTACTTCATGTTCTTGGTTTTTAATGCAATCCCTTACTGTTATCAACTCTACCTTCATATCAAGAAAAAGATGTTTTTCTGTAAGAACTTACAGTTAAATTTATATTTACCTTAATAAAAACTACATATTCATTTATTATTCGTTGTTAAAGGATTCCGTATAAAACCTTCCACTTTAATTCCTTTTCGGCAAATCTTATGAAAAATCGCCCAATCTAAATTCAAATTTGTTTTTTCAAATTTGTTCAGGGTCAAGGGGCTGATAACATCCCACCCTAAAGATAAGGCAAATAGACTTTTCGTCCTTTTGATATCCTTTTTTAAATTGAAGATTTGGAGTGAAAAATCGTGCCTGATTGCCTAATTTATCAACAAAAATTTTCGCTTTTTTTTGCTGAAATGGAATATGTTATAAGGAGGAAATTTGGGAATAATGGTTTTTTATTAAATTTCTGTCCAATTATTTTTAAACCTGCGAGTATGCAAATATTTCAAGTTTATTCACGAGTTGCTCCGTTTTAAATTAAGGGAAACTTAAATAGTACTGATACTACTCCAGTAGTACCATTCAAACTTACATTAGTGCAGTAAAAGAAGGTCAAAATAATGATGAGATAGGCATAGCTTAGATACAGCAATATTGTGTGTATTGTCCTGAGTTTTGGACCTCAAAAAACTTGTGCTCTCTTGTTGATAAAACCAATTTAAGTTTTTTAAAACGCGTATTTTGAGCTTAAAATGTGAATAACGCCGGTTATATCAGTCGGATCGAGACAAAAAAAATAAACTCTTCGTAATGAAATTTCTAATAAATCCTCGTTGGTTGCTCAAGTGCGTACATAACCTACAAAATTGAAAAAAAAAAAACAGGCAAAAAACTGTTTCTTTTTCATTTTATTGTACAGGTCGACTAAGTATACCGATCGGCTTGAAACTTTCAGAAAATATGCCATTTGTTATAGCAAAAATACCGGGAAATTTTGGTACAAAAATATTAAACCCAGGGGGCACAATTGAATTTGTTATTTAAAATTTGAATTGCTCGCCATATTATGACATTTGGTCCAAATTGTTTTTTTTTTCGATGTCAGCTTTCCGATGCCATTAAAAAAAATTTTTTTGGAGTCATTTTAACCGTTTTTTTTTACATTTATTTATTAATCCAATAATAACCGATAAATGACTGAAAAAACGCATTTATTGTTATTTGATTAATAAACAAATGTAAAAAACCGGTTTAAAATGACTCCAAAAAAATTTTTTTTAATGACATCGGCAAGCTGGCGTCGATATCTAAATTTTGGAGATGGCATAAAATGGCGGACAATTTAAATTTTAAATAACAAATGCAATCGTGCGCACCGGGTTTAATATTTTCGTACCAAAAATTCAGGGTATTCTTGCTATAATAAAAGGCATATTTCTTAAAAGTTCCAAGCAGAACGGTTCACTTAGTCAACCTGTGCAATAAAATGAAAAAAAAAAAAAAACAGTTTTTTGCTTGTTTTTTCAATTTCGTAGGTTATGTACGCACTTGAGCGACTTAAAACTAACAAGCATTTGTTGGAAATTTCATTATGAAGAGTTTGGTTTTTGTTTTTGTCTCGATCCGACCTATATAACCGTAGTTGTTTCTAAACAAAAGGGCACAAGTTTTTCAAGGTCCAAAACTCAGAACAGTACTCCTGGTGGTATAGTATTTTTCAAGATCTAAAAAAGTGAGTTGGCAAATTGATGCAATAAAAACATTAAACCAGCGTTAGGATCTTCGTACGTACCTGGCCGTAACAGGGTCGTAACTGATACAGTGTGTAGTGTTCAATAGTGTCTTAAAATGTCCGACGTCCTTTCCATCAGAAGCCGTAAATGTTTGCCCGTTGATGCAAAAGTGATAGTTACAAGTGTTCATTTAAAGTGCGCGAGGCCACGAAAAATACTTTTCATTGATGGAGACATCAGCTTTAACAAGCATCCCTGAAAGTACAGTTTGGAAAATTGTAAATAGTTCGATAGCACCTAAAAAAATACGAAAAGACAAAGGTGTGTTGAAATGTATGCAGAACAAAAAGTTCCACTTTCACGGAGGCTGTCCGAGGATAGTTGTGACATAAAATGTTCCACTACAACTTTATGGCGTATTCTACGTCGTTTAGGGTTTTTGTTCAAAAAAATAGACAAAAGCAAGTTATAATGGAATCACGGCGCTTACAATAACTAAAAATGGAATATCTTGAAAAAATAAATACAGATAGATCGGAAAATCAAACGATAATCTACCTAGATGAGACTTGGTATGACACCCACGACACACCCAGTAAGGGATGGATCGATAAATCCAAAAAATGCCACACCAAAGCTCCATCAAATATAGGTAAAAGAATATCTATTTTACATGCGGGGTCAGAAGAAGGCTGGATACCAGAATGTCTAATTCTAGCAGCCAAGAATATTTCAGATTCCAGCTTGGATTATCATTGTGATACAACCGCTGAAGTTTTTGAAGATTGGCTTCAAAACAAATTATTGTCGAATATACCACCGAATAGCTGTATTGTGATGGATAATGCTACCTATCATAGTCGCCAAATGAATAAGGTACCAAGTTCCACCAGTAGAAAAAGGGAAATACAAGCCTTTTTGTGCGAATGTCACATATATTTCCATGAAAGTTATACAGTTAAACAATTGTTAGAAGTTTTAAAAAGTTACAGTTTTTTAAAAGAATATGTTTGTAATAAAATTGCAAAGGAAGCAGGACACGAAATAATTCGGCTTCCACCATATTATTGTATCTTTAATGCGTTCGAGTTGATATGGCATACAATAAAGTCTAATATACGTGCTCACAATAATACACCCACTTTAAACAATAATGTGATTGAGTTGATAAAGACAGAAGTCAAAAATTTAAACGTTGAAAACTGGAGAAAACTGTATTCAACACGTCAAAAAAATTGAAAACTCATATATACGTATGTACATAAATATAAACGGTTTAGAACCTGTAAAAAACTTATTATTGATTTGCAAGATAGTAGCGATAGCGAAATTGAATTAGATATTAATTAATAACTAAAATTGTAACAAATGTACGCGAGGACACTGTACACTGTTTTAATATATTTGTGTAATTACTATGTTGTGTATTATTCAGTACATAAAACATTAAAATTCAACTGTCTTATCACAATAAAATTTTATACCCAAGGTTGGTAACTTGAGTGATTATCTTGTTAAAAATAAAAATTTTTAATCAGGGTAAAGATTTATTAAAAACTATTCTCAAGTATTACGATAATAATCACTTCCCTTAACAATACGAATGGTTTTTAACTGACCTACCTGCTAAATACAAACTAGCCCGAAAGGCTCATTTGGGTGCCGCCATTATTGTCTAAGTAGGATGTTGACACGATTTTCGGACTTTTTGTTTCTTTTAAATGTTTCCTAGAGCCGCCCCACCCACTTGTCAAATGCACGTAGGATTTGTCGGATTTAAGTCTGTTCGTACCTAAATCTGAGTTAATTGAGTATTCGAGATTTAGGTCTTTCATTAAGTATGTCCGTTTTAAGTAATAATATGGATTTTTGGGAAAAAATCTGAAGCTTCTTAAGATTACGAAGAATTGTTTATTATAACCACGTTAATCACGGCTATCTTGAACTGATTGTAATTTAAAGTTCTTGTCAATTGCAATACTAATGGTGGAAAAAGGTTTGTGAAAGTATTTTTGATATTTTCCTATTTTTTTATTAAGGCGTTCATCAAATCGATTACATATTGGTAAATAAGCGCTATAGGAATGGGGTTCGGGGAGTTAAAACATATCCTGGAGCCGACATAGAGTCTGACCAGGTCCTTCTGACAGGCATAATTAACATCAAACTGAAGCATATTCAAACTGTAAAAAATGTAAGGCTCAACTTTCGACTGCTGAAGAACCCAGAAATTCTATCGCAAGTAACCGAAACACTCAACCAAGAAATAAGTCAAACAATTTCAGTAGGCCACTTACTATCAGTCGAAGCCACATTGGAGTCATTTAAAAATATCTGTGTCAAAGTTCAAAACGAAAAACTTCGTGGCTTTCCAAAGAAAAACACCACCTAATATTCCCATAGTGCAGTCAGGGATGCCCGATATTCTTCAGGCAGCGTATCATAAAACGTATTTTGATGAAGCTAGACACCAAAAAGGCTTCTGGCGCTGATGGAATACCTGCCATAGTTCTCAAAAACTGTGCCAGGGAACTAACACCAGTTTTCTGTAGACTTTTCAACCTATCTTACAGAAGGGGAATATTTCCTTCCTGCTGGAAATGTGCCACAGTTGTCAAATAACTACCGACCAATCGCACTGCTTTCAATAATATCGAAAGTTATGGAAAAGGCTATCAATCAGCATCTTCTAAAATATCTTGAAGGATTCAACATTATTAGCGATCACCAATATGGCTTTCGTAAAAATAGATCAACAGGAGATCTCCTGACTTATGTAACAAATGTTTGGAACAACGCAATTGAACACTTTGGAGAATCTCGAGCGGTTGCTCTTGACATATCCAAGGCATTCGACCGTGTTTGGCACGATGGGCTGTTGGCTAAGCTACGTTCTTATGGTATGTCTGAAAAGTTCTGTTTGTGGCTCTCATGTTTCCTCAGAGAGCGTTCTTTGCGAGTGGCAGTCGACGGATTTCTTTCTAACACTTTCACTATCAACGCCGGCGTACCCCAAGGCTCCATACTGTCTCCTACTCTCTTTCTCATTTATATTAACGATCTGCTGGAAAAGACCGAGAATCCAATCCACAGCTTTGCAGATGACAGTACACTTATCCCTTCATTCACTTTGAACGCTCGGACATCGGCTCCTCAGACGAATATCCGCAGACAGCAGGAAGTCATTCAACTTAACAAAGACCTGGAAGAAATTCTATCTTGGGGTGACAGTAACCAAGTGAAATTTAACGCTACAAAAACCCAGGCGGCAGTTTTTCCTAAAAAAGTTAACGTTGCTGAACCCGACATAATTATGGAGTGCATTCCCCTAACATCGTCACTCAAATTGTTGGGCGTAAATTTGGGAGCAAATTTGTCCTGGCATGAATATGTTGCAGGCATAGCAAGGAGAGCTTCTCAGAAGTTGGGAATATTATTTCGAACCAGAAAGCTTTACACTTCACAATAACTGTTAATTCTTTACAAAGCTCAAATTCGACCAACTATGGAATACTGCTCCCATGTTTGGGGCTCCGCTCCCAAACATACACTGCATTTGTTGGATTCTATTCAGAGAAGAGCTGTTCGTCTGATTGGAGACCCGGAACTGACAGGTGGCCTTGATTCGCTGGAACATCGAAGAACGGTTGGCGACTTGAGCCTATTCTACAAGTATTTTCATGGAAAGTGTTCGAAGGATGTGGCCCGCTTAATTCCTCCCAGAGCGGTGCATGTTAGAAATACACGTCACGCTAATACTTCACATCCGTATGAGGTTCAGCTTGTTACTCCTCGTACAACGCTTTTCAAGCAGTCATTTATATGGAGAATATCATCCCTTTGGAATAATTTGCCCAGGACTGTGTTTCCCACCGAGTACAATTTACAGCGAATTAAGAACAACGTGAATCGCTTTCTCCGCACACGTGTCGCTCCTGTAGCGCTTTAGGGACTTCCCTGTAGCACGTGTGCTAGACCCATAAAAAAAAAACTTAATATGCCAACAAAAACAGCGAAAAGAGAATGGATAACCAGGAAGTATTGGGACTTACGGATGAAAGAAGACGGTATAAAAATGATAACAAAACTAAATATAAAGAGATCAGTAAACAGCTTCGAAAGCTTATAAGAAAGGCTAAAGAAAAGTGGATGGAAGAACAATGTCAGAAAATGGAAGAACTATAGCTACGGCATGACTATTTCAGTATGTATAAAAGAGTTAAAGAAGTTACCGGTTACAGTACACGAACACCAACATATTTAATAAACGGTAATAATTAGATATTAACCGAACAAAAAAAGCTAGAAAAAGAATGGGCTCGATAGATTAAAAATATCTTTGATGACGACAGAGAATTACCAGAACTTATTACGGATGGAATTTTTTAAAATATACTCCCAGCAGAAGTTAGGGATGCAATAAAACATGCAAACACTGGAAAGGCTCCTGGACCTGATAATCTTTATGCGGAGATGTTTCAACTTTTAAATGAAGAAAATATTTCCATCTTGTGCAGCTGCACAAATTCCATCTACAGTACAGAAACTATACCAAAGGATTGGCTTAAGTCTATGTTCATACCATTACCTAAAAAGCCAAATGCAAATAGATGTGAACAGTACCGTCTTATAAGCCTAATGAGCCACGCTTTGAAAGTAATGCTTAAGATTTTTCACCACAGAATACGCAACAAATGCGAAGAGCAATTCGGATTTATACAAGGATTTGGAACTCGAGAAGCACTTTTCAGGCTAAGAGAATTTTTACAGAAATGTAGAGATCAAAGGAAGGACGTTTACTTGTGTTTTATATCGACATCCACAATTAATACAAATGCTTCAAAATATGGGCCTTCACGAAAATGACATCAGATTCATTACTCACCTATATTGGGATCAGGTGGCGACAATACGAGTAAATAGCTGAGAGTCTGAGGAAATAGGAATAAAAAGAGGTGTTCGTTAGGGATGTGTCCTTTCCCCACTTATGTTTAATCTATACTCTGAACACATATTCTAGAAGGCCTCAGAGAATGCCACAGATGGTATCAAAGTTAATGGCAAAATCATTAACAACCTAAGGTACGCTGATGATACCGTTATTATAGCAGATACAGCGGATGGACTTCAGCGTCTTATGAACAATATATCTATGGAAGGCGATGTTTTAGGCATGAAAGTAAACGTTAATAAAACGAAAGTAATGATCATTTCAAGAACGCCCGGGTTGCAAACAGATATTCGTGTTTACGATCAATTGATAGAACAAGTAAACAAATTTAAATACCTAGGGAGTTGGGCAACTAATGATTTGAATCCTGAAGTTGAGGTACGAGTTTGCATTGAAATGGCTAGAGCCGTTTTTCTCAATAGACCTCATCAACCCTTTCTTTGGATACTCGTTATCGTTTTGTAAAGGTCTATATATATCCAGTGCATTTATATGGAGTTGAGGCCTGGACCTTAGGAGTACGATCAATGAATCGTTTGGAGTCTTTCGAATTATTGGTCATGCGCAGAATATTGAACATCTCTTATTAAAGGACAAAAACTCGTTACTTGGGACATATTTATAGGGGCCCACGTTATTGCTTCGGTTGTTAATGGAAGGGAAAATTGAAGAGAGAAGAGGTGTGAGGCGTCGAAAGTGTTCCTGGCTGAAGAATATACGAGATTGGACAGATCTGGATACCCACATTTTATTAAGAATTGCCCAGGATAGGGACGAATTCGCCGTGATTACAGCCCAACTTCAGTAATGGAGATGGCACTATAAGAAGATGGATTTTTTGGAAAAACGAAGAATTGTTTATTATAACCACGTTAAACACGGCTATCTTGAACTGACTGTAATTCAAAGTTATTGTCAGTTGCAATATTAATGGTGGAAAAAGATTTATGAAAGTATTTTTGATATTTTCCTATTTTTTTATTAAGGCGGTCAGGGAACTTTTTGGACAGATATCGTACAATTGCATCTTTCATCAAATCAAACAGCTAATCTCGTCTCTTTAACGTGTTTTATTTAGAAATCGTAACAAAGTCAGTAATCTGCTCATCAGTATACTGGGCAAGCCTAGGACAATCGTAAACAAGTTGACATTGACATTTCACAGCTTTTCCACGAAATAAATTACTAATAAATAAATAAATAAATAAACTTTATTAATCCAGGAGACCATACACAATAGCATATGACAAGTCAGGCACTATTTTAAATGAATGAGAAGAAGTATTATAAATGAATTTATATAAATGTAATGAAGCAAACAAAAGTTAGCAATTTAACATTAGTAGCCTCTATCTGTTAAAAAATCGTTTATACTATAGTAACATTTTTCCAAAAAAAAATCAATTAATGTTCTTTTATACAATTTTATATTATCAATATTTCGAAAACAGGGAGGCAATTTATTGAATAGGTGAATGCCAATATAACGGGGATTGTTTTCCGTTGTGGACAAACTCTGGACTGGAATAGCATAGTAATCACCGTACCTTGTATTATAATCGTGATAATAATTGCTACTAACGAAATTCTGTGGTTTTGCTTCACAAATAACAAAATTTCAACCATGAAAATACAAGGTACTGTGAGGATCCTTAAATCCCTAAAAATCTGTTCGCAGGATGCACTTCTCTCGGCGTAAACTATCGCTCTCATAGCTTTTTTTTGTAGCCGAAACACCCTGAGGTTACAAGAAGAACAACCCCAAAAAATTATGCCATACTTAATTCTTGAATAGAAATGTGCATAGTAATAAGACAACAAAACATTTCTATTGGTCAAATCTTTCAATTTATATAATACAAAACACGACGATGATAAAGTCCTGCAAAGAGCATCAACATGGCTTTCCCAATTTAAACTATGTTCCAAATGTATTTCTAGAAATTTTACTTCATGTACTTTTCCCTTGAATTTTTAATAGATAACTGTCAGATATTGCTTTAGATCGAGGAGTAAAATCAATGAATACAGTCTTTTGTGTATTTATACACAATTTATTTGCATCAAACCATTTTAAAAATTTATATAAAATATCTTGTGCACACACTAGCACTTCTTCTTTACTTTTGTGAGACCAAACGTACCTATTATCATCGGCAAACATGATGAGATTATGTTGCTCTTCTATATTAGGAAGATTGTTTACAAAAAGCAAAAACAACAGAGGTCCTAAGACAGATCCCTGCGGTATACCTATATTTATTGGTAATATGTCCGACTTTGCTGTATTTACATGTATGAGTTGAGTTTTCCCAGTTAAGTAACCCCTAAGTAGTTCATTGATTTTTTCCCTCAATCCATACGCATTCAACTTATCCAGCAGAAGATCGTGATTTACAAGGTCAAACGCCTTACTTAAGTCCATAAATAGGCCTAATATTTTCATTTTCAGATCTAGATTTGTGTAAACTTTATTAATAAAATCGTAAATTGCCGATATTGTGGATTTGTCCCTGAGAAATCCATTTTGTGCCCCATGCAAGACGCCGTACTTTATTACAAATACTAATATTTTACTAACCATTACTCTTTCCACAATTTTTAGTGTTTCCGTACGGAACACTTATAAGATCACTTCGGTGAAAGCTTGTGAAAACACGAGTAAAAAATATATATATATATATGTAATACTTGCGCGCACTTTTCTTTGAATTATTTTTAAAAAAATCCCGAAAAAATCGCTGTCCCTCGCCTTATCTCGAAAAGTACTTATCAAAAAATTTTGAAAAAATTCTGGAATATTCTCCACGGGGTGTAGATTGAACGAAAATTATCACGAGTGCATTACCTTTAATAATTTATCTGGAATATAAAAAAACAAAAATTTCAAGGTCATCAGCTTTCAGTAAAGATTGGAAACAAACTTTGTTGAAAACTTATTTGGGATGTGTTTTGTGAAGTCACAGATCATTTTATACCTCTGTAACAAAATTTTTTATTTTAAAAGCAATCAATGTACGGAACACTAATTGCGCAAGTTCAACTTGCACTTGACCGGTTATTGATAAAATATAGAGAGCAGTGCAATAGGCCGGTAATTTTTTTCAATACAATCTTTTTTACCCTTTTTATATACCGGAATAATTTTTGCAATCTTCAACGCCTCAGGAAACACACCCTAGGATAGTATCATATTTATCCAAAAATGCTAATGGACCAGCAGGTCCATAAGATGAACACAAGTTTTTAGCATTTTAGTATGAGCTTCATCAACTCCAACGGAATTAGAATTTTTGAGGTTTTTTATAACATCCACCATATCCTGCTGATTTATTGATGTCAGGAACATGATATGAAGCTCCTGACAGTAGGGCAGTGAACAGCTGGGTAATGTCTCATTCAATTTTTTAGCAATATTTATAAATTATGCATTAAAGCAATTTGCTATTTCAGAAGGATTTTCAACAACTACATCATTACTAACAATTTTGGTAATTCTATTGTTTTTTGGCTTTTTCTTTCGTATATTGTCATTGATAATTTTCCACGTTATCTTAGATTTATTATCTGATTCAAAATATGTTTTAATGTTATATAGTCTTTTTGCTTCAGAAATAATTTCTCGATATATTTTCCTGAAGCTTTTATAATAGCTTAAGATAACTGTCTATTAATATTTTATATCAACATTTCAGATTTTGTGATGATGTACAAATTCCTCTTATAATCCAAGGTTTTTTTTGTGACTGATTTTTAAATGAACAATTTCTTTGTATTGGAAATGCCAAAGAAATATAATACTTTAAAGATTCTATAAAACAGGAAAATGCTTCATTTACCCCAGCAGACTCAAAAAGCTCACACCACGTTTCCTGCCCAAGATACTTCCCAAACGTCACATAAGTTCTTTCATTATACAATCTTTGATAAGTTATACTATTAGTTTCTGGCACTGTAATGCCCAATGTTACAGTTTGGGCGGAATGATCTGATAAACAATTAAACAATACCGTGCCAGTCAAGTTGTCGTTTTTGACGTTCTAGAAACTCTCGTGGGCAAATTGATTAAATTTCTAATATTATATGATGAGAACAGATCTATTAGATTTATTTTTGAGGATGTATTAGACAAGTTATCAATGTTAGTTCGCCACATATTATAAATTCTGTTTTATTGTAGAAGCAAACTATATTAAGTACCTCTTCGAGCTTTGTTAGAAAAATCTTATAATCTTCTTTTGGAGGTCTATACACCGATACAACAATTAAAAAAATTACTCTTATTGCATAAATTGGGTCAACTAGGATTAAGTAAATCACATTTTGTGAATTTTACCTTAAGGATTGAGTAAAATATATTAAGGAGAGCCCTTATTAAATCCCTTAAGTTACAAACTACTTGCTACTCAGGGTAGAAACCTTGCTTCTCTAATATTTTTAATTATTATTAACGATACGATATAACTAATATCATCTCAAAAAAATGCCTGCATTTTGCTGGGTATCTAAAAATATTGAAAGAAAGGTAAAGGTAAATGACTGTGTAATGTCCGTTTAAATGTTATTAAATGTTTCATGACGATAACATAAGTTGTCTTTCAATAAGTTTATTATAGTCTGAATAACCTAGTAATTAAAGGGTAAGACCACTCCGGAATTTTCGAAGAATCAATTTTTTTTTTGCTAATATGTTACCTTGAAGGCCAATTGTATGGGTTGGTCTTGATAATCTCTTGTAACCTGTCGCTTGCAACCAGCTTTCTATTAACTTTTGCTGGCATGTTCTCTCATTAGTTCAATATTCTCTTTTTTAATTCTTCTCTATTTGAAACATTATGTTTGCGAACACGCCGTTTATGTTCCTCTCATAAATGCTTGATGGGGTTAACATCGGGTGATTGGGGAGGTGTATGAAGCTGCTGTCGCACATTATGGATTATCCATTCTCATTGTCCTATTGGAAAATGTATCTTTTTTCGAGTGCTAATTTTTGGACATTTTCTCTTAAATCGTCTCTCAAAATGTTCAGATAAACATGCTGATCCATGGTACCCTCCAGTGGACATGCATCCCCAAAGCAGAACACTGCCACCTCCTTGTCTCACTGTGGAACAAATGTTTTTAATATCGAATGCGGTATTCTTCTTTCATCAAACTTTAGTTCTGCCATCGGACCCAAAAAGATTAATTTTAGTTTTATCACTATAGATTACGGATTCTCAAAATTCAGGAGGTTTAGTAACATATTCCCTAGCAAAAGCTAACGGCTTTTTGCGATTAGCTTCCGAAATTAACGGCTTCTTCCTGGCTGCCCTGTGTACACAATTTCTCACTGTTTGTGAACAAACATTTTTTGAAAATAGTTTCCGTACTTCTTTTAATTTTGGTGCACTTTTCTTGGGATGTATAATTATTTGTCTAACAATATTGGCCTCGTTATTTGGAATAAGTTTCTTGGGACGACCGGAGCGGGGTCGAATTTTATAGGAACCCGTTGATTTATACTGGTTTACAATGTACTGAACAGTAGCATGTGATTTTTTAACAATTTTTCCTATATTTCTGTACGATCTTCCATCTTTCCACAAATCAGTTATGGTCTTTCGAACTTGAAATGGAATTTCACAATTTCTCTCGCTCATTTTCAGTTTAGCGAGCAATAGATAGCTTGATAAAATGCGGCTTATTATAACGTGGTTTTTCAATGCAGTTCTTAAATGTATGCAAACTTTTTTGACATTAATTTTGTTTACATTTCTATAACAATGATGTAACTTCTAAATAAAATATTCCCTAGTTGTTTTTAATACTAATTCTCGTTGTTTAAGTTTCAAATATTAATTTAAACATGTTTTCTCGTAGTTCCAGTTAATTAGTTAAATATAACAGAAAAATAGTATAGAACGCAGGTGGTGTCTGGGGACTTTTTGGACTGACGAGATATTAATGAAATTTTTTTGGTTTTTAGTGTTCCGTACGGAACACTTATTTATTTATTTATTTAT
Organism: Pachyrhynchus sulphureomaculatus; assembly: GCA_019049505.1. Lineage (NCBI taxonomy): Eukaryota > Metazoa > Arthropoda > Insecta > Coleoptera > Curculionidae > Pachyrhynchus > Pachyrhynchus sulphureomaculatus. The sequence goes on from CM032454.1 coordinate 182,652,162, forward strand.
TTATTTATTTACGGTTCATTAGAACCTAATTTAACTATCGGATAGGCATATTCTTACAATGTCGATATAATAGTTGCTTAAACTCATTTATGGTTTCACAATTTTTAATATTATTTGGTAGGTCATTAAAATGTTTAAGTCCTTTATAATAAAGATTTACTCGATCAGCTTCATTTGTAATTCCCACTACTCGGAAGTCATTTCGTCCTCTGGTGTTGTAGTTGTGTATCTGATTGACGTATCTAATTTTCTCGGTCAAATATGTAGGACAATTTTCTATCTTTATATTATAGATGAATTTCATTGCGTAATAAAATAAGCTCTGCTTTACACTCAGCCAATTTAATCGATCTAACATATCTTTTATGTGCGTATCTCTAGGCTTCCGCAATATAAATCTCATTGCCTTGTTTTGAAGTTTTTGCAGTAGTTCTATTTGTGCATCCTTAGCAAGAAATAATACCGAAGGACAATAAATAAAATGTGGCTCAATTATGCTTCTATATATTAATATTTTATGGTATTCACTTATGATGTGGCAAGTTCTATACATGAGATAAAGTTTTTGGTTTATTTTATTCACTAAATATTGAAAGTGTACATCAAATTTAAGTTTACAATCTATCATTATACCCAAGTATTTAATTTCGTTTACTTTTTCTATTTCACGATTATTGATGTATAATTTATGATTATTATTATAGTTATTGTGTGATATTATCATATATTTAGTTTTATCTGTATTTAGTTTTAACATATTTATACACATACACTTGTAAAGAATATTCATATCAGACTGCATTTTATTAATAGCCACATCCAAACTAACATCACTAATTGCAATCATAAAGGTGCCTTGTCGTCTAAGATAGTCTGCAAATAGTCTAACATCCCCGTACTTTAAACCGTCTTTAATGTCATTTATGTATATGAGAAACAGTACCGGCGCAAGGACAGAGCCTTGCGGTAGACCAATATTCACTGGTATCGCTGACGATGTCGTGTTTCCAATTTTTGTTTGTTGCTTTCTATTCGATAGATAATCTTCAAACCATTTTAATTCCATACCACGCACTCCAATTTTGTGTAGTTTCTTAAGCAATAATTTTCTGTTTATAGTTTCAAATGCTCTTTTTAAATCTATGAAAGTTGATACAATGTATTTTTTATTCATCAAATCTTCACGCCTTTCACTTATAACATAATTAATTGCAGTTCCACATGAGTGTTTGCTTCTAAAACCCGATTGCTCTGGAATAATAATATTGTTATCGTTCAAATATTGCAGTAACTGATTTTTTATCACTGTTTCAAGGATTTTTTCGTCACTTGGAAGCGTATTTATTGGTCGCATCTCTTCAGGTTTTATAGTATATTTTATTTTTTCAATTGGCACAATTTTGGAAATTTTCCATTAGTTAGGCGCTTTTCCTTGCAGCGTGCTATTATTGATGATATTGGCGTAAAAAAGATCCCTTCGGCGTATGTGTGTCCGTCTGTCTGTCCGTCACAGCCGATTTTCTCCGAAACTATTTGACATAGAAAGTTGGAATCTGGCACTAATATAGGAATTGATGACATCATCAGAGCCGTGAAGTTAAATTTTTCTTAAGGGGTTAATTTTGGGGGGTGAAAAAATTTTTTTTACCAGGTCATCCAGTGGGGTATCAAATGAAAGCTTGTAAAAACACGAGTTCAAAAATATATGTAATCTAAGAATTGCGTACACTTTTCTTTGTATTATTTTTAAAAAATTGTGAATAATCGCTTTCTCCCCGCTTATCTCGAAAAGTACTGATCAAAAAATTTTGAAAATATTCTAGAATATTCTTCACAACGAAAATTATCAGGAGTGCATTACTTTTAATAATTTATCGTGTATATAAAAAAAAAACAAAAATTCAAGGTCATCAGTTTTCAGTAAAGATCGAAAAAAACTTTGTTGAAAACTCATGTGGGGTGTATTTTGTGAAGTTATTGATCATTTTTTTATCTCCGTAACAAAAAATTTTATTTCAAGAGCAGCTAACGTACGGAATACTAATTGCGCAAGTCCGACTTGTACTTGGCCGGTTATTTGTTCTTAAGTTGAATTCTAAGGGAGCAACCACTGCGCTCGTTTCAGGCCTCGCATAAAAGGTGCCTTGTCGTCTAAGATTAAAAAAATATTTAATAATAATAATAAAGTACTTCAAATAAATTTTCGACTGGTTTTATTATACTCTTGAAAAAATTCCCGAAATTAGCCTTTTTTGGGACCTGGAGTGGCATTACCCCTTTAAGAGAATTTATAAATAAATAAATAATTCAAGTTTCTTAATAATTATAATATTTGTAAATAACTAATTTTATAAACTGTACTATGCATGTGATTCTACAGCTGACATAGCGTTATCCTATATACCGATGGGCGCTTCCCATTCTTCGCGCTCTATCTCGAGAACGGTTAACTATATAAAATATTACTTGAGACCAGATTTTTAGAGAATTTTATGCTCTACAAGTTTTATAATAGCTTCAAACATCATTCGAACCATAGGAAAGAAGATATTTGCAAAAAACCGACTTTTGAGACGTTTGACCTTAAATATCTTAACTCGCGGACACGAGATTCTCTGAGACTTTTGAGCTAACTTTTAGAATATCAAAATAAAGATTTGTGCAAATTTTCAGCTTTCTAATTTTCATTGTGAGGTTTACCATTTTTAGTATTCCGTACAGAACACTTATAAGATCACTTCGGTGTCTGTCTGTCTGTCACACCCAATTTTCTCCGAAACTATTTGACATAGAAAGGTGAAATTTGGTAATAATATAGGAATTGATGGCCTCATCAGAGCCACGTAGTTTTGAGAATCAAATTTTGACTTAAGGGGTTAGTTTTGGGGGGTGAAGTCGGAAGTGAAAAAAAAATTTTTTTACTAGGTCATCGAGTGTGGTGTCAAATGAAAGCTTGTAAAAACACGAGTAAAAAATATATATATAATATTATACTTGCGCGCACTTTTCTTTGTATTATTTTTTTAAAAATTCGCGAAAAAAATCGCTGTCCCGGGCCTTATCTCGAAAAGTACTTATCAAAAAATTTCGAAAAAATCTGAAATATTCTCCACGGGGTGTAGATTGAACGAAAATTATCACAAGTGCATTACCTTTAATAATTTATATGGTATATAAAAAAACAAAAATTTCAAGGTCATCAGATTTCAGTAAAGATTGGAAACAAACTTTGTTGAAAACTCACTTGGGGTGTGTTTTGTGAAGTCACTGATCATTTTATACCACCGTAACATAAATTTTGACATAAGGGGTTCGTTTTGAGGGGTGAAATCGGAAGTGAAAAAAAATTTTTTTTACTAGGTCATCGAGTGTGGTGTCAAATGAAAGCTTGTAAAAACACGAGTAAAATATATATATATATATATATATATATATATATATATATATATATATATATATATATATATAATGTAATACTTGCGCAAACTTTTCTTCGTATTACTTTTAAAAAATCGCTGTCCCCTACCTTATCTCGAAAAGTATTGATCAAAAAATTTTGAAAAAATTCTGGAATATTTTCCACGGGGTATAGATTGAACGAAAATTATCACGAGTGCATTACCTTTAATAATTTATTTGGTATATAAAAAAAAAAAAAACAAAATTTCAAGGTCACCAGGTTTCAGTAAAGATTGGAAACAAACTTTGTTGAAAACTCATTTGGGGTGTGTTTTGTGAATTTACTGATCATTTTATACCACCCTAACAAAAATTTTTATTTTAAAAACAATCAACGTACGGAACACTAATTGTGCAAGTTTAACTTGCACTTGACCGGTTTTTTTTTCATTTTATATTACTGCTGCATAAACTTGATTGGCTCGCCCGGTGCAAACCCAATCGAAAACGTGTGATCATACATTAACCAGAAGCTTCGTAGTAAAAACGCATACAAAATGAAACAGCTGTCACGCAAATTCGGGCAATTTGGAAATCTTTGCCCCAAGAATAAGCAGGAAACCTAGTCGAAAATATGCCCCGAAGATGCCAGGCGATCATTGACGCTAATAGGGACTGGGCGACTACTGAATCTTTAGCATTTTAATGGCAATCCTGTACTGTCGAGTGATGTAAGAACTTTTAAATAAATAAATTTTTTAATGAACAAGGCGCCACACGTTCTTACTTTACCGACTATATTTGATTGTAGAAAGTATTCGGTCAATTTTTATTTAAAGTTAGACATCGTAGCACTTGGGATTAAACCGTGTCAATTTAGAGTAACTTTCCGACGTTTCACTTACGCTTGACGAGGAATCTTTACACTTCGCCATATAATTATAGATCAAGATGTTACTTAATAGGGAGTCTAAAAAGGGGATACGAAATTAAAGTTTAACAGAAATTTTATTCTCTATCTTAAGGATCCCACATTTTCCTTCTAAAACTATTACCGTGCAGTTCAACCAATCCTAAAACAATACGCTTTTCTCGAGACAGACAATTCAGTTTACAAAATGCAAAGGGATAGGAATTCAATTCGGGAATTTGTATTGAAATGGGCTGGGAATTCCCAAATTGCAGTAAACGTCGATTTTTTAACAGCACAATTCGGTCATGAATAAATGAACGCTCTAGGGCAGGAGCAATAGGCACGTCGCAACACAAATAGCGCCCTCTGAGCAGGCGGCCGGCAAATATCATGAATTGTTTATTGGTTAATCAAGCCAACGAATGTTAGCGTGCGGAAACGCGATTTACACCATTGGTTAAGGATATTGGAAACAATGTCGCGAAGCAAACTCTCTCTGAAGGTAATTAATAATAAGGTTTATTTGTTTAATTAAATCATTGAATATGCTACAGGACGTATTGTTTGTATAAAGCAAGGAAGCTGTTAACTAAGCTGCGCACTGAGATTAGCAACTGATCGTAAGTATGCAAAAATATGAAAATTACCTAACTGTAACTTAAAATCAGTGGTGTAGCCAGGTTTAAGGAGGCATATGAATACAAAGGTCGTTTTTTCTTTTAAGAAAAAAAAGAACACTCAATACGGACCTATGTATAGAGAGGATGCGCCAATTGACAAACAGGGAGAACTTTCATAATAAAAAAAAAGGCCAAGTGCAAGTCGTTCTTGCGCAATTAGTGTTTCATACCGTGATGCTTTTAAAATAAAAATGTTTGTTACGACGTGAACTTCTATATCATTAAGAAAATTACAAAATACATTGTCTATCACGGTTTTGTCTCTACTAGAACTAGTATCTTTTATCATCTGTATAAGCTCAATGCTATTCAAATAGGTGGATAGACTATTATTAAAACATGCTAAAAAATTTACGTTAAAATCCCCTATAATAATTATCTCAGATCCTTGCTGTGCATACCTTTGTCTATACAATGAATAATTTATCCTCTGATAAATCAATTCCACACAATAATTCCCTGTCTTCAAGTGTTTTATGATCCATCTGAACCACGTTGGTCTTCTCTCGTTTAGCTCTGTAATTTCCAGGGTTTCTCTCCTCCTTCCTCTCTCTGTTTACGGTTCTCGTTGATCCTGGGCTTCACAGATTCCTTCCACGTTATCTGGGCCATCTTGTGCACCTAGCGATTACTGTCTACCTTCCATTGACAGTATCTTGCGTCACCCCTTCATTACCTCCTGGTTCTTCCAGTCTTCATTGGTTTTTGCAAACAATCTCTTCCTCCAATCGGATTCCAACAAGAAATTAATAAATTAATAATTAATTAATTAGACAATCTTCCTCTTCATTCCTCTCATTACTTTCTCTCTCTCTCTCGCTCCCTCGCTCACCCTTCACCTATAATTAGGTTATGATTTATCCTTCCTCGACTCCATACCGGGTTTTTTTGGTCGCTCAATTGGCTAATAAATATATATATGCATACTGTAGCAGCAGCAGCAGAAGCAACTATTATTCTACCCGTATGACTGATTAGCTATGTGCATTCTGGCAAAACTGCAAAGGTCAACCGACATCTATCTTCTAATTTAAGTATAAAAGTATCTGTGATTAATGATTTTCACGACAGAAATAAGATAAAAACACAACAAATTCTAGAGAATTTTTAAAAAAAAAAAACTTTAGAACCAAAAATTTCCAAAAGTCCTCCTGGGTTTTAAGTTTTCCTGGTTTGTTGTTTTCGTCTTACAAATTAATAAACATGGTTAAGCCAAGAAACTCTTTGAGACTATATTCACTAAAATTAGACAGTTAAAGAAAGTAAAAGAATGACAATACGACTTGTCTGTTAACTTCTGATTAGAATTAGCATACAGTAACTAAAAATGTCATGAGTGTTTACTGGTTGGCTGCTAACGAACACTAACGAACTAAAAAATTTAAAAATCCATTACCGGGAAGGGAATTTTTTTCACAAGAAAGAACCTCAAATAAAAAAGACTCTGTTTTTAAATTACGAATATATACACCTCGAATTTTCAAAAATTAAATTTTCATTCTCTGTACTTCTAAGAATTATTAAATTAAATTATTTTAAGAAAATTCCATTTCATTACAAAGTTATAGCATTAAATGTGACCTGGCATCGGTTTGGTACCGCTACCTGCTAACTTTTAATAATTTTTAACTTTTTTTTTTTTTTTAATCTCATTAATTACTTTTTCTACAAAGTGTCGAAAGGTTTTTTGAACTTTTCTGATAGACAATTATTTGTAAATAATTATACATACATTTTTTGGTCGAAAATTGCATACTAAACTTCCAAACACTGTAAATTTTTTATGTTTGAAAAAAAAAAATCTCTTCAACAATTTTTAACTATTACATTATTTTACATGATTAATTTTTATTTTTTTCAGATTGGATTATTTTTTGTTTCCTGTTATCCTGCAGACAAGGAGGCGCCATAGTTTTCATCGGTGGTCTATTTAACCCGTGTAAAATATATTTTAAAAAAATTATTTTCTTTTAATTTAAAGTACAATAAAAATATATAATCACCAATTTTTTTTATATTATTTACTTAATAACCTTTAATATATATATATATATATATATATATATATATATATATATATATATATATATATATATATATATATATATATTTAATATACATACTTTTTTCAGCGTCCAGATGTATATAGCCCTTTAAAGGGCATTATTTTTTACATTCACAGGGATGGAAAGGAACTCTTGGTCTATTAATTAAATTAGTAAACAAAGAAAAAGTTCTACTAAATTAAGAAGTTATTGCTACTAACTTTGAAGTAATAAAAAATATATTTTCGGCATTTTTCAACGCTTTAATCATTCCTAAACGTCATAAAAAAATTACGATAATTTTTTATCGGCTCAATGGGGTGATGAAAAATATTACTTTTCAAATTTTTTACGGCTTGCCAAACAATAACAAACAGTTTTATTACTTTCTGTAATTGTCAGGAAACCCTAAACATTTTTAATAATAAAATTTTGCAGCATCTGCGTAAAGTTGCAGGGCAGCAATAAAATGAGTTTATGTTGTAAAAATGTTCCCGTCAAAAGAGAAATAACTGGAAAATAAAGATTTAATTGTTATATTCTGAATTAGTTATAAAAAAGCACATCACAAAATTTCCGATAATCGACAGTAGACGTGGGTGAGTCGAAATTGTAGATGACTTACAAAAAGCTTATCTATACTTAAGGACGTTCTGAAGGAGCAGTCGTGCTCAACTTACAGAAAGATCCCTCCTATGTAAACTACCATGTGTACAATAAAAAATAGTTGAGGCGCACTGTGCTTTTTCCGCGCAGTCCCATATGTGCAGAAGTACACTGCGTCGTTTTTCGGATCTGGCAACGTTACATTCTTACTCTGATCGAGACATGAGTTGTTTATGTTGGGTTTTAATGTTTTGGAGTATTTTTTGAGGTCACGTTTATATTGGATATTTTTAATAGTACATAAATAATGACTTCGCGATTAAAGAATGGCAGATTTGTTAAAAAAAACTGCTAAAAAAATAAATATAGCATTGGCAACTATCTCTGATGCAAAAAAACAGGAAATTTAAACAATCTAAAGTCGAAGTATTTTAGACACGAAAAAATTGAGTGATTTCAAAAGGGACGAGCTTCATTCAAAGTTCAAAATAAAATGTGACAACTGTACTAAATGTAATTTAGTAAATATTGGAGTGAAAAGAAACCAAGTCTGATATAACTTATCCGTGATTCTAGGTAAGTAGTTAATATTATATTCAGATTTATGTGTGAGCAAATTAAATAAAAAAAATAATTAATAATTCAATTTATTCTATTGGGAGTTCATTGTTTTTTTTTTTTTTTTAATATTTAAATCTACCAAGCTTATAATTTCAAGGTATTTAATTTATTTTTCTGTGTAGGTTATGTTTATTTATAATTCATAAATGAAATTTAATATTTATTAACGCGCAGTGTGACGATGCCAAGTCACAAACTTTTATTTATCAAGTTATGAGAAGAAAACTGAAAACGATCAAAAATAGTTCACTTTCAACATTTTTTATAAAAAAATGAATTCCGTTTGCTATAATTTTCTTTACTGAAAAATATTTGTTCTATTTTTAGGTAATGATTTTAAGTTTTTCAAAACAATCGTAATTACCAATATCTATAATATATAAAATGCAACGTCTCTCTGTCTGTCTGTCTGTCCGTTAGTGCGCTTATCACTGGAGAACCACTTATCCGATTTAAGTATTTTTTTTTAAACATACATATGTTCTCTGGCCAGGTTATAGGCTATATTTTATTACGATAGGTAGCATAAGGAATGAACAATGACGATAATAGTGAATGAAGTCGGAAAAAAGTTTGCCGCTAACGCGTTCCCTTGCAATACACAGCCTAAACCATTAAATATGGAACAATATTATGAAGCAGAAAATATCTATAATATATATAAAATTCAATGTCTCTCTGTCTGTCCATTAGTGCGTTTATCACGCGAGAAGCACTTATCCGTTTTTACGTGTCTTTTTTCAAATTCACACATATATTCTTTGGCCAGGTTATATACTAATAATAATAATCTATATCTATAATATATATAAAATGCAACGTCTCTCTGTCTGTCCGTTGGTGCGCTTATCCCTCGAGAACCACTTATCCGATTGACGTGATTTTTTAAATTCATATATATGTTTTCTGACCAGGTTATAGATATATATTTTATTACATCTATAATATATAAAATGCAACGTATCTCTGTCTGTCTGTCCATTGTCGGGTTATAGATATATATTTTATTACATCTATAATATATATAAAATGCAACGTATCTCTGTCTGTCCGTTAGTGCGCTTATCACTGGAGAACCACTTATCCGATTTACGTACTTTTTTTTTTAAAACATACATATGTTCTCTGGCCAGGTTATAGGCTATATTTTATTACGATAGGTAGCATAAGGAATGAGCAGTGACGATAATAGTGAATGAAGTAGGAAAAAAAGTTTGCCGCTAACGCGTTCTCTTGCAATACACAGCCTAAACCACTAAATATGGAACAATATCATGTAGCAAAGGATATGTATAATATATATATATATATATATATATATATATATATATATATATATATATATATATATATATATATATATAATGCAACATCTCTCTGTCTGTTTGTCTGTTTGTGCGCTTATCACTGGAGAACCACCTATCCGATTTACGTGCTTTTTTTTTAAATATACATATGTTCTCTGTCCAGGTTATAGGATGTATTTTATTATGTTAGGTGACCTAAGGAATAAGCAGTGATGATACTAGTGAATCAAGTCGGAGAAAGGTTTGCCGCTACCGCATTCTCTTGAAATACACTGCCTAAAGTATTAAATATGGAACAATATCATGTAGCAAAGAATATAATATATATATAAAATGCAACGTCTCTCTGTCTGTCCGTTAGTGCGCTTATCACTCGAGAACCATTTATCCGATTTACGTGTTTTTTTTTAATTCATACATTTGTTCTCCGGCCAGGTTATCTATAATCTTCTATCTATAATATATACAAAATGCAACGTCTCTCTGTGTGTCTGTCTGTCTGCCAGTCTCTCTGCCTGTTTGTTTGTCTGTCTGTCCGTTAGTGCGCTTATCACTGGAAAACCACTTATCCGATTTATGTGCCTTTTTTTAAAACATACATATGTTCTCTGGCCAGGTTATAGGATATATTTTATTGCGTTAGGTAACATAAAGAATAAGCACAATAATGGTGAATCAACTCGGAAAAAAGGTTACCGTTAGCGCGTTCTCTTGCAATACACTGCCTAAACCATTAAATATGGAACAATATCATGTTGCAATGAATATAATATATATAAAATGCAACATCTCTGTCTGTCTATCTGTCCGTTAGTGCGCTTATCACTTGAGAAACACTTATCCAATTTACGTGTTTTTATAAATTTATACATATGTTCTATATAATTCGATATAAGCCTAGCTAATGGGAGATAAGGTGAGATAATGGGAGATAAGTATAAATAATGGGAGATAAGGATAAATAATGGGAGATAAGCAGAGATAAGTCTAGATAATGGGAGTTATGGTGAGATAATGGCAGATAAGTATAAATAATGGGAGATAAGGAGAACTAATGGGAGATAAGCAGAGATAAGTCTAGATAATGGGAGTTATGGTGAGATAATGGGAGATAAGGAGAAATAATGGGAGATAAGGAGAAATATTGCGAGATAAGTCGAGATAAGCCTAGATAATGGGAGATAAGGTGGGATAATGGGAGATAAGGAGAAATAATGAGAGATAAGGAGAAATAGTGTGAGATGAGCAGAGATAAGCCTAGATAATGGAAACTATGTAGAGATAATGGGAGATAAGGAGAAATAATGGGAGATAAGTGGAAATAATGGCAGATGTTTTATTACGTTAGGTAACATAAGGAATAAGCAGTGACGATAGTAGTGAATCAAGTCTACGTGAGCGGAGCCGCGGGCACGGCTAGTTATATAATAAAATATTCGTTTCTTCATAGGTCGGGATAGGTGTTGGTATGTTAAAAATGCAAATTTTAACAGCTAATATTTACAAACTTAGTGCTGTAAGGAATATTGAAATTTTTTCTACCTATAAAGGGCACTAATAAATACGTATATTCAAATTTTCTAGATAACCGTAAGAACATTTATTTTCTTGGAAACGTCTTTAAAAGTAAGGATAGTTTAAGGCTTGAAATTAAGCTGCTGGTTATTTCAGTTGGAAGAGAAATTTGTTCGTAAATCATTTTTAAAATTGGTCTCAAGCAAATTTCAAATTTTAAGTATTTCTTAACTACAATTTTACTTTTCAGTTTTTTTTTATTAGCATAGCACACGTGTTGCAGGTAAATTTCTAAAGCGCTACAGGAGCGATGCGTGTCCGGAAAAAGCGATTCACGTTGGTGTTGAATCGCTGTAAATTCTACTCGATGGAAAATACAATCCTAGCTAAATTATTCTAAAAGGATGCTGCGCTTCATATAAAAGATTGGATGAAATGGGTTGAACGAGGAGTGATAAACTGAACCTTATATGGATGTGAATTACTACCGCGACAGGTATTCTTAGCATGTATCGCTCTGAGTGTAATTAAGCAGGCTACATTCATTGAACACTTTTCATGAAAATACTTGTGTAATAGACTCAAGTCTTCAACCGTACTTCGATGTACCAAGAAATCGAGGTTGCTGGTGAGTTCTGGGTCTCCAATCAGGCGATCAATCCTCTTCGGAATAGGATCCAACACAGAGCCCCAAATATGAGAGCAGTATTCCATCGTTGGTAGAATTTGACCTTTGTACAGAATTAACCTAGCTTTTGAGAATCTCTCTTTGCTACGCATGTAACATGTTCATGCCAAAATATATTTGTTCCCAGATTAACGCCCAACAAATTGACTATAATGGAGTGTCCCGACGTAACTATGTAGGGTTTCGTAACATTAAGTTTTTAGAAAAAAACTGACGCCTTGGTTTTTGCAAGGTTAAGTTCTCTTTGGTTACTCTCACCTCAAGATAGAATTTCTTCCAGATCCTTGTTAAATTAAACTACTTCCTACTGTCTGCGAATATTTGCCTGAATAGCCGATGTTCAAGCGCTCAAAGTGAATGCAGAAATAAGCGTACTGCCATCTACAAAGCTGTAGATTGAATACCTGGTCCGTCTGTCCACTGCAGTTCATAAAGAGCGCTCTCTGAGGAAACGCATACTATAGGAGAGTAGCTTAGCTAATAATCCGTCGTGCCAAACATGGTCGAATGTCTTGGATATATCCAGTGCACCCGCTTGAGATTCTCCAAAGTGCTCAATTGAGTTATTAAAAACATGTGCTAGATCAGTTAGACGATCTCCTGTTGTTCTTTGCGTATGAAAGCCATGTTGATAGTCGCTTATGATATTGAATTCTAGATATTTTAGGAGGTGTTCATTAATAGCTTTTTTCATAACTTTTGATATTATTGACTGCAATGCGACTGATCGGTAGTTGTTTGGCAAAGTTTTTTTTTTGCTTTTTTGGGTATCGGTTCTATTGTAGGATAGGTTGAAAAGTCTACAGACAACTGGTGTCAGTTCGCTCGCGCATTTTTTAAGTACCCTGGCTGTTATTCCACCAGAGCCAGAAGCTGTTTTGGCGTCTAACATCATTAAAATATTTATATCTGACTGAACTGTACTAACACATAGGCTGAAAACTTTTTGGTCTGACACATAGATATCGCCCTTTTTAAAAAATCCATATGATTTTTAGAAAGTACCAACTTTCAAACGATACGTGTCAAAATTTCATGTCATTTCGACGATTAGTTTACAAATTACAGTGGTTTTAGTGACGCTACTTTCGACATTTTCAAAACAATGGAATAAATTGAATTTCGTGTGTTGATTAAACATTGTTTTTTAATGGGAAAAAATACCGTTCAACTAAAGATAAGTATTACGGGGACTCTGTTCCTGGAAAATCACTCATCATTTACTGGTATGCTGAATTTAAACGCGGTCATACAGATAGAAATGATGCTAAACGCACAGGACGCTCAAATGAGGTGGTTACACCGGAAACATAAAAAAATCTACAAAATTGTTTTGGATGGCCGGAAGTGAAATTGCGTGAGATAGCTGACACCTTACAGATATCAAAATAACGTGTTAGTCATATTTTGCATGAACATTTGGGCACGAGAAAGCTCTGTTCGAAATGGGTACCGCGTTTGCTCACAGTGGGCCAAAAAACAACAACGATTCTGAGCGCTGTTTGGACCTGTTTAAGCTCAATAATAAGGATTTTTTCGTGCGATATGGGACAACGGATAAAACATTACACACCGAAATCAAATCGGCATTCAGCTGAGTCGACAGCAGCCGGTGAGAGCCGCCCGAAGCGACTAAAGACACAACAAACGGCTGGGAAGGTTTTGGCTTCTGTATTTTGGGATGCGTATGGAATAATCTTTATCGATTATACTGAGAAGGGAAAAACCATTAGAAGAAGGCAGAAATCGCAAAAAACCCAAATGAACAAGAAAAAATTGGTCTTTCATCAAGACAATGCACCGTGTCACAAGTCAATTGTTACGATGGCAAAATTGCATGAATTGAAGTTCCAATTACTTCCTCATCCACCGTATTCTCCAGATTTGGCCTCCAACGACTATTATATATTCGCAGACTTCAAAAAAATGCTCACCGGAAAGAGATCTGGCTTCGATGAAGAAGTTGTCGCCGAAACTGAGGCCTGTTTTCAAGACAAAGGCAAATCCTTCTAAAAGAAAGGTATAGAAAAGCTCTTGAAGGAGACTCTATTGATGAATGAAGTGGAATTTTGTAAAAAAAATATGTTTTAAGTAGCTAGACCTAAAACTTTTCATCCTACGTGTTAACTAACAAATTACTGAGTCAACCTCTAGCAGGTCACAAAAAAAATATTTTATTAGAGATTGTCAATTAGTTTGATTTTTTACAAGATGTTATATAACAATTCTATTTATTTTTATTGCTTTTTTACGTATTGAGTCATCGACTGCAACAGAAAAGGCGGCAAATACACAAGTTGGTGTAAACAGTCAACACCAAAAACTTATTTTATTATATGACCTAAAGTAATAAAAATATACTTATTTAAATTTTAAAAAAGGAACATTTATAACGTTGTATAATGATCCAAAAGGCACTTTCTGGGTCCTGCACCTTTTTTGAGGGAATTTTTTGGTAAGGGCGTAAATTATTTTAAAAAATATATTTTTTCAGGGCACTTTATTAGGTATATTATAAATAAATAAAATGTTGATTTATACTGTTTGTTAATTACAAGTTAGGTAATTTTATGGGTCGGTTTTACATAATTCTGTGTTTGAGGTAAAAAAGGTAAAAGTCAAAAATAAATTGTGTAAAATGAAAGTTTTATGATAGTTAGGTACCGTAAGCTAACTACGTAAATTTTAAAGATGAAAGAAGTGATTCATTTTTGTTTTTCGCATGGACTAGAAAAATATATTTAGAGAACGTACCATTTTTTAGTATTAGGCAGTTTATGCTTGTTCGTTTTTTTGACTCTCCTTGTTAAAGAGAATTACAGTAGTGGTGAAAAAATCAACCATGGTGTCAAGGTCATTATGGAAAATATAGTTTTCCATTTGTCGGATTGTTGACGAGATGAAATTTGGCACTAATATAGGAATTGATGGCCCCTATCAGAGCCGTGTAGTTTTGAAAATTAAATTTTGACTTAAAGGGTTAGTTTTGGTCAAATAAAAGCTTGTGAAAACACGAGTTCAAAAATATATATATTGTAACACTTGCACACACTTTTCTTTGTATTATTTTTAAAAAATTGCGAAAAATCGCTGTTCCCCCTCTTATCTCGAAAAGTACTGACCAAAAAATTTTGAAAAAATTCTGGAATATTCTTCACAGGGTGTAGATTAAAAGAAAATTATCACTAATGCATTCCTTTAACAATTTATCAGGTATATAAAAAAAAAAACAAAAATTTCCAGTTCAGTTTTCGGTAAAGATTGGAAAAAACTTTGTTGAAAACTGATTTGGGGTGTGTTTTGTGAAGTTACGGATTATTTTATACTCCCGTAACAAAAATTTCCATTTTGAAAGCAGTCAACGTACGGAACACTAATTGGACTTGCACTTGGCCGGTTTTTTTTTGATTTAATAATTTTTTTATATAGTATTTCAGTCTTATTTATCGTAACTAGTTTAAGGCATACAAGTGTATTTATTGTTTATTTTTAAGAAGTAGGAATTCAAATGTGGTTTATTGTAAAAGCACGTCTTCCAATGGTTTATGCGAGTAAGGGTTTCTTTTTTGGAGAAAGTAAAAATTTAGGTTTAGGTTGGGGAAAAAATATTTTGGCACAACATAGCTGTGGTTTTTGTTACGTTTTACTTAAAAATCTCATTGTTTTTGGAAAATATTTTTTAAACAAATATCATGGTAATTAAAAAAAAAGACATTGGGCAACAATGTTAACCTGGATTCTACATGGACCCGTTAGTTTTACAAAATTTTAAAAATGTTCAATCAGAAAAAAAAATTTAAACGTTTCTTTACTTGGCCCAAAGAAATACCTTCCTATTTAAAAAGATTAAATACTTTTCATGCGTCAGTCTCTTCTTCTTCTTCGACTTATTTTTAGGTCTAAGACCTGTTTTTTGATATCGTCCATCATTCAACCGTTTTCTTGTGAGGTTGACTGCCAGCTATCTCTCCAGCGTTTTGGTGGTCTGCTTGGTGGTTTTCTGGTCTCCGGTTTTCCATTCCGTGCGATCTTGACTAATCTATCATCTGTCATTCGGTTTATGTGTTCGTCCCACATCCTGCGTATTTTCCTTGTCCATCTTACAATATTTGGGATTCCATTCTTATTGTTTCATTCCATATCCTGTCGAGTAGTGTGTTTCCACATATAGTTCTTAAAATTTTTATTTCACTGGTTCGTAGTACACTTTTTGTCTTTGTGGTGTCGGGTCTAGTTTCGGCTGTGTAAGTGGGTATGGGTTTGATGCAGGTTTTATAGATGCGTGAGTTACTTTTGTTGTCATGTTTTTGTTTTTCCAAACAATATCTCGTAGGCATCCGGATATTTGATTTGCTCTTGTTACTTGATCTCTTACTTCTGTTGTTAGGTTTCCAAAGCTTGAGATCGTTGCTCTTAAGTAATTAAACAGCATTACTTTTTCTATAGGTTGTTAACTTACATCTAGTCGGTTCTCTAGAGATTGAAAAGCATTTTGTCTTTTTTATAGAGATCTCCATGTTGTATATTTCTGCAACTCTTCTGAAACTTTGCAACTGCCTTTGTAAGTTGTCTTCGGATTCATCAATTAGCGCGATATCGTCGGCATAACATACCATACTAATTCCCTTCTTTCCTAAGTGGTATCCATGATTGTCGTCTTTTGTTAGGTCTATGAGCTTGTCCATTATTATACTAAGTCTAGGCCTGAGACTGTCACCTTGCCTTATGCCACATGAGATACATACTTCTGATAATTATTTATTCATTTTTATTCTTGTTGTGTTGTTGGTGTTTAACTTCTGAATGGTACGTATTATTTTTTTATTGACTCCTTTTTCTATTAGTATTTCTACAACGTCTTCTAGTTTTACCTTGTCGAATGCTTTCGTTAGGTCTACGAAACAGATGTACGCTACTTTGTTGTATTCTATTGCTTTCTCTGCAATTTGTCTTATTATGAATATCGCGTCTGTTGTAGATCTGTTCTTCCTAAACCCCCGTTGTTCCTCATTAGTGGGTTTGGTCGTACTTATATGCTCTGCTATTGTACTTGTGAATAACTTCATTCTAGAGTTAAGTAATGTTATGCCGCGATAATTTGAAGGTTCCTTTTTACTACCTTTTTTAAAAATCGGCACAGTTATGCGTTTATTCCATTCCTTGGGTACTCCCATTCTATTGTAAATCTTTTCAAATAGTTTGTGTATTTCGATGTTTAATATTTGTCCTCCATATTTTAGCAGCTTATTACGAATTTCATCCGCGTTAGTAATCATGCCACCCAAAACCTAAGCTTTTAGGGACGACGCTGGTTATTAATTTTAAAAACCAAAATTAAATTTTAAAATTTAAAGGTAGGTGGTAAAATGTTAATAATTTATTTATGCTTGACAGCACACACGATACGCGTCGTAATTAGTAGATGGCTGGCGCACGCACCTCCTCTTATGCCTGGCAAAATCCGACTTATTTATCTGTTATCTTAGATCAGCTAAATAAGCTAAATTTGAAACTGCAGGGTATGAAAAACGCACATTATTCACTTCGGAGATAATATCCAGGTATTCGTATTAAACATACAAAACTGGCGCCGTAAAGTAAAGTAAAAGACTGAAGAATCGGAGACGGGAATTGTAGACAATCTAAGAGAGGAAATTAATAACCACCTTCAAGCCCTTGAATCTGAAATACAACGTTATTTCCCGGAGTTCTCTGACCAGGAAGTTGTATTAGTACGAGAATCATTTCATATATTTTTGGATGTTACCAACATTCTCGATGAAGTGCAGGATGAATTTTTGGAGCTGCGAAATGACTTCTCAGCGTGTGATTTATTTCAGGAAAAATCGTTACCTCAATTTTAAAGTACTATGTGTCATTCGTATCCTAAAGTTTCCATGCTTTCTTTTCGAATATTAGAGCCATTTGCTTCTACTTACCCCTGCGTGATATTTTCAACTCTCCTGCAGATCAAGACAAAAGCCAGAAATAAGCTGGATGTTCAAGCTGACATGAGATTGGCCTTGACAAAAACTCAACCAAGAATTATAACACTAACTCAATCATCACATTAATTATTAATACTTAATGATTAATACTTTATAAAAAATATCACTGGTAAGTCCTAAAATATATTTTTTCAAACCCTTTATTGATTGTTTTATTGATCCAATATGGCAGATGGGAAAGGGAGGTTGTGAACATTTTTTAAAAAATCGCGATTAAGAAAGGTTGGGAATTTCTGCAATAGATTGACAGACAGGCATACAGATCGATGGAGGATAAAAACTCTATTTTTAGGAATTCCGAAACGTACTTACTTAGTTCCCGTGTATTTTTATATTATATATTTATATTATATTTTTATTATTATAACTATTGTATTGTCCCTCTTCAGTATTGGGCTACACGAATAGCATTCTTATTGGCCAGACAAAAGGTACTCCGATGTTGAAATAGTTCCAATATTTGGAAGTAGATTGTGTTGGTCTTGTGTTGCGCTTGTTTTCTGGTTGATGTATCCTCATTTGTTGGGGCCTTCCTTGCATCTACTTATACCTGTCCTGTGCGAAGCACAGCTCTTATTTTTTCAGTAAGCTTTATTAAGTTTGGTGGCTTTTTCTTTTTCCACCACCCACCACTGAAGACAAATATTATACACCTAGGCGCCAGAATTTCTAACAAGGGGGGCTGCGAAGAAGAAATTAAACAAAGGGTAGCGATAGCCTAAACTGCAATGACAAGCCTAAGCAAAGTATGGAAAGATCAGAGAATAAATAAAATGACTTAAAAAGGCCTGTCAATCCACTAATATTCCCTATAGTCACATACGGAGCAGAAACATGGACTATTAATGCAGCATGCCGTAAAAGAATAGAGGCTTTCGAAACTACATGCTACAGGCAGATGCTCAGAATTTCCTGGACAGCTCATAGGGTAAATGCGTCTGTTCTGAGTGATCTTAACATCCAAAATAGAGGCCAGTTATTACCATCGATTCAGAGAAAAATAGCATCATTTTCTGGTCAAATAATAAGGAGGGATGGCATGGAAAAGTTGCTGATCCAAGGGAAAGCTGATGATAGAAGAAAAAGAAGTAGATCTCTCAACAGGTACATCGATATGTTGTCAACATTGCACTTGGAGTTACCGGAGATAATGAGAAGGGTCGAAGATAGAGAAGGCTGGAGGGCTGTTGTAAATTCTGTGTAACAATGCAATAGAGGTTACGGCGCACAGGCACTGCTTGAGGGTACCAAAGATGGGTGGGTCATGGCAAGCAACCTTTTCCTGGATTCTAATCTGTTTCTTTCTGGGGCTCGTCCATACATTGGGTGTCGCATGTCATGCCTGAAACGTGAAGGAATGTAAACATCTCAGGATGTGATTTTTTCACGAACGCATTAATGCGTTTACCAAGGTAGGTAAACGCCTATACGAGGCACATACATTACTGTTTCAGCAGGTAAATTATGTTATATTAAAATACGGTTTAATAAAATTAGAATTTGTAAGAAAGTAACTTCAAAATCTCGTATATTCAGTATCAAATCGATATTTACATAATGTCGAACATAACACAAAAAGATATCTGAGCATTAATAAATTACATCCTCTCAAAGGTATTATATCACTTTTCATTTCGGTAAAGGTTGACCTTCTTTTTGACCTGAAATGTATCTCATAGTTCCCTTGGGGCATCAGAAACCCGTCGGCCCCTGTAACTAGAACAGGCCGCCATATAAATGGTTCATATTTTGTGGAAAATATGATATTGAATAAATACTGTTGGGATAAACATGAAACTGGTTATATGTATATTTTTGGGTAAATTATATGTTAGTTTATTTTAAATATATTAAATTTGAATTTTGTGGGTTTATATTATACAGCAGATTGAATTGGAACAAAACAATACCTGTTCCTGGAAACAGTACATTGTTTATTATGTGTGGAATTTATTAGCTGAAATGGAGGGTTATTAATAGCTCTGTTTTTTAGTTTTGGTAATCATGTGTTGGTACACATATTCTGTTTTATAAACACGTGATATATTGGGTGATTGCAAAAGTTCGTGTCCGATTAGAAACCAAATTTAATACTACAAATTTTTATGAAAAATAGTATTTATTAATCAATAATGTACTCTACATCATTTTCTATGTCTCCCATCGTTCTACAAGTTTTTGAATTCCTTCTTTGTAAAAACTGCGTGGTCTCTCTTCAAAGAAAGTCGTAAGGTAGTTTTTGACTTCTTCCATAGAATTACATTTTTTGCCATTCAAATTATATTGCAGAGAACGAAACAGATGAAAATCTGAGGGGGCGAGGTCAGGGGAATACGGCAGGTGCTAGAGGGATTTCTCATTTTAACTCCCTAAGTTTCTGTAGTGTCTGTTGAGCGTTGTCATGGTGAAAGATAATGCCTTTTTGATGGACCAAATTTGGACGTTTTGCGTGGCTTTTAACAATGAATTGTTTGGGCACGTGGAAGAAGCTCGTAAAAAATTGTTCATCTGCAATTCCACCAGACACATAACAACACGTTTTTTGGATGGAATTCAGCTTTTGCCATAGATTCTGTCCGTTCACTTCCATGCTTCCAGCTCCTTTTTCTTATTATGTTGTTATACACAACTCATTTTTCATCTCCAGTTATGACTTGATCCAAGAAAGGTTCGTTTTGTTGACGGGCGAGGAGATAAATGGCTGTGAAAACACAGTTCAGTTTGTTCCCTTGTGTCAAAATCGTGTTGAAGCCATATATCCAGTTTCGAAGTATACCCAAGTTACTTTAAAGGACGAAATTTTTTTTTTTATGGTTCTAGCACACGTGCTGCAGGGAAGTTCCTAAAGCATTACAAGAGAGACACGTGTGTGAAAAAAGCGGTTCACGTTGTTCTTGAATCGCTGTAAATTGCACTTGGTGGGAAACACAGTCCTCGCCAAATTATTCCAGAGAGGTGTTGTTCTCCATATAAAAGACTGCTTGAAAAGCGTTGTACGAGGAGTAACAAGCTGAACCTCATACGGATGTAAAGTATTAGCGAGACGTGTATTTCTAATATGCATCGCTCTGGGAGGAATTAAGCGGGCTACATCCTTCGAATATTTTCCATGAAAATACTTGTAGAATAGACTCAAGTAGCCAACCGTTCTTCGATGTGCCAGCGAATCAAGGCCGCCGGTCAGTTGTTAAGAATTAACAGTTGTTGCGGAGTGTCAAGCTTTCTGGTTCGAAATAATATTCCCAACCCTTGCTATGCCTGCAACATGTTTACGCCAGGACATACTTGCCCCCAAATTAACGCCCAACAAATTGAGTGTCGATCTTAGAGGAATGGAGCAACGTTCACTTTTTTCCTGGGTTTCGGTAGCGTTAAATTCCACTTGGTTATTGTCACCCCAAGATAGAATTTCTTCCAGGTCTTTGATAAGTTTAATGACTTCCTGTTGTCTGTGGATATTCATCTGAGTAGCCGATGTCCGAGCGTTCAAAGTGAATGAAGAGATAAGCTTACTATCATCTGCAAAGCTGTAGACTGGATTCCCGGTCTTTTCCGGCAGATCGTTAATCTAAATGAGAAAGAGAGTAGGAGACAGTATGGAGCCTTGGGTCACACCGGCGTTGATAGTGAAGATGATGTTGGAAAGAAATCCGTCGACTGCCACTCGTAAAGTAGTTGTTAGAAATTCTGGTTTTTGACAAGACCGCTTCATAAATTTATTGAAAATTTTGATCCACTAACGAAATATTACTTTCTTTGTAAACCTAATATTTTTTTTTATTAATAATAATTGATTCATTATATGCAAGAATAAGGCGGCATATTAGAACTTGGTATGTAACATTAACTTGCCTAAACTTATTGTTACTTTAACATGGGTGGTCGTCAAGACATTTTAAAAATAACACAAAAAGTAATACAACCAAAGACCTTGATTTTTATATCCCAATATTTTCAGTCGAATTTAACACACTTCCTTGGGTGCTCGACATTCTATGTGAATTAGATTTTTGGCCTTAACCTTGAATTAAAAATGCTTTTGTGTAAGCGCGTTACTTAAAAACTGTGACGGAAATAGTTTACTGGAAGGATTTTTGTTAAATTAGTTATCAGTACAAATGTTTGGACATTTTAAATAGTGTCGGCAGGGGAGGGACTAAAGGAAATTGTTGCGGTATTTCTTTTGGCACGTTTTTTTTGGCAAATGTTCCATAATATTATGAAATAAGTCCTGACGGATCGATATTTGTAATAATTAGAGACCGGATTATATGCATTTGCATATTTTCACATGCATTTGCATATTTAGACCATTCTCACCGATTATTGCATATTTTACCCAAAATCTAGTAATGATGCATATTTTACCTATATTTACAATATTTCTCGGTATTACTAGGCAATTGAATTGCTCAGGGTATTGTTAATGTCGCCGGCTGGAGCCGATCTTATCGCCGGAACATTACCTGCAATAGTCTAAACATCGATTAGGTTATAGTGCCAAGGGAATACCCAAAATTACGACGGTATTTTATTCCTTTGTATCTTGGTCGGGATATTAAGTGATAAGTAGTTAGTTTCTAAGAATATTTGTTTGAGCGTGGATCAAATAAACAATTTTCTCGAAGACGAATTTATTATTAAAAAAATATTTCCTGAATCTTCTGCAGATGAAAGAGTGTTTATATTTCTCTCAGATGCTGCTCCCTATATGATCAAGGCAGCCAAAGTCCTCCAAGTATTTTATCCAAATTTAATTCATGTGACGTGCTTTGCTCACGGAGTCTATCGACTCGCTGAAGAAGTACAATCCACGTTTGGAAATGTAAATAAACTGATTTCATCAGCAAAGTAAGTGTTTCTTAAGGCACCTGCTCGCAATAACGTCTATAAAGAAAAACTGCCAAATGTGCCTTTATCTCCCGAACCAGTGGTAACTCGATGGGGAACATGGATTGAAGCTGTACTATTTTACAATGAAGATTTCGAGGCCATCAAAGGTGCAGTAAATGACTTCGATAGTGCAGAGGCTATGGCAGTTCGTCAATCCAAGGAAGCATTTAACGATTCTGATATTAAAAAAAACATAGCTTTGATTAGCACTCACTTTTCCCACATACCTGCGGGTATTAAAAAGCTTGAAACTCGAGGTTTGGCGTTGACCGAATCAATTCAGTTAATGAATAAAATCCGTCAAATAAACCCCACATTGCCAGATGTATTCCCGCGTAGAGTTAAAGAAAAGTTTGAAAACATTTTGTGCAATAACCCAGGCTTTGAGCCTTTGTGTCAATTTGATAGTTTTATTAATGGGAAGGGTGAACTTTTGCTAGAAACAATAAGTTTAACATAGCAGCCAAATTCAAATATTGCCCAGATACCTCAGTGGATGTGGAACGGTCTTTTTCCACTTATAAAAATATTTTAAGTGATCGAAGACACAATCTTACTACACAACATTTGAAACAATACCTTATTGTTTACGTCTACAAAAATACAAATGTTAAATAATTTTAAAAAATGTTAAATAATTGTTAATTAAATTTAAACATCGTCGTTAACTTGTTAATTTTATGCTGATTTTGAAATAGAAAACTAGGCAAATTACTACTTTTATTATTATTTAATATTGCATGTTTTGACCCTTTTCATGCATATTTTAAGCATTTTTCATGCATATTTACATGTATATTTCAAGATTTTTATATTGCATATTTTACAACGTTTTCCGACCTCCAGGTCTCCTTCCTCAGTTTCCCTGTCTATTCCCTCTCTCCAACTTGATCTCGGTCTATCTTGCCTTTTCCTGTTTTCTGGTTGCCATTTTAGTATTTGTTTTGGGATTCGATCTTTGTCCATTCTTTGGATGTGCCAAAGCACATAAGTTGTTTGAATAGAATGTCGTCTGTAATAGTTTGTTTGATTCCCATGATTTCTTTAAAACGTTCGTTGCTGACTCTTTCTCTTCTGAATATTCCTGCTGTTCTTCTCCAGAAGTCCATTTCCGTTCATATTTCATATACTTCACATGTATATAATGTGATACTTTTCAATATGGTGTCACATATCCTCTTTGTGTTGGTTTTATTTACAGATTTATCCCATAGAATACCGTGTAGCAGTTTAATGGCCTTTCTTCCTGCCGTATTTCTCTCTCTTATTGCCCTGTCGAGTTGTCGAGTTTTCCATCCTCGGAAATTTTTATACCCAGATACTTGCAGTCGCTGCAGTGTTTTATCGTGGTTTGATCGTCTAGTATAAAATCTTTTTATTGCCCTTCAATACATAGATATTCTGTCTTCTTTACATTGACTCCTAAACCTCAATCTTTGTATTCGTCAAATAATTTTCTCGTCATGTAGTTCAGATCGTGGCGATCTTGGGCCATCATCACTTGGTCACGCGCGAAGCATAACGTGTACAACATGGTGTTAATTTATGGTATCCCTATTGATCTACATTTCTGATTCCATCTGTTTAGTACACTTTTCAGATATATCTTAAAAAGGGTTGGTGATAAACAGCATCCTTGTTTCAGGTCTTTTGACGTAATAAATCCTGGTGTTATTTGTCTTCCTGTTTTAATTTTTGCTATTGGTTGGTCGTATAGTGTTTTGACAGCTTTAGTTAATCCTATTTTAATATTAGTACTTTCCAATGATTGCTACAACTTCTACAGAGGAAGGCTGTCATATGCACAGTAAGTGGACTTCTTGGCATAGTACCATTTCTTTTTCTATTAAGTGAATTAAGGAGGAAACAGTTTTCATATCTGGCTGCTGTAGTTGGGCTGATGAGCCGTGATGTGGCGAAACGTGTTCTGAGAACAGCGAATTACTGTTAAAATATGGACTCTGTTTAATCTTAGTAGTTGATATTAATTTTTATAAACGTAGGGTATAACCCTAACTCAAGCGCTGCGTAGCAGTAATTGTTACCAACCCGTTGAACAAGTTCTCTGTGGGTCTGGCGCCTTAGACAGCTCCCAAAAGAGGGCAGTTATGCTCTCAAAATTAGGCTTACAGCATCCAGACATGCAAATTATTATATCTTACTTCTTCTTTGGGCTAGTACTGTGATAATACTTTGAGATTTGTTCCCTTTGTCTATCGAATCAAGCGTGGTTGGTGCGTTGTGAAACGACGAAACGCGTCCCGGAATGGAATAACAGATAAGAGCACAGTGAGTAATTGCTTCCACATTCTTCAGTTTTAGTAGTTGATATAAACAAATAAGGTACGTCTCTTTATCAAAGTAAGGCTCGATTCACACTATGAGGCCGCGCTTGATATGCTCTCGGCTCGATAAAATTTTCTCATATGCATATTGGTGTTCCGATTTAGATCTTGCTTCAG
The DNA here is from genome assembly GCA_019049505.1 of Pachyrhynchus sulphureomaculatus. Classification (NCBI taxonomy): domain Eukaryota; kingdom Metazoa; phylum Arthropoda; class Insecta; order Coleoptera; family Curculionidae; genus Pachyrhynchus; species Pachyrhynchus sulphureomaculatus. The sequence continues at coordinate 182,677,299 of CM032454.1, forward strand.
TTTTTCTTCGTCAAAGATTTAGTTAGATCGGAGTAGTTGAGAAAAGTGCATATATAATGTCATTTAACTTTTCAGTTGAAGAATTCGCAATTATAACTGTTCTTTTAGACGATGATTCAAAAACCATCGATAAATGGAGGAAACCGAGAAGAAGAATATGGGTATATCTAAGTTTAAAGGCTCGAAGAAGTGAAGGTGAATATTATACACTGTCCGTCATTTAACTGACGACGAAGAAAAGTTTATAAAGTATTTTAGAATATATTCTGGTACATTTGAACTGATATAACAAAAATAGAACTAAAAATTAAGAAGTTAAATACTACATTTCGAGAAAGTATTACTCCCCGACAGAAATTAATGGTGTGTCTAAGGTAAGTAATTACGATTTATTGATTTTTGTTAAATCAAACATTGCACAGAAGTGACAAGATTATATTAACATTATTATTTTTATTTTTATTTTGATTATATCTACCATAATTTAAATGTTTAAGTTGTAAGTTTGTTTTCTAAAATTACGTAACATTAAGATATATCTGATGGATACTCCTCGTTGAAAATTGCTTCTTGATATTGTTGTGGCATACGAGATGGGTACATTGGAATATGCTGAGTCTTAGTACTTTTTATAAAATCGGGGCTATTAGGGCTATAATTAAATTACTGTAAAGTATTTCTATGATCTTCAGTATATGTGTGTTGCGGAAGTAGAGTTGAATAGTCACGCCAAATATTAGCTGGACTAGATTGCATATTTTTATTGAAACTGCTTGACGAAGATGTCGACTCTGAAGATGGACCAGGAGATACTAGAGATCGATTATTAATTTTTTACGTTTTTTTGTTATCTAGTGCCCAACTGATCGGGTACGGAGTGGAGCGGGATCGAAAACATATTCATACTACCGTGACGAACCACGACAAGTCCGATCTCGCTACGACAAAATATTCTTTGAGATTTGATATCGTCTAGAAGCGGGGGCCGTTTTTGTAGCCTCACGTTGGAGCGCTATTTTGTATAGCGTATTTATTAAATAGAAGCCGTTATTTACCTCTTATGTATATCTTAATTTCTGAGAATGGATTGAGCGCATATTAATACTGAAAGAACTAAAGAAATTAAATAAGCTAGCTCATTTTTTTTGGTAGAGAATATCGATAAGAGATAATTTTTGTACGTCTTTTGAAAATAGTCTCTACGGTTGTTAAAACTTGGCTGTACAGATTTGGGCACCATTCATTTTAGGATAAAAATAATCTGAAATACTGAAGAGGTATTTAGTTGTTGAAATAAAATTAATTTACGTACCACCGTTGCATCCTGAAAGAAAGAGCAGGAGTTTAGTGACATTACACATGTAAATAAAGAAGGATATATTAACAAAATAAAAATTCCTAACTTTATTACACTCTAAAATTACTTCTACTAAATAAAAATCCCTTAAGCTAGAAGAGTGTACACTATTACATAGAGTCTTTAAATCAGGATTACTAAGTTTTTATTAAAAGGCTTGATAAAACACGATATTAAAAGTTTGTGAAATTAACTCTGCGAGTTACACGTGTTGAGTAGTCGTTGGAAACGCACTTGTAGATAGGAAGTGGGATTTTTAGACTGGTATGCTTACGACTTACAGATTGGTTTCTTCTCGTGCGTTTTCCATAAGTTACTTGGCCTCTCTTGGTGAGATTCTCATAAAAATATTGTCTCAGCCATTACCATTTTAGTTTCATTTCGATTGCTAAACACTTTTTGCCTGAGGATGAGCAGGATATTTCAAGAAAGGAGAAAAGCCTTAAACTTGAGAACTAGGAACCGTTACTGCACTACATCACTGAGAAAAAAAAATACTTTGGCGTGCTGGAGAAGAAAGCCATTACGGCCTACTGGCGGAATAAAGCCATAACTGCTTCATGGTGGAAAAAGCCACTAAAAATTCCATCTGGCAGTTTATATATCTTTGGCCTCTTCTTCAAAGTGACGTCTTTAAAATGGATCACTTCCGGGCGTAAAATTAAAGCAAACTAAATAAGTCAAGTCGGCAACACGCGTTACACACAGCCGGTTTAAATTAAACTGCTCAAAAATTTAACACACTGTTTTAAGCTACACTCTTCAAGAATTGAAATCATTGCAATAAATATAAAAATGTAATAAAATATAAATTATAGGGAGAAAAAGAGTGTCGTAACATGATCTTAAGATCTAGAAAAAAAAATGAATGTTGCAATGTATCGATATTGGAGCGTTATGAGAACGAAATCTGAGTTATAGCGATAGTGTGAATAGATACATTGCTTCTTCCGTAAACATATTTTATCGAACCGATAGCGAACCGAGGGCATATCGAGCGTGGCATCATAGTGTGAATCGAGCCTAAATGTCAACCACTCTGTCGGCTTGAAAGCTGCTGTCTCTACTCTCGATGGAGTATTAAGTATGCGTACTTAGTACGATTCGTTGTATCCTACCATTGTGTTCCGTAACTACTTGGATAAGTACCAGTAAACTCTGTTCTGCTGTTTGTGAATCCCAGCCCGACTGACGAGCCGTGATACCGCGAAACGCATCTCGGGATGGATTTGACCAATAAGAGAACAGTGGGTAAACTGCTGAAATATGGGCCTTGCCCACTTTGAGTTCCTTTACGTTAACAACAATTTATATTAATTAAGATATCTTATATATTCAACTGAAACTGTAAATACCTTACAACTACTAAAAGACTAAAAAGGTAAAACATGAAATTCCTAAATATTTAATGTTTATGACTCACCCTGAAAAAAGTTAATATCTTTGTAAATTCCAACATCAAATAGATTAATCTAGTACATTTTAATAATAAATTCAGTCGAGTTTCATTTTATGTACATCAATTTCTTTCATGGAAGCCAGCCATCAGTCAGAACTGAGTAACTTCATTAAATATTAAAACGATCTTCCGTCACTAAATCAGTTTAAGGAAAATAGTTTAAAAGTCGTGATATAACTGTAAAAATCAATACATATATATGGCTCTTATTTTATTTATTATATGTAGGTAATTTTGTCGTGAGATAAATAGAAGAAGATATTCATTGAATTTTTGGTAATATTTCATTACATCAGTCAATATATTGAAGTAAATTAATAATATTTTTATATTTCTTACTGCAGGATTCAGTCCTGGGATAGGTCTTATTCACTTCCCTATATTTGAGGATTTTTTTAATTCCTTTGGTAGAACAATTAGTGGAAAACATCACTTTCCGAAATTTTTGTACCACACATTTTAGATTCCCTAATTCACGAAAAACATCCTTTTTTTTACAGCGGTTTGTCTGTCTGTATGCTAGCACAACTCTCGAAATAAATGTGATATCGCGCACGTGCTGCACAAAAATACTTAAAGCTCTACAGGAGCGGCGTGTGAGTGAAAAACGCAATTCACGTTGGTCTTGAATCGCTGTAAGTTATGTCCGGTGGGAAACATTGTCCTGAGCAACTTAATCCATATAAAAGACTGCTTGAAAAGTATCGTACCTTTCTTCGATGTTCCAAAGTATCACTGTTTCTGGTGAGTTCTGGGTCTCCAATCAGGCGAACATGTCTCTTCTGAATAGAATCCACCAAATGCAGTGTATGTTTGGTAGCAGAGTCCAAACATAGAAGCAGTATTCCCTAGTTGATCAAATTTGAGCTTGAACAGAATTAACAGTTATTATGGAGTGTACAGCGTTCTAGTTCGAAATCGTATTCCTGGCTTTTGAGAAGCTCTCTTCGCTGTGCTTGCAACATGTTCATGCCAATACATATTTTTAACAACGAGATGGACTCAATATATATATATATATATATATATATATATATATATATATATATATATATATATATATATATATATATATATATATATATATATACAGTCCCTGGCCAAATTATTAGACGCACTGCAAGATTTCATGTAAAATATATAATTACCGAGTGATATTGTACCGTTTTATTATTTTAAATTGATTTGTTTTTTATTTTTATATTATCCAATCAATTACCTATTTATTTGACATAAATAAAACAGCATTAATTTAGAAAAGCATAAGTTTATTAAGTTTTAAAGAAATTAATGTTAGTAAAAGTCAATATTTAGTTGAGCCACCTTTAGCCGCTATCAAAGCTTTAATTCTGCGCGGCATGCTATCAATGCAAGATTGTACTGTCTCCTGCAATTGAGGATGATGATTCCACACATGAACAATCTTTTCTAGGAGCTGGGTTTTGTTGGTAATCACATCTTTAGCCACTTCTCTTTTCATCAGCTCCCACACATTTTCAATGGGCTATTACCCGGCCAATCCAACAGAGGGATATTTTTTTCTGCCAAAAAAGCTTTAACAGACCGAGCAGTGTGGCAGGGAGCTCCATCTTGCATGAAAGTGAATGGTTCCATTTGGAAACCATTCTCTGAGCTGCGGAATCAACCGATTTTGTAATACTTCTTTGTACTGATCTTGCCTTATTATTCCTTTGAAGACGTACAGACGTCCAGTGCCCTTGCCGCTGATGACTGACCAAATCATCACTTTGGTGGGATGTTTAACCGTCGGGACGATACAATCAGGATGAAACTTTTCTCCATGACGACGACGCACATACTGAGCTTTATTCTGCAAAATTTCGAATGTGCTTTCGTCACTGAAGCAGACCTGTCAAAAATAGGAAAAATATATAAACTTCCATGTTTATTTGCTTTATTTAACTGAAAATGATAATAATGTATCAATTATTGATTAAATTGCTGTATCTTACCGATCTCCAGAAGTCCACATCTTTGTCTTGCCATTGTTTGGCCCACTTCAGGCGCTTTGCTTTCATTGCAGCTGTTAACTTGGGCTTCCTGGCGGGGCGACAGGCCTTAAAATCTAATTCTTTCAATTTTCTTCGAACAGTGCGCTCAGAAGCATTTACGCTAGCATCCTGGAGTTGTGATTTTATTACCTTTGTGGTAGCAAATCTGTTTTCTACACAAATTTTCTTCAAACATCTCTCTGACCGTGGAGTGAAAATTGGTTTTCTACCGCATCTTTTCTTTCTTTTCGGGCTTAATTCCTTCCCTGACTCAATTTTCTTTTTTATGCGTCGTACACTAGCTTCAGAAACCTCCAATCTTCGTGATATTTCTCGGTTTGTAAATGTTTTCGCAATCACAAGGGCCTTTCCTTCAGCTTTTTTACGTGGTGAAAGATCGCCTTTTCTACCCATAATGAAAATAGTCTAATTACTTTTTTAAAACACTGCATACAAAATAAACTAATAACTGAGTAGTATAAAACTGTTAAACAAACAATCACAGTCCATAAAGCCACAGAAACACGTCCGTACCTGACTCGATTCCGATCGCGACTGATACAGGTTTGTGCTCGTTTACGTTCATGTATCACTTTGTCAACACAGTGTTGCCATATGTTAAAAATAAATACAAATATGTAGTCTACAACAATTCTTTTAAATAAAAATCAATAATATTGTAGTTTAAATATACCATTGTTGCATAAAAACTCTTAAGAAACATAAAATTACTAAAAAAAATACAGTGCGTCTAATAATTTGGCCAGGGACTGTATATATATATATATATATATATATATATATATATATATATATATATATATATATATATATATATATATATATAATTGGTTCAATGTAAAACCACTGAAAACGGACTAAGATCCATATTTCAGCAGACGGGCAGGATCGATAAAAAAGAGAACAGAATTTTCTGGTACTACCAAATACGAGGTATGCGTTATATCTTATCATTATTGGTCGTCTGGTTTAAGTAGCAGAAAATTCTGTTCTCTCGTTTCGCGTCTCGGGATGGATTTGATGAATAAGAGATCAGTGGGGTCTACCCACTGTCCTCTTTTGAACATGGTGCACTGTTTCTTAAAAAAACAGTATGACTCAAATCGATTCAATAAACAGGACTAGGTTGACGTTTTCGCTTTTGTTTCATAATATTAATTTTCCGAAATAGGGGGCGCAGGTAGCGCGATTTTTCAAGGAATCTTCCCCCTAAGGCGTATATGGTTCAATGCAAAACAATTGAAAACTGACTAAGGTCCATATTTTAGCAGTCTTGCTAATATATACATACATATATATATATATATATATATATATATATATATATATATATATATATACACATATATATATGTATATATATATATATATATATATATATATATATATATATATATATATATATATATATATATATATATATATACGAGTATATATATATACTAGCCTGGCCCGCGGCTCCGCTCGCGTGGACTTGATTCACTACTATCGTCACTGCTTATTCCTTATGTTACCCAACGTAATAAAATATCTGCCATTATTTCTCCTTATCTCCCAATCCTTATTTCCCATTATATCTACATAATTTCCATTATCTAGGCTTGCCTCTGCTCATCTCCCATTATTTCTCCTTATCTCCCATTATCTCTCCTTATCTCCCATTATCTCTCCTTATCTCCCATTATTTATACTTATCTCCCATTATTTCTCCTTATCTCCCATTATTTCTCCTTATCTCCCATTATCTCACCTTATCTCCCATTATCGAGGCTTATCTCCACTTATCTCCCATTATTTCTACTTATCTCCCATTATCTCACCTTATCTCCCATTATCTAGGCTTATATCGAATTATATAGAACATATGTATAAATTTATAAAAACACGTAAATCGGATAAGTGGTTCTCGAGTGATAAGCGCACTAACGGACAGATAAACAGACAGAGAGACGTTACATTTTTTACATATTGTATTCTTTGCTAAATGATATTGTTCCATATTTAATGCTTTAGGGAGTGTATTGCAAAAGAACGCGCTAGCGGCAAACCTTTCTCCGACTTGATTCACTATTATCGTCACTGCTTATTCCTTATGTCACCTAATAAAATATATCCTATAACCTGGCCAGAGAACATACGTATGTTTAAAAAATAGCACGTAAATCGGATAAGTGGTTCTCCAGTGATAAGCACACTAACGGACGGACAGACAGACAGACGGACAGAGAGACATTGCATTTTATATATATTATAGATATTCTCTGCTACATAATATTGTTCCATATTTAATGGTTTGGACTGTGTATTGCAAGAGAACGCGCTAGCGACTTCATTTACTATTATTGCCACTGCTCATTCCTTATGCTACCTATCGTAATAAAATATAGCCTATAATCTGGCCGGAGAACATATGTATGTTTTTAAAAAAAAAAGTACGAAAGTCGGATAAGTGATTCTCCAGTGATAAGCGCACTAACGGACAGACAGACAGACAGAGATACGTTGCATTTTATATATATTATAAATGTAATAAAATATATACCTATAACCTGGTCAGAGAACATATGTATGAATTTAAAAAATCACGTAAATCGGATAAGTGGTTCTCGAGGGATAAGCGCATTAACGGACAGACGGACAGACAAACATTGCATTTTATATATATATATTATAGATATAGATTATTATTATTATTATATAACCTGGCTAAAGAATATATGTATGAATTTAAAAAAAGACAGGTAAATCGAATAAGTGGTTCCCGCGTGTTAAACGCACTAATGGACAGACAGACAGACAGAGAGACATTGCATTTTATATATATTATAGATTATACATTACAGATATTCTTTGCTACATAATATTGTTCCATATTTAATGGTTTAGGCTGTGTATTGCAAAGGCACGCGCTAGCGGCATACTTATTTCCGACATCATTCACTATTTTACGCCACTGCTCATTCCTTATGCTACCTATCGTAATAAAATATAGCCTATAGCCTGGCCAGAGAACATATGTATGTTTTTTAAAAAAAAGTACGTAAATCGGATAAGTGGTTCTTCAGTGATAGGCGCACTAACGGACAGACAGACAGACAGACAGAGAGACGTTGCATTTTATATATATTATATATTATATATATATATATATATATATATATATATATATATATATATATATATATATATATATATATATATATATATATCTATATATGGGATGTTTCACGTCAACCGGGACAAAGCTCTGCCTAAAATTGTAGCCGACAACTAATGTTTGACGGAACAAATTATTCGGAATACAAACCACTTTCGAACGCTGAGTGAGTGGCAAAACAATCACTCAAACTGGCGGGTCCAATATGGCGGCTATAAGCAAGGTATGCGTAGAAAAAAGTTATTAAAACTATAAAAACAGCAATAAAATATTCGAAAAGGTATTCAGATTGCTATTTATAAATTTTACCTATACACGTTCGTGCATTTACATCACTGTTGAGAAGTTCAAAATTGCGAATCCAACATGGCGGACCTCAAAATCGATCAGATTCTCATAGAACTTGATATATTACGTATTATTGAGGCTTCTAAAGGGCGATTATGAACTTATATTTTTAAAATATGTTTAACGTTTGAATGGTAATACCTCATCTCCTAAAAACGCTGATCCAATATGGCGGCTGCAAGTGAGGTAAGCATGAACCCTTTTTTAGGTTGGAGTATTTCAGTAATTCTGATATGAAATTGTTTGTAGTTCAAATGTAGCCGATGGTTACTGATCACGAATCTAAAGTCAGATTTTAAAAGTTTAAGATGTCGAATCCAATATGGCAGATATCGATCTAAAAATTAAAATTTTGAAGTAAAAAAATATAGTCGTATTTTACATGAAATTTGCAATAAAAAAGATCTCTAGTAATTTTTGACTAAAATGCATGGATTCCGAGGAAAAAATTTCTAAACTATCTGTAATTTCATATTTTAGGTACTGAGGGTCCCTATTTGTAAACATGTTTTCGAAAAAAGTTATATGTGTTCAACTATATATATATATATATATATATATATATATATATATATATATATATATATATATATATATTTGAGATCGATTAGATTCTACTACCCGGTCAAACCGAATAGCAGAAAAATAAAATCAAATAATGAAGTGCTAACCCTTGTTCATATGCCAAAGATTTTTGTAACAATGTTGGAAGTTTCACAGTATTTTAAGATTTTAAGAGTAATATAATCAGTTACGCATACACGTACCAAATTAAAATTAACACAGGAATTAATTAAAATTAAAAATATAACCTCTGGAGAATATATTAGCTATAAATAAAGTGAACATAAAACTGCAGTTATTTCAAACTAACTTAATTATACTTTAAATTAAAACAATTTTCAAACATATCATTAATAACACATCATCCTTTTACTAACAACATTAAAATGGTCATAAAAACTCAACTTATATAATTATTTAAGATCATAACCCTGACCTATCATACATTTTATTACCAAAAACCCTCAGTAATTTTTAAAACCCCATAGTCAGACGGTTTTTTACCTGACTTAATGTCTTGGGATTGTAAAAAGGGCCGTATATATACTCGTAAATATACTTTTGCGGAATCTATAGTTTAACAACTGAAAATTTCACTTAACAGTCATAGCTGTATTGGAAAGATCTGTGACATTGTGCTTTCATTATATAGCTCCGAAAGTTTATTCTTACCAAGGAGATCTTAAATGAGAACTTTAAAATTATTTTAAATTTTAAGTTTCCGTCTTGTGTAATAACCAAGTTTGCAGGTTGTTATCTTACTATCACCAATTATAGTTACAGTTGCGATAAATCTTATTATTTAACATTTCTTTTATGTATGTATAGGGTGTCCCAAAAGGTATGGTCAAAAATTAAGGATCTAGTAGATTAGACCAAAATAAGGTCAGAAGTTTCTATAAAAAATGTCTCTTATCTCCCCCCGTTAGGGAGCTACAGTCACCCAAATGGGGAGCCTGAAGATGGGTTTTCATTGAATATTTCGGAAACCGTTAAAGATAAAAACATGAAATTCAGGTTCTAAGTAAAGTTTATATGCTGAATCGGAATTTTACCTTAAAATCATCGATAATTCCACCGGTGTGTCAAAAGTAGGGGAGGGCGTGGTAAAAATGGACTTAACTTTTTGACAATAACTTTTATTGCATTTTCGCGTCGAATTAGGGAAGCTTGAGATCTTTGGCGCAAAAAAGGTACTCTTAGTTTAACACGATTAGACGCACCCAGTCCGAGTTAAAATCGATAAAGAATTATTACCTAATATTATTACGGTTATTAGCAAATACTTCAAAATATCCAGATATTTTTAAATGATCATATAACTTAATAATGAAGCAAAAAAACTTATTTTTATTTATCGAATCAAGAAAACAATCATAAAACATCGCTAAAAAAATCGGAAATATTAAAGGAAAAATAAAATCCATGCGTAATTTTAACTAGGGAATATGTTGGATGTGGGCATCTTGTACAGTTATGCGTTTCCTTAAGTTAGCGAGAGAACCCCTTTGAACTCTAAATAACATGCCGGGATTATTTCTTATTTCAGCACAGTGAATGAAAATTCTTTCTAACAGCACTTCTCTAGTTTGTACAGGAGTCGAATAAACAAGATATTTAAGGTGGCCACATAGAAAGAAGTCTAAGGGATTTAGATCTGGTGATCAGGGTGGCCACGGGAATGGCCCACCCCGACCTATCCAACGATTATGAAGCTGGTTATCTAAATATCCCCTAGCAATGTTGCTGAAATGTGGTGGTGCACCGTCGTGCATTAACCATATATTGTTGCGAATATGTAACGGAACTTCTTCTAATAAATTATTTAAATCATCTCGAAGAAATTGAAAACATTTCTCACCATTTAGCCGCCCGTCAATCACATATGGTCCAATCAAATAATTCCCGAAAATTTCCATCCAGACATTTATCAAAAATTTATGTTGGTTTTTAGTGTGAATTTTCGCATGTGGGTTATCCTCATCCCATAAGTGAAGATTATGGGAGTTTATTACACCATCTCTAGGAAATCCCGATTCATCTGTAAAAAGCACTTTGTTTACAAATGTATTATCTTCTCGTTGGTTTTGTATAAACCAATTAGCGAATTCCACTCGTGCAAGATAATCATCGGGAGACATAGAATGAACTTTTTGGAAATGGTAGGAATAGAGTAATTGCTTTATGCACCAACGACTTGCAAGTATAAAGTGGTGTTGCCAATTTCCTTACACTATTAGTTGGATCGTTTGTTATTAGGTCCAAAATATTTTCTTCCATTTCAGTGGTACGAGCAGTTCTTGGACGACCTACTCCTCCAGATTTTGGTTTACGACCATCTAAAATATATCCAATAATAAGCACATAATTTGAAAAAGCAAGACACCATAAACCTGATTCCCGCAGATTGCGATCAACTCGTCCAATAGCTCGAGTATCGATCAGGAAATCGTTCTGCGTAAAGGCGAGCTGCTCCACTAGCGTTACCAGAAGCTAAACTATACATTAAATGCATATCCGTATACTCGACAAAAGTAAAATTTGGCATAATGAAATCGACCGCAATTTTTTGAACTTTCAGATTTGACTTGTTTTTTGACATTTGATTAATTATTTATCATTGCACCTGGCAGAAGCCAGCTAATAGACATGGAAATTCTTTATCGATTTTAACTCGGAATTGGTGCATCTAATCGTGTTAAACTAAGAGCACTTTTTTTCGTCAAAGATCTCAAGCTTCCCTGATCCGACACGAAAATGCAATAAAAGTTATTGCAAAAAAAGTTAAGTCCATTTTTATCACGCCCCCGTCTAGTTTTGACGCACCGGTTAAATTATCTACGATTATAAGGTAAAATTCCGATTTAGCACATAAACTTTACTTTAGAAACTGAACTTCATGTTTTTATCTTTAACGGTTTCTGAAATATTCAATGAAAACCCATCTTCAGGCTCTCCATTTGGGTGTCTGTAGCTCCCTAATGGGAGGAGATAGGAGACATTTTTGCAGGAACTTCTGACCTTATTTTGGTTCAATCCACTAGATCTTTCATTTTTGACCATACTGTTTGGGACACCCTGTATCTTTAAAGTTTTGTTTTGAAATGGAAAATTTTATAATCGTTTCATCAATTCAACTGGTTTTAACTACTTTAAATCGAGTTAAGATAAATACTAATCAAAACGTTGTGAATTAAATTTAACAAAGGAAACGAAGTTCCGCAAAATGAAGTAAAACAACAGATACAAAAATAAGAACTGAAGTAAACAAACAACAAAATGAAACACCATAATAAATGACTGATAATAATTTGATTCAGCATCTCGCTAGCACGAAGCACTGGCGTCCGTAGCAGTGGCGTAGACAGTGGCAAAACTAGGTAACTTAAGTTATCTTGTTTTGACACATGAGTGGGCAGAGGTAAGTTATACAAGAAGGCGCTATCGCGAGTTACCTACTTCTTGCACTAAATTTCCGTTCGTGGTTTTGTTTGTCCAATTTCTTCACATACGAATAGATGGCAGTAGCCAAGAAAAATGAGCGCACTCTTGTGAAAAGTGTTGACTTTTAGTATTGCTTATTTTCCTTGTTATTTCGGGATTAAGTTTTATATAGCTGTCCTCATCACCCCTAATTTTCAGCTGTCTTCTATCTTCCATTAGACTGAGAATTTCGTCTGTCATTCAAGTCTTTTTTAATTATCTTATCTGGCTTCAGATTAGTTTTTATCGTGTTTTTGTTGTGGCGAAGGTCTTATATTTCTCTTGTATAGATATATGTTCTTCCTGGATTGTTTCGATGCCTCTCTCTATCATACTTATCACTATGTCTCGAACTGTAGGATTCGCTAATTTAGTGAGATCTGATTTTATGTGTTTTGGTACGCCTGTTCATTTACGTATATTTTGTTAATACTTGCGATAAATAAACGGTTCCAAGAATTAAACTAGATTACGATGGCATATTTTTAGGTAAAAAACCCGAAAACGTAAACAATGTTTTAGTAAATACAGGTAAGTCCAACATAATACACTCAGTCAAATAAGAACGTGTTGCCTATAACTGGTAGTCAGTAAAAGAAATTCCTTTTTTAGCTTATTGTTGGCACCCTGCACACAATGCGTTGTGGGAGATTCATTTCTAACCTTGTTTATAGTTAAACAGTACATTATCGGACATGAGTACTGTATAAGCTTTGTCCTTCAAGTCAAGGCAGTCATGGGCAAGTCGAGGGCATTTTTTAGCAAGTGAGTGAAACCATACTCTCAGTTAAAAAATGTTGATAATCTACCAGAATGTGGTTCGAGAGGAAAATTGTCCGACAAGGACGAAAAAATAATTATTAAGATGTTTTCCCGAAATCTTTAACTAACTTTGCGTCAGGGGGAGTAAAAACTAAAGCAGACAGGTTTGGATATATCGTATAAAACGATTCGGCGATAACGATTCAAAGTGGAGGAGTACAATCAACAAATACAGAAAGAAACGCCTCGTGTGGGCAGAGGAAAACATAGATCGAGACTGGAGGTTATTGTGGTTATGTTATCTCCTCATAAGCTTGGTCAGTTTTCACTAACCGATTGGTTCAGTACCCAGTAAAGGTGCATGCTTGGGGAAACCTTTCGGAAAAAAGTTTTGGGAGACTCTTCATCTTTACCTACAATTTGGAAGCTAAAAAAAATGATCCAGATCTACAACAAGCTAGTAGTACCGACTGCAAAATGGTGGTTTGTCGATTAAAATGAGGAGTGGATTCTTCAAAAGGATAACGATCCCGAACATTGGAGTAAAACGTGTAGCCAGTGGAACAGGGAATCCGGCATCGTAACACTAGATTGACCTTCTCAGTCGCCATGATGCAAACCCAATCGAGAACGTGTGGTCATACATCAAGCAGAAGGTTCGTAGTAAAAAGGCGTTCACAGTAAAACAGCTGTCACGGCAAATTCGGGCAATTTGGAAATCTTTGCCTCAAAATTATATGAAAAATTTGATCGAAAGTATGCCCCGAAGATACCAGGCGATCATCCACGCTGATAGGGACTTGACGAACTACTGAATCATTAGCATTTTATTAACAATCCTTTGCTGTCAAAAGACTTAAATCCTGATGTAGAAACAGTGCTTGGTGTAAATTTAGATTTAGATAATAATGCTGGACAACCTGTCCCTGCAGAAGGTAGAGTACCTGATGCGGCTCAAACTCCTGTAAATGATACCGGTCAGTATAAACTTTATAGGCTGTGTTGTGAAGGGTAGAATATTAGGCTTTATGGTGTTCCGTACGGAACATTTATAAGATCACTTCGGTGTCTGTCTCTCTGTCTGTCCGTCTGTCTGTCACACCGATTTTCTCCGAAACTATTTGACATAGAAAGTTGAAATTTGGTACTAATATAGGAATTGATGGCCTCATTAGAGCTATGTCGTTTTGAAAATTAAATTTTGACTTAAGGGGTTAGTTTTGGGGGGTGAAATCGGAAGTGAAAAAAAAAATTTTTTACTAGTTCATCGAGCGTGATGTCAAATGAAAGCTTGTGAAAACACGAGTAAAATATATATATATATATATATATATATATATATATATATATATATATATATATATATATATATATATATATATATATATATATATATATATATATATATATATATATATATAACATATATATATATATATATATATATATATATATATATATATATATATATATATATATAAGATTTGGTGATATGTTATCGACCGTGCATCAATCTGATATATATATATATATGATTATCGGGAATCGGTCTGGACTGTAAATAAAACTCTTTTCTTCTTTAAAACTCAATATTTCGTTATCGTTTGATAACTTCTTCAGGAGTAACTACAAAATTAATACACCTATATTAACACACTATTCTCTTTCGTCAAGGCATTAAAATATTGAAATATAAAACAAACAATTATGAAACAAACGAACAATCAATTAAAACACGTACGAAAATGCGAGTTTGTCCTGGAAACCAACATTCAACATCTCGATTTACTACAACAAACTGAGAGTAAATAGCCTCGGTACATATGCACTGCCGTGAATTCCAAACGAAACGGAAAAAACAGCAACAGAAAAACGTCTTTAATTTACTTTATACTAAGAGGTGGCAAATATTTATTTGTTATTATTGCTGTAATTGTAAATGATTAAAACCTATTAATTATGTTGCTATATATAATACTAAGTTGATTAGTGTCTGATTTATAGTTAATTGACTTTGGGTCCCTGTTGATATGGTACATTTCTTTAAAAAGTCTCCCTTTATAGTTTCTGTCATGAGCTAAGATTTTAACGTTGTTATAGTCAAAATTATGACCCGTTTTCAAATTATGTTGCACCACAGCACACGTATTCTTTCCCAATCGGGAGTCACTCCTGTGCTGTGTGAGTCTCTGTTTCAACCACTGACCTGTCTGCCCAATATAACAGGCTTCACATTGTAAACAAGATAATCTAAAAACTACAGAGTTATTATATAAAATAGGTGTTCTATCCTTTATTTTTGAAAACAGGTCAGAACCTCGTATGCTGTTATATTTCGCAATTTTTATATTTTTGGAAAATCTCTGAATAAGGCGACAATTGAGTTTGTGATTGGCTTTATAAATTGTAGCTTCCTGTATATCCTATGCTGCGCAGGCGTCTCGTCAGTAGGGGCATCAACACTATCCGAATTATAAATTAATTTTCGTAAAATGTGTTTAGGGTAGGCATTGTTGACAAAAATGTTATACAGCTCGTCTAGGTTTCTTTTTCGAAACCTATCATCACTGATGCGTATGACCCTGTTTTTCATTGCTATTACGGTGTTAAATTTTTGATTTTTTGGGTGATTTGAGAAATAATTAATGAATCTGCCTGACGCTGTGGGTTTTTTATACCAGTCAAGTATAATACTGTTGTCACTCGTTCTTATTACTTTAGTGTCCAAAAAAGGAACACTGAAGTCCTGTTCTATTTCGATAGTGAATTGTATATGTGTGTTGAATGCATTAAAATGGTTTAAAATGATTTCTGTATTACCCTTGGGTACAGCGCAAATCAGATCATCAACATACTTGTACAAAAAGGGTAGGTTGAATGGTAATTGAGGAACCACCGTTTCCAAAAGATGGTCCAACACCACCTTGGCCAAAACTGGACTGATAGGAGACCCCATTGGAGTTCCAAAAATTTGTTTGAAAAATTTTTGGTTGAAACTAAAATATGTGTTGTTGAAGATGAATTTAATGAGAATCAAGAAATTATGCTTTGAAATCATGGTTTTTGTTTTCAATCAGTTCCCACTTTTTTTCCAGAATAGTTAGGATTAAGTCTAGAGGTATATTTGTAAACAACGATACTACATCCAAAGATATTAATACATACTCTTCTGGTAATGTCACTCCCTTTATTTTGTTGACAAACGAGAAGGTGTCTCTAACATTGTAATCCTTGTCATCCTCAAAAGCAACACTCAAAATTTTAGCTAAGTATTTTGATAGATTGTATGTCGTTGAATTTACTGAACTTATAATTGGTCTCAGAGGAGTGTTTGTTTTGTGAATTTTGGGTAAACAGTAGAGTTTGGGAAATGTGGAATTGTAAATTACTAACTTCTTGTACAGTTGTTCATCTATTTTTTTTTCATTTTTCATCTATCCGGTTTAACAAGATCAAACAAAAGAATTTACAGAAATTTCAAAAGTTAATGAACAACAACACTAATGACCAACAATTATTTAAAAACAATACAAAGTGGTTCAAAAACATATCTAAAGTTGAAATCCCTAAAGATGTTTCTGACTTTCTTTCACTAGGTCCCAAATTTGGTGTACCGGGTACGTATAAAGATATTAACGTTGGCAGTCTATTGGCGGAGATTGAAAATATAATTGATGACACCCCAGAGAATTCTAAGGATATTCTCAGAGCGAAAGCAACTAATTTAGTAACTAACTTCTTTTATAAATCAAAATTTGAGAAACCCCATTGGCTTATTCTTATCTTCAAAAAATCAAGAGAATTCCTAAGATCTCATCCGGAGATTTACATTCTTCAATCGGACAAGGGGGGGTGCACTGTTGCAATGGACAAAAATGAATATATTCATAAGACTGAAACTTTACTACAAGACGAGACTACATACACTTCACTATCTAAAGACCCTACCAGTACTATACAAACAAGCTTTAATGATTTAATAAAATTTTTAAAGAACAAAGGCGAAATAGATGAACAACTGTACAAGAAGTTAGTAATTTACAATTCCACATTTCCCAAACTCTACTGTTTACCCAAAATTCACAAAACAAACACTCCTCTGAGACCAATTATAAGTTCAGTAAATTCAACGACATACAATCTATCAAAATACTTAGCTAAAATTTTGAGTGTTGCTTTTGAGGATGACAAAGATTATAATGTTAGAGACACCTTCTCGTTTGTCAACAAAATAAAGGGAGTGACATTACCAGAAGAGTATGTATTAATATCTTTGGATGTAGTATCGTTGTTTACAAATATACCTCTAGACTTAATCCTAACTATTCTGGAAAAAAAGTGGGAACTGATTGAAACAAAAAACCATGATTTCAAAGCATAATTTCTTGATTCTCATTAAATTCATCTTCAACAACACATATTTTAGTTTCAACCAAAAATTTTTTCAAACAAATTTTTGGAACTCCTATCAGTCCAGTTTTGGCCAAGGTGGTGTTGGACCATCTTTTGGAAACGGTGGTTCCTCAATTACCATTCAACCTACCCTTTTTGTACAAGTATGTTGATGATCTGATTTGCGCTGTACCCCAGGGTAATACAGAAATCATTTTAAACCATTTTAATGCATTCAACACACATATACAATTCACTATCGAAATAGAACAGGACTTCAGTGTTCCTTTTTTGGACACTAAAGTAATAAGAACGAGTGACAACAGTATTATACTTGACTGGTATAAAAAACCCACAGCGTCAGGCAGATTCATTAATTATTTCTCAAATCACCCAAAAAAAATCAAAAATTTAACACCGTAATAGCAATGAAAAACAGGGTCATACGCATCAGTGATGATAGGTTTCGAAAAAGAAACCTAGACGAGCTGTATAACATTTTTGTCAATAATGCCTACCCTAAACACATTTTACGAAAATTAATTTATAATTCGGATAGTGTTGATGCCCCTACTGACGAGACGCCTGCGCAGCATAGGATATACAGGAAGTTACAATTTATAAAGCCAATCACAAACTCAATTGTCGCCTTATTCAGAGATTTTCCAAATATAAAAATTGCGAAATATAACAGCATACGAGGTACTGACCTGTTTTCAAAAATAAAGGATAGAACACCTATTTTATATAATAACTCTGTAGTTTATAGATTATCTTGTTTACAATGTGAAGCCTGTTATATTGGGCAGACAGGTCAGTGGTTGAAACAGAGACTCACACAGCACAGGAGTGACTCCCGATTGGGAAAGAATACGTGTGCTGTGGTGCAACATAATTTGAAAACGGGTCATAATTTTGACTATAACAACGTTAAAATCTTAGCTCATGACAGAAACTATAAAGGGAGACTTTTTAAAGAAATGTACCATATCAACAGGGACCCAAAGTCAATTAACTATAAATCAGACACTAATCAACTTAGTATTAAATATAGCAACATAATTAATAGGTTTTAATCATTTACAATTACAGCAATAATAACAAATAAATATTTGCCACCTCTTAGTATAAAGTAAATTAAAGACGTTTTTCTGTTGCTGTTTTTTTTTTGCCGTTTCGTTTGGAATTCGCGGCAGTGCATATGTACCGAGGCTATTTACTTTCAGTTTGTTGTAGTAAATCGAGATGTTGATTGTTGGTTTCCAGGACAAACTCGCATTTTCGTACGTGTTTTAATTGATTGTTCGTTTGTTTTCATAATTGTTTGTTTTATATTTCAATATTTTTATGCCTTGACGAAAGAGAATAGTGTGTTAATATAGGTGTATTAATTTTGTAGTTACTCCTGAAAAAGTTATCAAACGATAACGAAATATTGAGTTTTAAAGAAGAAAAGAGTTTTATTTACAGTCCAGACCGATTCCCGATAATCATATATATATATATATATATATATATATATATATATATATATATATGTATATATATATATATATATATATATATATATATATATATAATATATATATATATATATGTATATATATATATATATATATATATATATATATATATATATATATATATATATATATATATATATATATATATATATATATATATATATATATATATATATAATATATATATATATATATATATATATATATACATATATATACATATATATATATATATATATATATATATATATATATATATATAATGTAATACTTGCGCACACTTTTCTTTGTATTATTTTTAAAAAAGCGCGAAAAATCGCTGTCCCCCCCACCTTATCTCGAAAAGTACTGATCAAAAAATTTTAAAAAAATTCTGGAGTATTCTTTACAGGGTGTAGATTGAACGAAAATTACCACGAGTGCATTGCCTTTAATAATTTATCCGGTATATACAAAAAACAAAAATTTCAAGGTCATCAGTTTTCAGTATAGATTGGAAACAAACTTTGTTGAAAACTCATTTGGGGTATGTTTTGTGAAGTCACTGATCATTTTATACCACCGTAACAAAATTTTTTATTTTAAAAGCAATCAACGTACGGAACACTAATTGCGCAAGTTCAACTTGCACTTGACCGGTTATTTTATTAGTAATTCATTGTAAAACTGATAGATTAGATTAGGGTGTGGTTTAGATACGAACGAAATTGTCGGAAATATTTAATTATTTTTCACTATATTACAGAAATATGTAAATTAAATTAGCTGTTTTGTCATTCTATCGTGCATATTAATCGTAATTCTTTTAAAAAATCAACTTTTTTAATCGCTTTGTTTCTCAATAAGTGGCTTGTCTTGATTGTTTCAGACGTAATTATCTTTACTTTAAATTCTAGAAATTAATATGGCGTCGCATAGTGAGTTCATAACTGTTTAGTTAAAAAGTAAACTTCTTTTTTAATTACTATTTTTAAAGAGAAATTTTCATATGCTATGAACTAGATCGCTGAAACTTAGAAAAAAGAAAGTTTTTTCTGTATTTGACGCAAATCAAAGATGATTAATTCCACGGATAGTGAAATTTAGATCTTTCTTTTTTACCAGGTGTACAAGTATGAAATGCGGTTTTTTTTTTTCTAAAAAATCTTAAATTCGGAAGAATGATAAAAAGTGCTTTATTCAAAGTATGCTCCATCGCTTGTTATACATTTTGTCATCTTTCGGGCAATTTGTAAATACCACGCCAGTAAAAATATTTCCCTTTTGCTGCGAACCATTCATCGAGCCATTTTTTCACATCTTTGTACGAACCAAAGCGTTGCTCAACAAGTGCATAACCCATCGATGCAAACAAGTGGTAATCGGAAGGAGCTAAGTCTGGTGAGTAAGCCGCATGGGGTAGAACTTCCTAGCTGACTGCTTCCAACGTGTCGCGAACTGGTTTTCCCGTATGTGATGGAGTTGTCACGAAGAAAAATGATTTTGTGTTTGCCTCTTTCGGTATTCTGGCCTTTTTTCAAGCAGCGAACGGTTCAAATCGGTAAATTGTTATTGGTAACGTTTAATATTAACCATTTCCCCAGGTTTTAACAGCTCGTAATAGACCACGCCCCTCTGGTCCCACTAAACACAGAGCATCGTCTTTCTGCCAAAGCGATTGCGGTCGATGTGGATGGTGCGTCTGGGTCTACTCATAATTTTTTGCGCTTGGGATTCTCAAAATAAATCAACTTTTTCATCCCCTGTAATTATACGATGTAAAAACGACTTCCTTTTGTACCGAGCGAGCAAAATTTCACATGTGTTTTCGCGCTTTTCCAATTGCCTGTCGTTCAACTCATGTGGTACCCATCTACCGGTCTTCTGAATCTTTCCCATCTCTCGTAGCCGATTGGAAACAGCTTGTTGACTAAGGCCCAATTGCTCGGTGAGTAGTTTTTGTGTTTGCGAATCATCTTCGTCCAACAATGCTTGCAATTTCACATCTTCGTATTTTTTTGGCGGTTTTTCCCGTTCCTTGTCTGCAACATCAAAGTCACCACTTTTTTAAACGCCGAAACCATCGTTCACACGTATCTTGCGATGGGGCATATTCACCATAAGCTTCCCGAAGTAATCGGTATGATTCAATAGCAGTTTTCTTCAAATGAAAACAAAAAATTAATGCTGCCCGCAAATGCTCTTTGTTCGGTATAAATTTCGACATATTGAACACAACAACACAACACTATGCACACACTTTTCCAATTTATCACTCGTGCGCGTCTGACACTTGTTGATGACATAACAAAATGGCGCAGTGGCAAACTTTTATAGCACAAGCTGCATTGGTGCACCATCTGTTGTCTAAAATCCACATTTCATACTTGTACACCCGGTATGTCTTTACGTATTATTATTTATTTATATAGATATGCAAACCCAGTAGTAGTAAAAAGGTGTACACAGTGAAGCAATTGTCACGGCAAATTCGGACTATTTAGAAATCCTTGCAACAATAACACGCGGAAAATCTCGTCGAGAATATGCTCCGAAGATGCCAGGCGATCATCGACGCTGATGGGGACTCGGCGGCGAACTACTGAATCATTAGTATTTTAATGGCAATCCTTTACTGTCGAATGATATAAGAAAATTTTTAAATAAATACATTTTTTTAATGAACAATGCTCCACCGGTGCTTACTGGATCGACTGTACTATACAATAAATCCACCGGACCCTTAGAACTTTTCAGCTTTCCATGGTTTTTTAATGGCAAAATAATGTTTTACAGCCATAACATACCAAATTATACTGTTAGGTCAGTTAGAGCTATTATTTAACGTTTTTGGACATTCGCCCTGTAATTTTAAAAATAGAGGGCACGAAAAATCGTTTAATCAACTCTAATTCTTAAATATACGGTGTGCGAGGGTTAATGCCTTAGTTTCTAAACATTTTTTAAAATTTATGAGCATTGGCATAGGCTTTAAATATTCAGGTAAATGCAGCCGTCTCTAAACGGTTGAATTATGTCTTTAATAGTTGTCTATGGCCAGCTATTTTTAAGGCACCAGCGGAACATTTTAAAATAATGCGGTAAAGATCTCTTAAAAGTTTCTTCTTTAATGTTTTATTGGTTATTATAAATATTTCCTAAAATCTAAGTAAACAGTGCTCTGAGATATGCAACAAATTATTTTTTAAGGCTGTAGGCCACTGTAGAGGCATGAAAATGAACTAAATTTTAAACATTTTTTTTCGGATTAAAAAGAAAAAAATTATTCAAAAAATAAACTATACCACATGGTTACGTATGTATTGAGGTACAAAAATATATTTTTTGATATAATATATTTTACAAAATGCAGTTTTTTAGAAGACATCTTTTTAAAAAACGGCTCAGGGGCTTGCAGCATATCTTGAGTAAATTTGATCTCGTAACAAAAAAAAATTCTGCTTAATCTACATATAAACAGTTAGAAAAGTACGTAGGATATTTTTAAAATATTGATTTTTCAAAAAATGGCAAGCTTTTGAAAAAAAAATAGCGATTGTCGCGTAAAGAATTGACAGAAATTTGTTTATAACTTTTGCAATTTTTAATATTTCATAAAAATCCTACGTACATCTCTTCAGAATCTAATACAAAAGCTACAGTTAAAATTTGAAGTCAATCGGATAAAAATTGTTTGAATTATGCTGCAAGCCGATTTGAAAAATATAGTTTTGAAATAAACGCGCTTAAAATTTCAACTACTGATTTCTAGGTTTTAAAATTGAAAATTGTTATAACAAAAATTTTTTATCATTAGTTTGCGCTCCCAACTTCGTTTTTAGTGTTCCGTACGGAACACTTATAAGATCACTTCGGTGTCTGTCTGTCTGTCTGTCTGTCTGTCTGTCTGTCTGTCTGTCACACCCGATTTTCTCCTAAACTATTTGACATAGAAAGGTGAAATTTGGTAATAATATAGGAATTGATGGCCTTATCAGAGCCATGTAGTTTTGAGAATTAAATTTTGACTTAAGGGGTTAGTTTTGGGGGGTGAAGTCGGAAGTGAAAAAAAAATTTTTTTACTAGGTCATCGAGTGTGGTGTCAAATGAAAGCTTGTGAAAACACGAGTAAAAAATATATATATAATATTATACTTGCGCGCACTTTTCTTTGTATTATTTTTAAAAATTCGCGAAAAATCGCTGTCCCCGGGCCTTATCTCGAAAAGTACTTATCAAAAAATTTCGAAAAAAATTTTGGAATATTCTCCACGGGGTGTAGATTGAACGAAAATTATCACGAGTGCATTACCTTTAATAATATATATGGTATATAAAAAAAACAAAAATTTCAAGGTCATCAGATTTCAGTAAAGATTGGAAACAAACTTTGTTGAAAACTCATTTGGGGTGTGTTTTGTGAAGTCACTGATCATTTTATACCACCGTAACATAAATTTTGACTTAAGGGGTTCGTTTTGAGGGGTGAAATCGGAAGTGAAAAAAATTTTTTTTTACTAGGTCATCGAGTGTGGTGTCAAATAAAAGCTTGTGAAAACACGAGTAAAATATATATATATATATATATATATATATATATATATATATATATATATATATGTATATATATATATATATATATATATATATATATATATATATATATATATATATATATATATATATATATATTATATAATACTTGCGCACACTTTTCTTCGTATTACTTTTAAAATATCGCTGTCCCCTACCTTATCTCGAAAAGTACTGATCAAAAAATTTTGAAAAAACTCTGGAATATTCTCCACGGGGTATAGATTGAACGAAAATTATCACGAGTTAATTATCTTTAATAATTTATTTGGTATATAAAAAAAACAAAAAAATTTCAAGGTCACCAGTTTTCAGTAAAGATTGGAAACAAACTTTGTTGAAAACTCATTTGGGGTGTGTTTTGTGAACTCACTGACCATTTTATACCACCCTAACCAAATTTTTATTTTAAAAACATTCAACGTACGGAACACTAATTGTGCAAGTTCAACTTGCACTTGACCAGTTTTTTGTCCTGGATTTGAAGGAATTTGTCCGATGATTTTTATTTTCTTGCAGATGTGCTGACTCTCTCCGACACCGCGTCCGCCTCGTGTCTATTCAGCGGCCGCCTCTTTGAAACGTTGGTCCTTTTTGCGGACCACATGGAGTGCCTTTTTTTGCCTCGATAAACTCTTTTTTTACTCATAATTATTGATTATTATAAAAACAAAACTGAGTTCTAAAAGAAAATTGTAAAATATCTTTTTTACAGCATGTACTCATATTTGCAGCGTGTGCGTCGAACTTACTGTAAACCGCGTGGTTTCAACGGTTGTACCAACGCTATGGTAAAAAATTTGAATATAGCATAATTACAGGCGCCCTCTATTATCACGTTCCAAAAGCACATCGTAAATATAGGTCTCATTTTTACTATGATAGTGAAAAAACCGAAGCGCGCGAAATAGGTAATTTCATACGTTCCGATAGGGCATGAGGGAGTGTTTAAAACAAATTTTTAAAAATTTATTTTCAGTATAAAACAATTTCTATTATATTTTTGAGATACTAAAGCATAGATTAAGCAAATAAAAAAAATAAAACCCCAAAAAAATTACAGTGCCCAAGTGCCCTTTGTTTTCCTCTTCCCATGAGAGTGGTTTCTGAGGATTTCGGAAAACATGTTAATAATCATTTTTTCGTCATTGTCCGAAAATTTCTTCTCGATCCAAGTTCTTGTAGATCATCAACATTTTTAACTGAGAATATCGTTTCACCCAATTGCTAACGAATGCCCTCAACTTGCCCATATATTTAGCAGCCGCTGTAGGCTTCATTTTCGGACCTTTTGGATAATTATGAATGAAGTGTATGCGGCAGTCATGTTTGATAATGTACTATTTAACCATAAATAAGGTTAGAAATGAATCTCTTTCCACAAACCATTGTTTGCAGGGGGGCCAACAATAACTTAAAACAAAGGAATTTCTTTTAAACCGTCCACAAGTTATATGTCAAATACGTCTTAATAAACTTCAATTTAGAAAAATTTCGTTCTTCACTGGCAACTGTCATTGGAAAAGTCATCAACATTTGCAGAGAAACGCCTTAAAGCGGGCCTGTGTAAGATAGTTTTTAAATTATTAGCATAGCTAAGAAGGTCGGCGTAAGAGCATATGTCCCCTGCTCGTAAATGTAAAAAAACTCCGCTTAGAAACGGAATTTTTTTTTATGGAGTTCTCGTTAGTGGACCCGCTCTTTATGCACAACTTCAACTTTTAAATCAAGTGTATAGAGTGTATTTTTTGTATTCTCCGGTGATTGTTTTTATTGTTGGTAGAAGAGCATTAACTGACTGATTTACTAAAAAGTTTTACCTTTAAATAGAGATTTCAATTGACAACAGCACAAACAAGCTAACTAAAGTTATGACGCTGTGCACTATAAGAACAGCTACTTTTGCACCTGCTCTACTGCCTAAACTCTCGATTTTTATATTAAATATTCTTATAAAGACACTTATTTCATGATATTTATAATACAACCTATTTTATTGTTAAGAACAAAAGTTAATTGGGTCGTTGCAAGTTTTGGATTCCATGGTAATTAGACTTTTTCGTGAAATGTCTGTAAAGATCTTCAGATATTAGCGCAATTAGATGCAGTTAATGTATTTTTTTTCTCTTCATCTCTACATCTTCACAAAATACCCCTAAAAAAATGACCCACAATTTTGTCATAGCAACGAAGGCTATATTTAGAGTTTTGTAGGAGGATATATGTAAAGAATTGCATATAACAACACTGCATACACACACAATAGGGTAAAAATAATACGTTACTGAGTACAATAAAATGTTCGCGATTTATCCACGAAAAATGTGCGTTAATATCAAAAGAGCTTAAAGGTCAGCAATCGCTATCCCCAAAAATTGGGGCTTGACATCGTACATCAAAGAAAAACATTAATAAGCTCTATTACATTTCTAAATCACAGTTATAATTCTTATTAGTATAGTTTTGTTTATTATTTTCCAAACTAAAGAAAGCATAAACAGCTTTAGGGATCCCGTACCAAACGTATAAACTTACATTCGAAATGAACAGAGTTTATTTGTGTGTATATGAAAAAGAGTAAATTTATCAACAGTATGACTACTGATCTAACGACAATCATGTCGGCGTATTTGAAGTAAAATGTAATCCTAAAAATTATTACTGTTTCACGGGTGGTCCAATTGGTCCGCATTAAAAACAAATTAAATGAGTTCGTAATTTTTTTGAAGGGTATTTTTTGGGGATCCACTTACCGTCTTAAATGCAAAAAATCTTTGGAGATTATAGGAATATTTATCACCATATATATATATATATATATATATATATATATATATATATATATATATATATATATATTTTACGTGTTCTTGGAATTAGATCATTAAAACTATTCTTGGATCTGTTATATATTTATTGACGTTTTGACCTTCGGAAGAGGTCTTCTTCAAAATTTGCTCTAAAAGATGACATTAGAAGAATTAAATATAGATATGTAATTAATCAGTTTGTTGTCTATTTCGGGGTTAAAATATTTGTAGCTTTTCGTAGTTTTTAATTTAAGACACTTAACTGTATACCGTAATGAGGGCCTTACCTTAGAAAGTAGTTCATTGTGTGGGGTGTTAATTTTAAATCACTGTCAAAAACATATTTTTACTTTCTACAAACAAACCACTTAACTTGAAGGACTTTATATGACTGGTAGGTAGATACGGTTTAGGTTATTATATTTAGGTTGGTAGGTATATTGGTAGGTATATATATATATATATATATATATATATATATATATATATATATATATAATATATATATATATATATATATATATATATAGTTAGGTTGAAGAAGACCTCTTCCGAAGGGTCGATAACAGATCCATGATGATTAATGATCTAATTCCAAGAACAAGTAAAATATAATATATACAGTCCCTGGCCAAATTATTAGACGCACTGTATTTTTTTTTAGTAATTTTATGTTTCTTAAGAGTTTTTATGCAATAATGGTATATTTAAACTACAATATTATTGATTTTTATTTAAAAGAATTGTTGTAGACTACATATTTGTATTTATTTTTAACATATGGCCACACTGTGTTGACAAAGTGATACATGAACGTAAACAAGTACAAATCTGTATCAGTCGCGATCGGAATCGAGTCAGGTACGGACGTGTTTCTGTGGCTTTATGGACTGTGATTGTTTGTTTAAACAGTTTTATACTACTCAGTTATTAGTTTTATTTTGTATGCAGTGTTTTAAAAAAGTAATTGGACTATTTTCATTATGGGTAGAAAAGGCGATCTTTCACCACGTAAAAAAGCCGAAGTGAAGGCCCTTGTGATTCCGAAAACATTTACAAACCGAGAAATATCACGAAGATTGGAGGTTTCTGAAGCTAGTGTGCGACGCATAAAAAAGAAAATTGAGTCAGGGAAGGAATTAAGCCCGAAAAGAAAGAAAAGATGCGGTAGAAAACCAATTTTCACTCCACGGTCAGAGAGAAAATTTGTGTAGAAAACAGATTTGCTACCACAAAGGTAATAAAATCACAACTCCAGGATGATAGCGTAAATGCTTCTGAGCGCACTGTTCGAAGAAAATTTAAAGAATTAGATTTTAAGGCCTGTCGCCCCGCCAGGAAGCCCAAGTTAACAGCTGCAATGAAAGCAAAGCGCCTGAAGTGGGCCAAACAATGGCAAGACAAAGATGTGGACTTCTGGAGATCCGTAAGATACAGCAATTTAATCAATAATTGATACATTATTATTATGTTAAGTTAAATAAAGCAAATAAACATGGAAGTTTATATATTTTTCTTATTTTTGACAGGTCTGCTTCAGTGACGAAATCACATTCGAAATTTTGCAGAATAAAGCTCAGTATGTACGTCGTCGTCATGGAGAAAAGTTTCATCCTGATCGTGTCGTCCCGACGGTTAAACATCCCACCAAAGTGATGATTTGGTCAGTCATCAGCGGCAAGGGCACTGGACGTCTGTACGTCGTCAAAGGAATAATGAGGCAAGATCAGTACAAAGAAGTATTACAAAATCGGTTGATTCCGCAGCTCAGAAAATGGTTTCCAAATGGGGAACCATTCACTTTCATGCAAGATGGAGCTCCCTGCCACACTGCTCGGTCTGTTAAAGCTTTTTTGGCAGAAAAAAATATCCCTCTATTGTGGGAGCTGATGAAAAGAGAAGTGGCTAAAGATGTGATTACCAACAAAACCCAGCTCCTAGAAAAAATTATTCATGTGTGGAATCATCATCCTCAAATGCAGGAGACAGTACAATCTTGCATTGATAGCATGCCGCGCAGAATTAAAGCTTTGATAGCGGCTAAAGGTCGCTCAACTAAATATTGACTTTTACTAACATTAATTTCACTTTTCTTTAAAACTTAATAAACTTATGCTTTTCTAAATTAATGCTGTTTTATTTATGTCAAATAAATAGGTAATTGATTGGATAATATAAAAAATAAAAAACAAATCAATTTAAAATAATAAAACGGTACAATATCACTCGGTAATTAATATTTTACATGAAATCTTGCAGTGCGTCTAATAATTTGGCCAGGGACTGTATATATATATATATATATATATATATATATATATATATATATATATATATATACATATATATATATATATATATATATATATATATATACATATATATATATATATATATATATATATATATATATATATACATATATATATATATATATATATATATATATATATATATATATATATATATATACATATACATATATATATATATATATATATATATATATATATATATATATATATATATAATATATATATATATATATATATATATATATATATATATATATATATATATATACATATATATATATATATATATATATATATATATATATATATATATAATATATATATATATTGAAATTGAGGGTTTTTTGGGTTTTAAGTTCATGGAATAATCCCAAAAACTTATTTTAACGTTCCGCCACGAATTTGGGGCATGTTCAAAAAATTTTTTCTTTATTGTTTTGTTCTCACATTTTTAAAAATATAAAATTATATAGCTTTACATGATATCAGTTTAAATATACAATATTTTTTTTTTATAATACAGTTAAATTTTGAAACACTTATGCACTTACAACTCAAAATACGTAGAATTAAAATTATACATATGGTATACTTTATTATTTCGCACGCACTTCGGTGGCTTACTTTACTATGCAAAGGGAATCCCGTACAAAAGAAGGCTTGCTATCTTCTTAATTTTTTATTTGGTTGTTTATATGTGATTTTATTATTTATTAAGTTAGAGTATGTTTTTTCTGTTTGATACATGGTGAGAATAAAATATTTTATTTAAGTAAATTGGTGTAAATATAACTGATACCATCTACGTCGGCCCGATCATTCACAGAGTTTTTCTCTTGTTTTATTTCCATCGTATCTTTTACTGATAATTTACTGTAATTTTGGTCTCGATTTATAATAACAGTTCCGTTGAATTTGAATGTATGACCCACTTCTGTCATGTGTTTGTGTAGGGCTGTTGAGGCGTGTTTGGTTTACTTATGTCCGTTTAGTTTATTTTTGAACAGTGGACTTGTCATACCAATATATTTCTTCGGACAATCTGCACATGGTATCGAGTATATTATATTTGATTGATTCATGGTCGGCGTTTTGGCTTTTTAGATTCGTGAATACAGATCTTAATTTGTCATGGGCTTTATGACAGACCGCACTATCATACCTCTTCAGAGCATTTTTCAGTTTTTTTCTGAGAGTTGTTTTGTATATGGTAAAGGTAGGAAGTTAGTATTATTTGTTTACTGTTTTGCTGTTGATTATTATGGTTTTTACAGAACTTGTTGTGTTCTTTATTTTATCGTTTTTCTTATGTTGTCTATTTTGCAATACAATTGTTTTGACTTTATCTAGCACTTTTGGTCTTAATTCAGGAGAGGTTAAAGATATTGCGCGATCTGTTATACCAATCATGATGCTATCTAAATGGTGCGTGGTTATATATATATATATATATATATATATATATATATATATATAGATAGATATATAGATATATAGATATATAGATATATATATATATATATATATATATATATATATATATATATAGATATATATATATATATATATATATATATATATATATATATATATATATATATATATAGATATATAGATATATAGATATATAGATATATAGATATATAGATATATAGATATATAGATATATAGATATATAGATATATAGATATATAGATATATAGATATATAGATATATAGATATATAGATATATAGATATATAGATATATAGATATATAGATATATAGATATATAGATATATAGATATATAGATATATAGATATATAGATATATAGATATATAGATATATAGATATATAGATATATAGATATATAGATATATAGATATATAGATATATAGATATATAGATATATAGATATATAGATATATAGATATATAGATATATAGATATATAGATATATAGATATATAGATATATAGATATATAGATATATAAGATATATAGATATATAGATATATAGATATATAGATATATAGATATGTTTTGACGAATGTTCTCACGGGTGTGAAATGTAGTAGTGGTTTTTCGGGTATCCCGTGTTAGCTTGAAGTCCCTTGATGGACGATTTCGCTGACGTTTCGATGGAATCTCATTCATCTTTTTCAAAGCGTTGATCACTGGTCGGTGTCTTGGCGTTGAATGTCGAGACTGGCTCCGAGTGCGCCGGTTTTATGTGCTCGAGGGTGATTCTATTGGTCGGACGGATCTGGCCAATAGAGGCTTGGCTTTGGCTGCGCGTTGTCGGTCCTGTGGTTCTTTATAATGTTTGTGTTGGTGAAG
>CM032454.1:182713393-182884283 GCA_019049505.1 Pachyrhynchus sulphureomaculatus
GGGGACTCTGCCATTGGAAAATCACTCATCATTTACTGATATGCTGAATTTAAACGCGGTCGTAACAGACAGAAATGATGCTGAACACTCTGGACGTCCAAATGAAGTGTTTACACCGGAAGACATCAAAAAAATCCACAAAATTGTTTTGGATGACCGTAAAGTGAAATTGGGTGAGATAGTTAACCCCCTAAAGATATCAAAAGAACGTGTTGGTCATATTTTGCCTGAACATTTGGGCACGAGAAAGCTCTGTTCGAAATAGGTACCGCGTTTTTGCTCATAGTGGACCAAAAACAACAACGTGTTGATGATTCTGAGTGCTGTTTGGACCTGTTTAAGCGCAATAAAAATGATTTTTTCATGCGATATGTGACAATGGATGAAATATGGATCCTCCACTACATACCGAAATCAAATCGGCAGTCGGCATGGAATAATTCTCATCGACTATGCTGAGAAGGGAAAAAACCATCAATAGCGAATATTATATAAAGTTATTGGTGCGTTTGAATGGATAAATCGTAAAGGAACAGCCCCAAATGAACAAGAAAAAAGTGCTCTTTCATCAAGACAATGCACCGTGTCCCAAGTCAATGGTTACGATGGCAAAATTGAATGAATAGAAGTTCGAATTGCTTCCTCATACACCGTATTCTCCAGATTTAGCCCCCTGCGACTATTATATATTCGCAAACCTGAAAAAAATGCTCGTTGGAAAGAGATTTGGCTCCAATGAAGAAGTTATCACCGAAACTGAGGCCTGTTTTGAAGGTAAAGGCAAATCCTTCTACAAGAAAGGTACAGAAATGTTAGAAAAGCATTGGACTGATTGTATCGTTGTTGAAGGAAACTATATTGATGAATAAAGTTGAATTTTACAAAAAAAATGTATTTTTAGGTAGCTAGACCAAAAACTTTATAGCATATGTATATATATATATATATATATATATATATATATATATATATATATATATATACATATATATATATATATATATATATATATATATATATATATATATATATATATATATATATATATATATATATAGAAGAAGAAAGACAGTAATAGGGCACTGGCAACAAACAATTGTAAGTTTAACTACTGGGAAACGCCCTTATAAGGAAAAGAGATGAGCAATCAAAGGTCTAAAGGCTCTAGTATCTGCCTTTTATTTTTGTTATCAAGCTTTCGCTGCTTATTGGTAGCTTCTTCTGGATTCTAGAAATGCAAACCAGGTACAGAAAAATAAACTTAAAACGTTCGTTTTCAAAATGTGATTCAATAAAATTATACGGCTGTATGAGAAATTACTTACAAAAATTTAACAGTTAATTCATCTCTGGTGAAGACAATAAAATTTGCATTTTTGTTGGCCAGGTAGTAGGTATGATTACAAAAAACATGATGAGAGTTACACAAGTATTAAAAATAAAACGTTGTCAATAAACATAAATCAAAAACTATAAGAAAGAAATTGATGTTGAAAATGGAACTCCATTTTAAAAAATTTTGACATCGAGTTTAGTAACTTATTTAGTTATATTTGAGTCTGAACCGGATATTGTTTGTAGTCTATGTCGTCAGCAGGTCGACAAAAAATCACAAAAGCATTAAAATTAGCGATGTGGTAACTTTTTTGGTGGAAGCTACTATTAGACAAATTATTTATTATTAGTGATATTTATTTTTTAATTTTATAGCAAAGGGACTTAAATTTGATGAATGTTACTATTAGACAAAGTTATTAATTATTAATTATATTAATTCTTTAATTTTATAACAAAGGGACTCATAGACTAATTTAAAGTATTTGAAAGGGAATATTAATATTGGATGTTATTTATTATTTATCATATTTAATTTTTTAATTTTATAACAAGAAGACACAATATATATATATATATATATATATATATATATATATATATATATATATATATATATATATGTGTGTATATATATATACACACTTTTTGACTTACTCGAATAAGTTTAGCACCATTGACTTTCAGTACAAGTTAGATAATGAAGATATTACACGTTGTAACACCTTTAAGGACCTTGGAATTATTTTTGATCCTAAACTTTCATTTGCCCATCATATTAATTGGATCTGCACTACTGCGATGAGGACGTTGGATTTCATAATACGTAATTCGAGTGGTTTTCATAACAGTAAAACATTAAAAACTTTATATTCCAGCTATGTGCTTTCACGGCTTGAATACGGTGCAATTGTTTGGAATCCACTACACGCTAAGTATATTAAACAGGTAGAGAATGTTCAAAGAAAGTTTGCCAAATTTCTTATATTAAAATATGATGGTGAGTACCTTGATAGAGGTGTCGATGAGGTCATTATAACTGAACGTTTTTTTCAGCTACCTTTATTGACGAATCGAAGAAATTACCATCTGGTCTGTTTTCTTATAAAATTATGTAAATCTCTTATTGATCTCCTGACTTACTGTTTCAAGTAAACTTTCACGTTCCTAATAGATCGGTCAGAACCTCTCCTGTTTTCTATTTACCTACTGCATCAACTAATTTTCTCATCAAAACACCATTGTTTCAAGCTATGAGCGTCTTCAACAGTACTTGTAACGACATTGACGTGAACAACCTGTCATTTGCGCAATTTGCCAAATGCTTAAAAAATAAATTGTTGCATGTATAGGTATTTATTCCAAGTGTAACATTTTAATTTTAATTTTCCAGTTTTTTCATTTAATTTCTATGTGATTTTTATGTTGTCTCTCTCTTTTGTTCTATAATAGTACTTTACTTTTCTTTTTTATCTCTATCTCCTTTGTATTATGTTATTTATTCTTAATTGTCTTGTAAATGGTTTACCTGTTAGACAATAAAGATTATTATTATATATATATATATATATATATATATATATATATATATATATATATATATATATGTATATGCGTGTAAAAGAAAAGTATAAACTTAGGTCAATTTATAACATACCCTAAGCAAATTTTTGGAATTACTAACAAAATGCCTCACGAAACAGCCAAAATCCTTTTGCTTTTCTCGTCTCCGTAAAGTGGCGCCCTCATGTACAGTCGGCTCGCGCAAGAACTAGTGAAAGCGCTTGCGTCTCCAACTATTCACAAGCTGTGTTATTACTGCAGTATCGCTCGGTGAGCTTTCAGTGTAGTTCGAAACATTGTTAGAGTTGGATCGTGACGATCCTCTCGAAAAAATACTCCGACTTTACGATATGAACGAGTCGCGTAAGAAATAAAGTCAGTCAAAGAGAGTTTTAAATATGTTTCGGTAGTTTTTTTGTTTCGGTTGTGATTCGGTCAAAGCTATTCGAAAAGTGATTAAAAGTGACTTTAACACAAGGATTATGAAAACAAGTTTAAAAATTGACTAGTCCCGAAGAACTTTTTAAAATGTTGTTCCTGTTTTGTAGTGTTTTATTTTTGAGTTCTACTTTGGCGAATCGTTTCGAGGGCACTGAACAGTGTTCCTGGCTTCCTGATAATAACGAGGGAAGCTCAAAGTTGGCTGCAACCTGTAATGTACGACTTTTGGATGAAAACGGTGGAAATATTACGAATGTACCCGTAGAAGTTACCTCAAGATTAAAAGTTACTTGCTCCAATGCGATCTTTTATGAAAGCATTCTTCCAACACAAGGGCTCCATCGGCTCCACGAATTGGAGGACTTCAGGATTAAAAATTGTAAAATCCTAAAAATCGAATCCAATTCATTCGAAGGTCTCTACAACCTTAAAAAGCTATTTATCAACACTTACAATTCAGATTGGGGCCAAACTAAAAAGCCTGGAACTGACAAGCTTCAGCTTTCAAGGGTTAAAGGAACTTCAAGTTTTAGATTTAGCTGACAACAACATCCGGGCAGTGCCCGAGGGTGCCTTTTGTAATTTGGCCAACTTGCAAAC
Organism: Pachyrhynchus sulphureomaculatus; assembly: GCA_019049505.1. Taxonomy (NCBI): domain Eukaryota; kingdom Metazoa; phylum Arthropoda; class Insecta; order Coleoptera; family Curculionidae; genus Pachyrhynchus; species Pachyrhynchus sulphureomaculatus. The sequence goes on from CM032454.1 coordinate 182,717,333, forward strand.
TTTAAATTTGACCCGGAATAGAATTCGTAACACTGAAAGAATCGGGATAAATGTGCCAGAATGTAGCTCCAGCGACCTGCAAAATTTAGATTTGAGTTTTAACGATATCAGCGTTTTAGGCGAAGATTCTGGATTTTCGAAATTGAGAAGGCTTCAGAACCTTAATCTCCAATATAATAATATTACGGAAGTAAATGGTGAGAGTCTAGCTGGATTAGTTTCGCTGAAAATCCTCGATTTGTCGAACAACAAGATCGGCTCTCTTCCACAAGGATTTTTTGCGGGATCCCCGGAGCTGAAAGAAATTCACTTACAAAATAATTCCTTGTATTCTTTGGCCAAGGGATTATTTCACCGGCTCGAGCAGCTCCTGGTATTGGATTTAAGTGGTAATCAGCTTACAAGCAGTCACGTCGACAACGGCACATTCTCAGGACTTATACGGTTGATTGTTTTGAATTTGTCTCACAATGCCTTAACGCGTATTGACAGCAGAACGTTTTAAGGATTTATTCTTTTTACAAATTCTCGATTTAAGAAACAATTCTATTGGATTTATCGAGGATAACGCTTTTCTTCCTCTCTACAATCTACACACTCTAAATCTCGCAGAGAATAGATTGAACACGATCGGTCTCAGTTGTTTAACGGACTGTTTGTTTTGAGTAAACTTACTCTAAACAATAATCTTATTGTGAACGTGGATCCTCGTGCTTTTCAAAATTGTTCGGCGTTGAAGGAACTCGATTTAAGTTCGAACGCGCTCTCCGAAGTGCCGGAGGCGATTCAGGAATTATCTTTTTTAAAGACATTGGATTTGGGTGAAAATCAAATAAGTGAATTCCGGAACGGGTCGTTTAAAAATTTAAATCAGTTGACTGGATTAAGACTAATCGATAATACGATCGGAAATATAACTCGCGGCATGCTGTGGGACTTACCGAGTTTGCAAGTGTTAAATTTAGCGAAAAATAAAATTCTGAATATTGATCGTGGAAGTTTCGAGCGGAATACACAAATTGAAGCCATCCGTCTGGATGAAAATTATCTTACTGACATTAACGGTGTTTTTGCTACTTTAGCCAGTTTGTTGTGGTTAAATTTGTCGGAAAATCATCTCGTGTGGTTCGACTATGCTTTTATTCCAAGTAATTTAAAGTGGCTGGACATTCATGGAAACTTCATCGAACATTTGGGTAACTATTATAAAATTCAAGATGAGATCGGAGTTAAAACCCTCGACGCTAGTCATAATAGAATAACAGAAATTTCTCCCATGTCTATACCTAACAGCGTAGAACTTCTCTTTATTAACAATAATTTTATCAAAAAAGTCCATCCCAATACATTCCTAGATAAAACTACTTTAGCTCGAGTAGATATGTATGCCAATGATCTAGTAAATGTTGATTTAAATGCTCTTCGCATCGCTCCTGTCCCGACAAACCGGTCTTTACCCGAAGTGTACCTAGGTGGTAACCCTTTTCACTGTGATTGTACCATGGAATGGCTTCAACTTATCAACAATATGTCGGGTTCCCGACAATATCCCAAAGTCATGGACGCCGACAATGTGATGTGCAAAATGACGCACTCCCGAGGAATGACTCATATGCCCTTAAGTCAGGCAAGACCCAGCGATTTTTTGTGTAAATACGAAACCCACTGTTTTACTTTATGCCATTGTTGCGAGTTTGATGCATGCGATTGCGAAATGACATGTCCAAATAACTGTACTTGCTACCATGATCAGACGTGGAACACCAATGTCGTCGATTGCTCCGGGCAAGGCGCCGCGAAATTCCACAGAAAATTCCAATGGACGCCACTGAAGTTTATCTCGACGGTAATGATATCAGAGAACTACAGAATCATGCTTTTATCGGTAGAAAAAATATGAAATCGCTTTTCGTCAATAATAGTAACATCGAAACTATCCAAAACAGCACCTTTAATAGTTTACATGCATTGCAAGTTATGCATTTGGAAGATAATAGAATTAACGAACTAAAAGGCTATGAATTTGAACAACTAGACAAGCTTAAAGAACTTTATTTACAAAATAACCTCATAGCTCACGTGGGCAATCGTACTTTTGAACCCTTGACTTCATTAGAAATTTTACGGCTCGATGGCAACAAGTTAGTAACCTTCCCAGTATGGCAACTTTCTACAAATACTCGTTTAAATGAAATCATGATTGCAAACAACCCTTGGTCCTGCCGCTGCAAGTTCCTGCAAAGTTTAACCACCTGGGTAGCTGAAAATGCTCTAAAAGTTGTCGACAGCAGTAATATGATGTGTTCCAATCCAGACTCTAAAACTCCGCAACGTCGCGAATTAGACTTTAACTCTACAGCCTGCAGTGATTTTTATGCAGGTAGTTCGGTAATAGACTCCATGTTAATTTCCGATTACTGGCCGATGGTTGTGGTAACTCTATGCGTTGTGATATTATTGCTATTGACTGTGGTGCTGTGGTTCATTTTTAGAGACCCTGTCCGCGTATGGCTCTACTCGCGATACGGAGTGCGGCTGTGTAATTTTAGAGACTCGAGTGCTAAACAGTTCGAAGACAGAGACAAACTTTATGACAGTTTCGTGTGCTACAGTCCAAAAGATGAAGAATGGGTCGTCCAAAGTCTCGCTGCAGAATTAGAACCAAAGTATCAGCTGTGTTTACATTATAGAGACTTGCCCCATACGGCATATATTCAACATACTGCTCCCGCAGTGATAGAGGCGTCCGAATCTAGTAGACGGGTCATAATGGTGCTAACGAGAAATTTTTTGGAAACAGAATGGTCTCGCTTCGAGTTGAGACAGGCTCTTCACGAGGCACTCAAGGGGAGAGTGTATAAGCTTGTGATAATAGAAGAAGGTCCGCTACATGAGGCTATAATGGACCCAGAATTAAGGCTGTACCTTAAGACTGCAGAAAGGGTTCGATGGGGCGAAAGAAGGTTTTGGGAAAAACTAAAATACGCCCTTCCTTCGGTCGAATCTAGGGGCAAAATTAATGCCAATTATAGGCGAAATATAAACAATTATACCATAGATTCCAGGGTGGTGGCGAATGGTACTCATAACGCCCATCATCATTTTCCCGAGAAGATACGGTCTCAGGGACCACCTTCTCCAGGAATGCAAATGCTTCCCCCTCCAGCATACTCCGCTGGAATTCCCCAAGAAGCAGAAGATGCCAATTATTCCTCTGCAACAACTGCCACTCCATCTCCCAGGCCATCTAGAAGAATGACCCAGGAGCCAAGGCCCATTTCCGATCATATTTACTCTAGTATAGACTCCGACTATAGTACCCTTGAACGAGGAGGTTCGGGAAGAAGAGGCCCCCCATGGAGGCCTCCTCATGTAGTGATGCAGTCTTCGGGCGCCTACAATGGCGGCCAGGCCTATCTTGTGTGATAATTTTTCCTGACTGATTAGGTATATTGTATTTTTGAAAGACTTAAAAAATTTGCATTTTTTGTGACATATCGTAAATTAATATTTAATATATGGCTGAGTTTTATTCATAGAACGTTTTATGTATTGTGGGTTTTGTTTTAAATATTTAAAATATAATAATGCTATCCAATATTAGTTAAATTAAACACATATTTCCATTTTTGTCTTGAATTTCAAACCGAGCATAAATAAATTTGCATTTTTTAGCATAAATTATCAAAGTTTTCACATATTATTTATTTCATTCCAATTTTATATTAGATATTTTATTTCAATTGTAATTATTTATAAACATTTTTTATAACATTCACAAATATACACTTATTCTAATATTAAAAAGAATAATATTTGAAATATGGGAAAATATTGAATAAAACATCACAAAAAGTTATGTTTACACGATTTTCGTTCCGCTTTTCTGAGTGATATAAAGTAGGAGAGAAAAAACTAAATGAAAGTTGTCTGAAAAGTAAACAGTAATTGGTTTTATTTACTTAGGAGCATTACTTAGTGTTTAAAAAAGTCCGATGCATTTTCTACAAATATTATGCCTGTATTATTGACTGCATTTTTATATGGTGTTTCATCCAAATTAAAGTAAAATTGACATCAAAATTATTTTGATAAAATAAATACTAAATGCCGTCATAAATAAATGTAGATTTGTTGTAAAAAATGTCACGGTACCCGTAAAACACACGATGGTTATATACTCTATTATGTAGATTTTATAATGTTTTAAGTGAAGTTTATAAAAATATCGTCAATTTCATTTTGCTTTTGCAACTGTACTGCAAATTTATACTGTATTTTTCATGTAACTCATATACTGAAATATAGGTAAAATTTTTAAAATAATTGTAAAATTAATACGAAATTTACATGTTATTTGTAAAGTTGCTGTAAAATTTTTCGTTAAAAAATGTTTATTTTAAAAAAGTATTTTTTCATATATTTGTAGTTTATGTTATGTCACAAGAAATTTGTATAATTACTATAGTTACTATATATAAAATCCAAATGTGTAATTATTTTCCTGTTGTATTATTTTTGTACAGTCCTGTAAATAGATATATTTATTTGTTTTACCTATTAGTTTGTATTATGTGTATATTTTTTACGAATTGCAAAAACTAATTATATAATAAATATGATGTGAAATTTATTTCTGAGTTTTAATTACTGTCCTTTTGTCAAAATTAGGCAATGATAGGGAACAAATTTTAATATTAATTTCTGGCAATATAACAAGCGACATACATACTGTTGCTATCCAACAAGCCTAAATTTAAGTACTTTTTTGCTTTTGTTTCAACTTTAGTTATTTAAATACATAATATGTACAAAAAAATTGTCGTTCTTGGCGAAGTAGTATAGCACTAAATCAAGAAATTCTTGGTGAATTTAAAGTATTCGTACATAGAAAATTATTGGAATTTTCGTGATAACAAAACTCCATTAAACCTGATACATTATTAAATATGTAAAAATATAATAACAATAATCGTTTTATTTTCCAATTTGTGCAATATTGAAACATATAATAGTAAAAAAATATTTATATATAATATACGGCAAAAAGGGGTTAAAAATCATATTCAAAAAGATGTTTAACCTCCCTAGAAAACTAGAATGAGTGTCTTATTGCCTTGCCCTTCACCATTACACTCTATAAGACCAAAAAGTATATTTTTCCTCATATAATTACAGGAGTTTAAGGGGTAAGGCTGTTCGAGATCCCAGGAAAAAAGGCTAAGAGTATAGTAAAAGCAGTCGAAAATTTATTTGATGTACTTTATTAAACAAATATTTAAGTGTACAAAAATAGTTTGTTTTTATCTTCTTAATTTAAAACGGCCGCCTCAGAATCTAAGACGACAATGCACCTTTTATGCCAGGCCTGACACTTAAAAAATTTTCATTAATGTCTGTCAAAAACTAGTGGTTAAACTTACAAAAATTTGAAAAAAATCGTTTTTTCGAAAAATGGTGCACATTTGGAAAAAAAACCTTCATTTTTTACTCAAAAATTACACGAAAAATGGTTTATAAAAAAAGGAAGTTTACAACTTATCGCAAAATCCGTACGTTTTCCTTTAGATAACGAAAAGTTACTCTCAAAATTTCAAGCGAATCGGTACAGATTCGTGGTAACTGTCATTTTCGCCCGATTTGGAAAAATTCTTGGATTCTGAAGTGGCCATTTTGAATTAAAAAGATAAAAAAAAAAATTTTTGTACACTTAAATATTTATTTAATAAAGTACTTCAAATAAATTTTCGACTGCTTTTATTATACTTTAAAAAAAAACTGCCGAAATAAGCCTTTTTTTCCTGGGACCTGGAGTAGCCTTACCCATTAAGGTCACTGTGTATGTCCCTCAGAATTTAGCAGAAAGTTTTTAAATTGATATTTAAATCCTGTTACTGATAAGGTGTTAAAACGTTCAAGAGTATCGTTATAAAGTTTATAGATTTGTAAGAAAAGGACCTCTGCTAAAAAGCAGTGCTGTGAGATGGAGGGGAGATGTAGCCACGGTACCTTAAAATAAGTACGTGAACGTTAGTTCTGTAGCGAATTTTAGCTGTTAGATCTCTCTGCAATTTTCCAAACAAACATTTGAGTTGTAATAAATAGGATCATTTCGACGTATACTGTAGGCATATAATTAGCATAAATAGCAATTAAAGCAAAAAATCAACTTTAAATTTAGGTAACTGCAAAATGGTGTGAATAATATATATATATATATATATATATATATATATATATATATATATATATATATATATATATATAATTTTATTTATTGCATTTTATAATTAAATATGACAGTTGTTAAAAGAGAAGGAAGGGAGCTAGAGGAGTTGCTTCGAATATGTATATCAGGATTCTTACTGACGAGGATTTCGAAAATTACGTGATTTTTTCAATATTTTCAATTGTGACAGGAATAGCATATTGAGAGAAACGTCAAGTTTCAGTTTTAAATACTTCTAAAGCTTCCCATCTGCCCAATTTTTATTGATATTAATATGTTACCATGAAATATCGAATTGTAATGTCTGGATTCGATTTGGTAGAAAAAAGTCTTATTCTTCTTCTTCTTATAAGACAAGATCTGTTTTTAAGCCTCTTGTGACGTAGATGTCTAGCTCTGGTGCCACCTTTTTGGTGGTCGACCGGGACGTATTCCTGTTTCTGGTTTTCCATCTTTTGCGAATCTTGGCCTTCCTACTTACGTGATCCCTTCAATATCGACGTCTCGATTTTGCGAAACGGACGATGTCTTGAATCTTGAGTTCTTCTCGTATGGTTGTGCCGTGTACCTGGTCTCTCAGGGTTATTCCTTTGATAATGCGCAGTGTTTCAATTTCTGTAGCTGCTTTGCTTCAAATGTTTCCGCTCTTATTTCTATTGCAAACGTTAGTATTGAAAACGTTAGTATTGGTTTTCCTACGGTTTTATATATGCACACTTTGCCTTCTGTGGACATGTGGGCATTTTTCTATCTGTCTAGGTCCCTCAAACAACAAGATATTCTTGATGCTTTATTTGCCGGATCGAGTACCCCCTGATACTGATTTTTTGAGCTCGGTAGCTCTACCTCTAGGTATGTACAGTGCATGTTCTGTGCTATTTCTTTTGTTATCGACGGCTGATTTAGATCTAATGAAATCTTTAGTTATAACTATTTATTCGGTTTTGTCCACTGATACTCCCATGTTATAAATTTTTGCTGTTGTTTGGAAACGACATATTAGTCTCTGTAAGCAATCTGTGGAATGAAATCATATGAAAACGTCGAGTTCAGTATTTATTTTAGAACTGCGTGGTGACGAGTATAAATCATGCTCAATAGCTTGTTTTAAAGTTCCTAAAAGTGTCGATTTTTATAAATTTCCTTTCACCTTCCTTCTTTTTATTGATATGGTTTTTTACACCGTTTGTTGTTCCCACAGTTTATAATTCAATATTCAAGAAATATAATTTTTCTTGGCATTAAATTTTTGTGTGTTTAAAATGTGGAGGTCCTTTACGTCATTTTGAAAAACAGGCAATTTGTGTATTTATAAAAATTCAAAATATTTATTTTTTTGTAAATATAGTCTTATGTAGTATAGTACCTTAAGTTGCAGTCAGTGTTCTTAGTGCACATAGAGAGGGTTTTAATACGTTTGGTTGATTTAGCCGAAAGGAACGATATTTGTACGTATTTTATATTTTACATAAAAATCTCTGCGAGCAAAAAACTAGAAAGCGCTGTTCTGTTAATATTTTGCTTGTGTATACATAAAAGTACATATTGTTTTAGAATTGTTTATGATATTTATATTTCGTGTAACTAACCGATTAATCAATAATAACCTAATCCGGGCATTATAACTCGATACTGTATGTGGTAGGATATGATAACATAAAAAAAAATAATGATGCTTTAGAAATTGGATTAGATATTTACATCTAAAAACCGAGGGATTTTACTGCATTTAAGAAGGTACGTTTCAGATAAACGCAGCTTAATAAATTATTATTTTATTTTTACTTACACAATAATAACATTAAATAAGTTTATTATCACAATAATACGTAAATTAATAACTGATAATGAAATAGTAATATTAGTATTAACATTTAAAACCCGAATGACGGTAACATGCCTAACGTCACATATCAAGTGTACAAGTATGAAATGCGGATTTTTTTTTCTAAAAAAACGTGTTAAATTCGGAAGAATGATAAAAAGTGCTTTATTCAAAGTATGCTCCATCACTTGTTATACATTTTTCCCACCTTTCGGGCAATTTGTGAATACCACGTCAGTAAAAATCTGCTGCGAACCATTCATCGAGCCATTTTTTCACATCTTCGTACCAACCAAAGCGCTGCTCAGCAAGTGCGTGACCCATCGATGTAAACAAGTGGTAATCGGAAGGAGCCAAGTCTGGTGAGTAAGCCGCATGGGGTAGAACTTCCCAGCTGAGTGCTTCCAACATGTCGCGAACTGGCTTTGCCGTATGTGATGGAGCATTGTCATGAAGAAAAATGACTTTGTGTTGCCTCTTTCGGTATTCTGGCCTTTTTTCAAGCAGCGAACGGTTGAAACGGTCAAATTGTTGTTGGTAACGTTTAGTATTAACCGTTTCCCCAGGTTTTAACAGCTCATAATAAACCATGCCCCCCCCGGTCCCACCAAACACAGAACATCGTCTTTCTTCCAAAGCGATTCGGTCTTGAAGTAGATGTGGATGGAGCGCCTGGGTCTACCCATGATTTTTTGCGCTTGGGATTCTCAAAATAAATCCTCTTTTCATCCCTGTAACTGTATGATGCAAAAACGACTTCCTTTTGTACCGAGCGAGCAAAATGTCACACGTGTTTTTACGCTTTTCCATTTGCCTGTCGTTCAAACTCATATGGTACAAATCTACCGGTCTTCTGAATCTTTCTCACCTCTCGTAGCCGATTGGAAACAGCTTATTGATTAACGCCCAATTGCTCGGCGAGTTGTTTTTGTGTTTGCGAATCATCTTCGTCCAACAATGCTTGCAATTCCACATCTTCGTATTTTTTTTGGCGGTTTTCCACGTTCCTTGTCTGCAACATTGAAGTCATCACTTTTGAAACGCCGAAACTATCGTTCACACGTATCTTGCGATGGAGCATTTTCACCATAAGCTACTCGAAGTAATCGGTATGATTCAACAGCAGTTTTCTTCAAATGAAAACAAAAAATTAATGTTGTCCGCTCTTTGTTCGGTATAAATTTCGACATATTGAACACAACAACACAACACTATGCACACACTTTTTCAAGTTATCACTCGTGCGCGTCTGACACTTGTTGATGACACAACAAAATGGCGGAGTGACAAATCTTTATAGCACAAACTGCATTGGTGCACCATCTGTTGTCTGAAATCCGCATTTCATACTTGTACACCTGGTAAACGATTAATCAATAATAACCTAATCCGGGCATTATAACTCGATACCGTATATGGTAGGATATGATATCATAAAAAAAAAAAATCATACTTTGGAAATTGGATTAGATAGTTACATCTAAAAACCCAGGGATTTTTACTGCATTTAAGAAGGTACGTTTCAGATAAAAGCAGCTTAATAAATTATTATTTTATTTTTATTTACCCAATAATAATATTAAATAAGTTTATTATCACAATAATACGTAAATTAATAACTAATAATGAAATAGTAATATTAGTATTAACGATTAAAACCCGAATGACGGTAACATACCCGAGGTCACATATGAGTGAGATTTTGGTTAATAATTAATCATTCTCCCATCTGATACCGCCTATGAACACCGGTGAACAAGAAAATCCAAAAAAACCAAATCTCAAAGCATACCTCATGCTTTTTACTGATTAAAATGATTGAAAGGGGATACAAGGAGAACAAGGATTGAAAATAGGGGTAAGAGAAAGGAAAAATTAACCAAATTTTTAAGTTTAACAATAGAATTTATTGATAAAAACCAAGATCAATATTTTGTATTGCACCCCCCTAGCTCTTATTATTGCTTCCAGCCGGTTTTTCATGGAGCGGGTGAGCTTTTTTCACGACTGTCTGTGGGATTCTTTCCCACTCTTTCGCCATCGCAACCTTTAAGTCCCTCAGCGATGCAGGGGGATTTCTGGCTCGAACCCACAAGTGCTCGATGGATAGAGTCTTACTGATGTAATTTTTATTACAAAAAAATAAACTTTACATTTAAAAACGTCCAGAGTGAATTCGTTAGACAAACACACGTTGGATTCTTCATTCAACTTCATCAAAAGAAGAAATGATGGCATACAATTTGATCGTCAACAAACGTTATAGTATTGGAATCTAGGCTCAACAAACATTCATAAATAGAGTGAATAAAAGAACTTACAGGCTAGAACCCTACAAAATACTTGATGTTGAAATTAACTTATCTAATTTAAATCCGTTATAATAAACAAAATTAAGTTTTTCAAACAGGAAATAAAAAGTCCGATTAGACTCATAGAAAAACCCTTATTTAACTTATTTAACAAAATTATATGGTCAATGATGTTATAGTATTTCCAAACAATAGCTGAATATTTATTTATGTGATCAGAAGTATATTTTTAGGTTAAAAATATGCCATTGCCGTTGTATAGGTAAACAAAAAAAATAACCTTGGAAAACCTAGTCATTCTGGTCACAATATATTTGATTTTTACTCATTATTAGCATTATTTATCCAATTTACTTTGATGTTTTTATCAAAAAGTAAAGCATAGTAATTGCTAGAAAATAAACCTGATATTTTATTAATGGGGTCAATTCACCATTTAGGTAAATTTAACCTAAAAAAGTGTAACCGCCTTAAATAATCAAACATTGGTAATATGTTATCTATTTATATTTATCATCAATGGGGGCTATAATTATTACATATAATCTAAAATATACAAATTAAGGATAGTTTAAATAAACTATGTTTTTGGATAATTAAAACAAATAAAGAAATATTTATGAACCCTTTTTCTGGATAAAGGGATGCAGGAAGGAGTTTACTTATATGATTATTAGATTTTCTATTGTTATTTACTTTTCTTTTGAAAAAGGTTCTTAGAAGTTTAGGAAAATGTCTTGTGTACTCTGCTAGTGCACTGTAGTAAAATGTATCTTAAGGGGCTATACCAGTGTGATAATTTCAAAAAATCGATTTTTTTTACATATTTCGATGCTTCTATACGTATAGAATAAGAGGTTGAAGTATTAAAGTCGGCCTATGTTTATATTTGTAAATAACTAGGTACCCTATGTTTTAAAAAATATTTGATGCAGTAATTTTCTTTAAAAAAAATTCTAGAAAAATATACTTATTTTTAAGTGGTTACACTGGAAAAGCCCCTTATTGAAGCATAATATTTCGAAACGCTTCTTCTCTTTGTAAAGGAATCAGTATTGAATTATTCCATGTTTTTTCGTAGATTTTTCAACTAATCCTGCGGAAAACAAATATTTCTCTGCTGCTGCAAATATATTAGATTTCAGCCAGTACGTAAAAAGGGCAAGAAGATTATGCCAAGCAATTATCAGTCAGCCGCATTGTTTTCAGTAATAATGAAAATTATGGAAAAGGGTATCAAAAAATATCTTTTAAAATATCTTGAAGGTTTTAATATCAATAGTAATCACCAATATAGTTTTTCCAAACAAAAATGAACAGGAGAAAACACAGTCTATATCACACACATATTTGGAACAAGGTAATAATGAAAATTATGGACAAGGCTATTAAAAAATATCTTGAAGGTTTTAATATCAATAGAGATGACCAATATAATTTTTCTAACCAAAAATGAACAGGAGACAACATAGTCTATGTCACACACATATTTGGAACAAGGTAACTGAACACTGAGCAATCTCCATATTATTTGTTTCTTTTTTGAACTTTCTTGGTGATGTACACTTGTTGTGCCCTTCAGCTGTGTGCCGTAAAAATATAGTCTTATCTCCTAAATTGACAATTCCTGAAAAATGTGTTCAAGACCTACATCTCTACTCTGATGAAGGAAACGTAAATAAACTACGACCACATAAATGTATTTTTAATACCTAGGGACTACAAATTCTAAGAATCGATCACTCTGTATATATATAATATATATATATATATATATATATATATATATATATATATATATGTATATATAACAAGGATTTTCTACAGCTGATGCTGTCTTCCTTCTCTCAGCCTTTGATTCCATCCGTTTCTATCTTCCCAGTCTCCATCTGTTAGACCCCTGTCCTCCATAGCCTCGTCCACATCGTCTCTCCACGATCGTCTGGGTCTTCCTCTTTTTCTTTTCCCTATAGGGCTCCACTCTGTTATTTTCTTTATCCACCTATTATCTTCGCTTCGTCTTATGTGTCCATACCATTTTAATTGTTTTTCTTCAAAGGTGTTCTCTTCGATGTTCATTCTGCTTCTTATTTCTTCATTTGTTATTCTCTCCATACGTGCCACTCTACAACATCTTCTCCAATACTCCATCTCTACCGCGTTAATTTTAGATTTATTTCTTTTGTTGATCGTCCATGTTTCTGACCCGTATGTCATCATGCTTTGTATTATTGATTTGTATATGCGTGTTTTGTTTCTCTTTATAATGTGCTTGTCCCACAGGATCGAATTTAATTGTCTTATGCATGTTCGCGTTTGTCCTAATCTAGCTTTAATCTCTTCTTCTGATGTTGCGTTTTTTGAAATGATGGTTCCTAGATATTTAAATCTATCGGTTCCTTTGATTATTGTTTCGTTATCTACTTCTAGATTCTCCACGTTTCCCTCCTTTGTTGTTAAATATTCCGTTTTATCAAAGTTTATTGCTAATCCTGCTTTAGTGTATTCTTCTTTCAGTTTTCTTACCATATAACTGAGGTCTTCCTCATCTTGCGCTATGATTACTTGGTCGTCTGCGAAACTTAGAGTATATAAGTAATCTTCTCGCATTGGGACTCCCATTCCACTACATTTTTGCTTCCATTTTTTTAATGTTTGTTCGAGGTATATTTTGAATAGTGTTGGGGATGTAGAGCATCCTTTTAATAGGCCTTTTGATGTTTGGAGTCTCTTCCCTATTTTATGTCCTATTTTTATGTTCACTGTGTTGTTTTCGTAGAGAGCTTTTACTGCGTATATTAGTTCTTTGTCAATGCCTATTTCTTTCATTGCGTTCCATAATCTTTGTCTTGGTACTGAGTCATAGGCTTTTCTTATGTCTATGAAGGCTAGATGAACTTCTCTATTCTTTACCAGTTTTTTTCATTGTTTGTTTTATAGTGTATATGTAGTCTATACATGATTTTCCGGCCGTAAAGCCTGCTTGGTCTTCTCCAATTTGTCCTTTTATATTTTCCTCCATGATAATTAATAATTTTTCCATACAAACGTCCCCTACTCGATATTATGCTTAGGCCTCTATAGTTTGTGCATTTTCTGCGGTCTCCCTTTTTAAATATAGATACTATATAAGCTTTTGACCATTCCTCTGGTATTTTTTCTCCATTTATCGCTCTGTGGAACATGTTTCTCAGCATTCGATGTAATTTATTAGACCCGTACTTAATCATTTCATTTACCACACCCCCAGGCCCTGCAGATTTATTATTTTTGAGTGTTTTTATTGTCTTCTTTACTTCTTTATAGCTTAGTTCTATCTCTTTTATTTCCTTATTCTGTTCTTCTTCAGGGTTCTCTTCTTGGAATTCTTGTCTGTCTTCTGTTAGCAGCTTCTTATAATATTCTTGCTACTCGCTTTCTGGGATGTACTCTATATACGTCTTCTCTCTATTGTTAGTCCTTAATGCTTTAATTATTCTCCATGCTCTGTACTTCTAGTTCCTCCTATATACTGTTCTACATGTTCGCACGATTTTTCCCATCTCTCGTTCTTTTCTTTGTTTATCATCTTCCTGGTTTCTGCATTTTTTCTCTTTATATTTCTGTAGATCTTCTTCTGATTTTGTATTCAGCCATTTTTCCTATAGTCTTTTTTTCTCCTTTATAGATTCTTTGGAGATCCTAATTTTATGTTTCTCATTCTCGTTGCCTTCTTTACCTAATGCTTCTAGGGACGCCTGTTTGATGCATTCTTTTATGTGGTCATACATTTGTTGGAGGTTGTCGTAGTTAAATTCATTTAATTTTTGATCTAATCGTCGTCTATATAGGTCTCTTATCGTTTCGTCTTTCAGTTTAAGTGTATTTTGTATTTTATTTCTTTGTCTGCTTTTTCTGTTATCTCATTAGTATTTCTGTTTTCTTTATCTATTGTTTCTTTTTGCTTTATTGTCTTGTACCACGGTACTTTTATATTTGCTATTAATAGTCTATGGTCCGTTCCACATTCTGCCCCTCTCTTTACTCTTACGTCTTTTATATTGATAGTGGTATCGTTTTTAATTATAATGTAGTCTATTATTGATTTTAAGTTTCGTGTTTCTTGCATCCAAGTATATTTGTGGATATCTTTGTGTTTGTAGAATCCGTTTGTTATTTTGAGGCCGTTTAGTTCACACAGCTCTGTTAGTTTCTCTCCGTTGTCGTTAGTAATGTCTTCTCCGAATGGTCCTATGGTATTGTCCTTTGTTTTCCTTCCTATTCTTCCATTCAGTTCTCCCATTATTATTAATTCTTGGTTTTTCTTTACTTTTTGTGTTTCTGTTTCTAGTGTTTCCATGAAATTATCTTTTTCTCTTATAGTGCTGTCTTCTGTTGGGCCGTATACTCCTAATATTACCATGTCTTTTCCTAGCATTGTTATATTTAGTTTTATGATTCTTTCATTGATAGGTTCCCAAGATGTTATTTTCTTTTTCCACTTCTTTTTTACTAATATTCCAACTCCGGCCTTTGCTCTTTCTTCCTTCTTTACTCCACTCCAACAATGCATCACTTCATCTATTTCTTCTATTCCACTTCCCTTTTTCTTGGTCTCGCTTATTACTAAAATGTCTATGTTCATCTTCTTAAACACTTGTATGATTTCGATGTTCTTTGTCCTCCATACCTGTATATTCCAGGTGCCGAGAGCAGCTATTCTGTTTCGGGATTTCTTCGTTTGGCTGAGTTTTAAGCTTGGGTTAACAATTCGCTTTGAAGTAGAATTGCCCCCCCCCCCCCCCCGTATCCGATGGGGCTCCCTTCTTCGAAGGTGTGGATTGCCACCTGGGGATTTTTGCTTATCTTGTGATTTTTCATCCTACTTTTCAAAAACAACTAGCATTTCCCAGTTTAGGTTTTACGTGTGTTAGGGTGCTAACTCCTAACGCCACAACCCTCTTCCTTTATCCGGGCTTGGGACCGGCAACAGGCGGAGTTATATATATATATATATATATATATATATATATATATATATATGTATATATATATATATATATATATATATATATATATATATATATATATATATATGTATATATATATATATATATATATATATATATATATATATATATAATAATAATTTTTTTTGTTGAACCTTTTGTTTACATAAACTTGATTGGTTTTTCTTGGGTACTTAGGTTCTTTTGGAAAACACAAACTAGTTTATTTGACGTTTCGCCTTATTTTTTTTTAGGCATTTTCAAAAATCCTTTTTTTTTAATATTCATTCTAAACTTAGAAAACATAAGGTTAAAATCTTTTAAGTCAAATTACACTTTTAAAAACATATAGCATTTTTACGCACACTCGGACATTTAAAATATTACACCATAACAAAAATATAAAACAATTTACTAACGTGTATATACCCTGAAAGGCAACTATTTGTGTGTTTGTGAATTTTAAATTCTATATTTCTTTCAGCATATCGTGTCTCGTACTTTTTACTGATTTTTTTAAAATTTTATTATCTATAATGGGTGTCTTAACGAAAAAACTATTATTGATGTTAAGTATATATACCATTTTGTATTATTAAGAGGATATGCATGCCAGCATGTTTATTTTTTAATTAAATTTGTGTAGATATGACTGATTCCTTTTATGTCAGTCCTATCATTCACAGTGTTTTCATCTTTTTTTATTTCAATCATCTCTTTGATTTGTAGTTTGGCATAATTCTTAATTTGTCTCATTTGGATTTACAGGTACGTACTTTGAAAGACAACTAAATAATATAATTAATAAAACGCAAAAAAGTATCCTAAATTTGTCTTTGAAACAAACAACGAGGAACATTGTTGAGTTAAGTAGATTAATAGATCAAAAGGAGGAATATGTGAGCAACTATTTACCTAGTAGAGTCAAAACTAAATTTTTCGACTTAGAGCATAAAAAATATCAGTCACTTCATAACAAAATAAAATTAAAACAAATAAAAAAACTTGAAAATTTAATAATAAAAAAAAAATGATGTTTCCACTTCCAATGAAATAACAACAAATTGGATAGAAAATATATCCGACACGCCCATCCCTAACGAAATATCGAAGGTTTTGTCGTTTGGTCCAAATTTTGCTGTTGACATCACAAATGAAAAAAGTGTACCTGTAACCGAGTATATTGCGTCCATTGAGTCTGCAATACATGACAAACCAACGGATGAAAAAGATGGCATTAGAGCCGAAATAACTAACTTAATTACAAATCATAAAACCAAAATAAGACACAAAAATATACAAGTCAACCAATTACAACAAAATATTAAAAAACACTTACGTCGTACCAAACAATTTATCAAAGACAATCCCCAAATTATAGTTCTTAAACCTGATAAGACAAATAAAACCATTATAATGAACAAAACAGAATACGATGAAAAAATGGAAAATATATTAAATGATACAGATACTTATAAAAAAATAAATAGTGACCCAACAAATGTATATCAGAAGAAAAATAACGCTTTAATAAAGACATTACTGAATAAAAAAGAACTAGACGAAAGAAAAGCTAAAAATCTAATAATAAACAATGCTGTGACACCTAAAATTTATGGCTTACCCAAACTACACAAACAAGGTACCCCATTAAGACCCATTGTTTCATGTATACAATCGCCATTATACAAGTTAGCTAAATACTTAGCCAACTGTCTATCCAACATATCCGGTAAAAATGAACATTTTATTAAAGATTCTTTCGACTTTAAAACTTTCATCGACACAGTGAGAATCCCATCGAATTATAAACTTTTATCGTTTGATGTAACATCTTTATACACGAACATTCCAAATGAACTAGTTAAAACCGTTATTAATGAAAAATGGGATCTACTACAAGAACACACAACAATTTCAAAAAGAAATTTTCTGGACGCCATAGATCTCACATTGAACACCAACTATTTTCAATTTAAAAATAGATTTTATAAACAAATCGACGGTTGTGCCATGGGTTCCCCCATTTCATCAGTCATTGCTCAACTAGTAATGGAATACCTGGAAGAACAAGTCATTAAAAAAATAAAAGGTAACATATTGTTTTTCAAGAGATTCGTAGATGATTGTTTATTAGCAGCCCAAAATGATAAAATTACCGAAATTCTATACAAATTTAATAGCTTCCACAAAAAAATACAATTTACATCAGAAATTGAAAAGGATGATAAAATAAATTTTCTAGACCTGACTCTTATCAGAAAGCAAGATAAAATCCTTACAGAGTGGTACACAAAACCTTCTTGGTCAGGGAGATATTTGAATTTTTACTCTAGTCATGCAATGTCCCAGAAAATCAGCGTTATAGTGGGCCTAACAGACCGAGCAATAAAATTGACTTCCCCTGAACTAAGACCAGACGCGCTAAAAAAAAGTAAAAACTGTCTTAATACAAAACAATTTTAAAGAGAATGACATCAATCGAACAATAAAAAAGAGAATATACAAGTTTTATAATAACTCAAAAAACAACACCAAAAATAGTAAACAAAACTGTGATCAATTTTTACCACTTCCTTATACAAAAGAACTTTCTGAGAAGCTGAAATGGGTCTTGAAAAAATATAACATTATAGTTTGCCATAAAACTCAAAATAAACTAAGTTCATTATTTACAAACTTAAAAAGCCATATCCCCACAATGAATGAATCTAATGTTGTGTATGCAATACCGTGTGCGAATTGTCCGAAGAAATATATTGGCATGACTTCTCAGTTACTAAAAAACAGACTGAATGGACACAAATATACTAGAAATGCTTCCACTGCCCTCAGTAAACATGAAGCAGAAGAAAAACATGACTTTAAATTCAATGAAACCAAGGTCCTCTGCAAAGAGCGGAATTATGCCAAACTACAAATCAAAGAGATGATTGAAATAAAAAAAAGATGAAAACACTGTGAATGATAGGACTGACATAAAAGGAATCAGTCATATCTACACAAATTTAATTAAAAAATAAACATGCTGGCATGCATATCCTCTTAATAATACAAAATGGTATATATACTTAACATCAATAATAGTTTTTTCGTTAAGACACCCATTATAGATAATAAAATTTTAAAAAAATCAGTAAAAAGTACGAGACACGATATGCTGAAAGAAATATAGAATTTAAAATTCACAAACACACAAATAGTTGCCTTTCAGGGTATATACACGTTAGTAAATTGTTTTATATTTTTGTTATGGTGTAATATTTTAAATGTCCGAGTGTGCGTAAAAATGCTATATGTTTTTAAAAGTGTAATTTGACTTAAAAGATTTTAACCTTATGTTTTCTGAGTTTAGAATGAATATTAAAAAAATAAAGGATTTTTGAAAATGCCTAAAAAAAAATAAGGCGAAACGTCAAATAAACTAGTTTGTGTTTTCCAAAAGAACCTAAGTACCCAAGAAAAACCAATCAAGTTTATATATATGTATATATATATATATATATATATATATATATATATATATATATATATATATATATATATATATATATATAGTGGAAGACTGTGGCTTCAAAATGATGCTTGTCCAGCTCATTATACACGAGGTATGCGAAATTATTTGGACCATTTTGCAGCCTCCATAATCACTGAATTTAAATCCATTAGATTTTTTCTACTGGACTTGCATAAAGGAGAAAGTCTATGCACAACCAATAAATAACACAGGTATACACACACTACATGTAACAACAACTAAAATATCTTTTTTATTATTCTATTAGCTTTCAGTTAATGAATCAACCATCAGAAATAGCCTTGGACGTCACATTTTTATGTTTCAGTGCAATAGTTATTGTTTGTATACGATATAGCGATTCCTCAAAATATAGCCTAAAAGCTGTCTTACGGCACAACGGTATTATAAAACCATCAATACCAGTTGCTTATTCAGTGTTGATGAAAGAGACATACGCTAACATGGCTGCTATACTAAATGATGTTAAATACAAGGAGTCTAAGTGGCAAATATGTGCGGATTGGAAGGTAGTTGTTATGCTAATGGGACTACAAGGAGGTTACACGAAATACTGTCTTTGGGATAGTAGAGTAACCACAAAACACTTTTTGCAGAAAGTCTGGCCGAAGAGATCAGCTTACGATCCGGGGAATAAAAACTTAAACTCTTAAACATATCCTTAGTAGATCATGAGAAATTCTTTCTTTCTCCGTTGCACATCAAGCTCGAACTAATGCAGAATTTTGTGAAAGCCATAGATAGAGAAGGAAATGGGTTTGGCTAATTATCCAATCTTTTTCCTCGTCTGAGTGAAGATAAGACGAAAGAATGAATTTGTAGTGGTCCTGAAAAGAAAAGTCATTAACGACCTTAACTTCGAAAACATGCTCAACCCGAAAGAACTGGCAGCATGGAAATCGTTTGTGAAAGGAGTACGAGGTTTCCTGGGCAACAAAAAAGAAACTAACTACAAAACACTAATTATAAATTATCTGAAAGTCTATAAAGCCATGGGTTGCCGACTGTCTGAAAATTTACTTTCTTCATTTTCATATGGACTCTTTCACGGAGAAATTGGGGGCAGTAAGTGACGAGCAGGGTGAGAGATTCCATCAGGATATCAGAACCACTGCAACAAGATATCAAGGTCGCTGGGATATTGCAATGATGAGCGATTACTGCTGGTTCCTGAAGAGAGAAGATTTTACTCCATATAAGAGAAAGAAGTGGATGAAAAAATTACACCCAATCTAAGTTACAAAAGTGTCTTGTTATTCAATATTGATTAATATGTGCATGTTCGTAAATTGAACGAGATCCTATTTTCCTAATAACTTTCAACATCTTCTGCCACAGGAAGTGCAAACCGGATAAGAAAATCTTTTTTAAGAAGGTACCATGCTTGTATTTGATCTGGTGGCCGAAATTTGAACAGTTGCTTTAAGTTTTATTTGTGTTTTATTTAGTTTCAAAAAAATACCTACCACTTGAATTGAACAACTGTTTTCATTGAAAATGATAATAAATTGAATAAAACAAGTATAACATGTATGTATAAATGTAAAACATAGTAAATATAATTCCATTTTAGAAACTATACTAAATTAGCAATTTTTTTTTAAATAACTGGCCAGGTTAGCTTGATACATTTTTTTAGAGTATGAAGAGTTAAAGAAAGCTAATTAAAATGTTTTTACTTATGATACTTGCATAAATGTTTTTTTTTTCCACAGGTTTAGCACGATTAGTTTTACTTTGAACTATGATCAACAGCAAGGTTAATCACGATTACGTAACAACAATTAGAATCTTAGAATTCGGAAATTTGTAGTAGATTTTTAAGAAACTCATAAAAGTGTCAATATCTCGAAATTTAATGATTTTTCACTAAGGTCATATTTACATATTCTGGTGAGTTATGAGCTGGCCTATCAGTCTTCGAAGGGAATACGTTCGTTTTTGGGACAATTTATTACAGTTTGCTAGCATAGTACATAAGACATTTTCCTAAACATCCAGCCTTTTTTTATTAAAAAAAAAACGGTTCATAAATATTTCTTTATTTGTTTTAACTATCCAAACACAATTTATTTTAAAACTATTCGTAATTTGTATTGATGATAAATATAAAGAGATAACATGTTACTAAAAATAATGTTTGGCTATTTAAGGCGGTTATACTTTTTTGGGTTAAATTTAATTAAATGGTGAATATTCCATTGTCCCCATTAATAAAATATCAGGGTTATTTTCTACCAATTACTACGCTTTACTTTATGATAAAAGTATCAAAGTAAATAACGCTAATAATGAGTAAAAATCAAATCTATTGTGACCAGAATGACTAGGTTTCTCAAGGTTAATTTTCTGTTTACTTATACAACGACAACGGCATATTTTTAGTCTAAAAAAACATACGTTTATATAAATAAATATTCAGCCATTGTTTATCAGTAATATGACACCCTCTAAGACTGAGATTTATAAAATGCTACATCTGATCCCAATTGTTATACGGAGTCGAAATATGGACACTGACAGCATCACAAAGAAAATCGAAAGCATTCGAATTCTGGACATCCTGACACATGCTAAAAATGTCGTGGACAGCCAGAATTACCAACGAGGAAGTGCCAAGGAGGATAGACCGCGAAAGAAAACTATAATATATATATATATATATATATATATATATATATATATATATATATATATATATATATATATATATATATATATATATATATAATTAAAATTCGCAAACCGGCCTATTGGGGGTCATTTGTTACGTAATGAAAAACATTCATTATTACAAACAATAATGCAAGGAAGAATTAACGGTAGAAGGACCGATAAGAGAAGAAAGAAGTGATCGCTCAGAAACATCAAAGAATGGTCGAATATCGGAGTGGAAGAATTATCTCAGGTTGCAAAGTAAAGTTCGTTAATAGGGTGGTTGAGTGTTGTGGTGGTGGTTGTTGAGTTTTGATTTCGAAGACTCTCGCTGGTTAATTTTTTTCTCCGTGCGTATCGTTTGAGCAGCAGTTTATTCTTTGGATTAAGTTTACCTTTCTTACTTATTGTGATATTATTAATCCATCTCAGACGTATCGGCTACCATCATCAACCACGTCGAAGCTTAAAGTGTTAGTAGATACATTATTTTTCGGAGCGGTTCGAAATATAGGGTTTTATTGTTCATTTTGCGAAAATTATTTGAACCTCTTCATCATGCTACCGCAAACTAAAGAATTGTGTTGTATAAAGAATAGTGTATTCACCGTTCAGTCAACAGGTAACTATTCAACAGGAAATCAAAATCCTTAGAAGGCGTAAAAACTTCAAAAGCTGGCATTTTCTTACTCCTGAAGAAGTTATCAAACTATAACGAAATATTGAGTATTAAAGAAGAAAAGAGCCCCAGAATGATTCCCAATAATCAAACACGCATATATATATATATATATATATATATATATATATATATATATATATATATATATATATATATATATGTATATATATATATATATATATATATATATATATATATATATATATATATATATATATATATATATGTCTATACTTTTTACAATTTTTGGATATTAATGTTTGCAAATTAAAAGACTTGTTTTATATATATATATATATATATATATATATATATATATATATATATATATATATATTTATATATATTTCTGTCAAGACATTTCAACAACAATCAGGTTTTTACTCTACAATAAAGACATTTTCTTGTTTTTTTTTTCTTTTTTGGTTTTTACATTGACAATATATATATATATATATATATATATATATATATATATATATATATATATATATATATATATATATATATAAGACGTAGGCTGAAAGTTTTTGGTCTGACACATAGATGTCATTTTTTTCAAAAAAATCTATATGATTTTTAGGAAGTACCTACCTTCAAACGATACGTGTCAAAGTTTCATAAAATTTCGACGATTAGTTTACAAGTTACAGTGGCTTTAGTGACGCTACTTTTGATATTTTTAAAATAACGGAAAAAAAAAACGAATTTCGTATATTGATTAAACACTGTGATGGGAAAAACACCGTTCCGGCAAAGCAATGGCTTCATAAGTGTTACGGAAACTCGGCCTCTGGAAAATCACTCATCATTTACTGGTATGCTGAATTCAAACGCGGTCGTACAGACACAAATGATGCTGAACGCTCTGGACGCCCAAATGAGGTGGTTACACCGGAAAACATCAAAAAAATCCACAAAATTGTATTGGATGGACGTAAAGTGAAATTGTGTGAAATAGTTGACACCCTAAAGATATTAAAAGAATATGTTGGTCATATTTTGCGTAAACATTTGGGCATGATAAAGTTCTGTTCGAAATGGCTACCGCGTTTGCTCACAGTGGACAAAAAATAACAACGTGTTGATGATTCTGAGCGCTGTTTGGACCTGTTTAAGCTCAATAAAAAGGATTTTTTCATGCGATATGTGACAATAGATGAAACCTGGATCCACCATTATATACCGGAATCAAATCGGCAGTCAGCTGAATGGACAGCAGCCGGTAAAAACCGCCCGAAGCAACCAAAGACACAACAGTCGGCTGGGAAGGTTTTGGGCTCGGCATTTTGGGGTGCGCATGGAATAATTTTCATCGACTGTGTTGAGAAGGGAAAAACCATCAATAGCGAATATTATATAAAGTTATTGGTGACCTCCAAAAAATGCTCACGGGAAAGAGATTTGGCTCCAACGAAGTTGAGGCATAGTTTGAAGGCAAATACAAATCCTTTTATAAGAAAGGTATAGAAATGTTAGAAAACTGTTGGATTGATTGTATTTCTCTTGAAGGAGACTATGTTGATGAATAAAGTCGAAAAAAAAAATGTGTTTTAAGTAGCTAGACCAAAAACTTTTCAGCTTACGTGTTTTAAACAGTTTTGGACTTGTGCAAGAGGGAATGATTGGGCTAATAGGGGTAGAATGGCGATTTGAGTATTTTCATGAAAAGTGTCGAATGAATGTAGCTCATTAAATTCCTTCCAAAGCGGTGCATGTTAGGAATTCATGTCGCGCTAATACTTCACATCCGAATGAAGTTCAGCTTGTCACTCCTCGTACAACCCTTTTAAAGCAGTCCTTTATATAGATAACTTCACCCCCTTCGGAATGATTTGCCAATGGCTGTGTTTCCAACCGAGTAAAATTTACAGTGATCTAGATCAACTTGAATCGCTTTATTCTACACATGCGTCGCTCTCATAGCGCTTCATAAAGTTCCTTGCAGTACGTGGCTATACCCATAAAAAACAATAATAACAATGGAGTTTATGAGAAAACGTACAAATTTCTCGGAGCGGAAATATTATATTGAATAGAAATTTCTGTTCAAAAATTATAATATTCGGTATTAAAATAATACCTTTAATGGCCGCAGAATGTAAAACTTTATAGTCCAGCCATTTTCTTGTAATAATAACATAAAAAAAAATAAATTCAATTTAAGTCAGCTACCAAGTGAGTGTTTGGTCAGCCGTCTCCGAGTTCTCGGCGGGTAAGGACGGGGGACTTCGTGAACCTCTGTTTCGTCTCTTGTACAAGTAGCGACGCATCGCTCAGTGGAATAAAGATAGGTGATAAAGTTTTGTGTGAAATTCGGCAAGTCCGCAGTGGAAACTTTTCCAGTGGTTTACCAGGCCTTCGGGGATGAATGTTTATCACAAAAGCAAGTCTATAGGTATCAAGGGCCGTGAAGAAGTCGACGATGAAACCCGAGCTGGACGCTCGTTAACTTCCTGAAACGAAGAAAATGTGACTCGTGTGAAAGAACTTTTGCAAACAGATCGTCGAATGAGTGTTCGTTTAGTGGTCGACATGTTAAATATTCCAAAAACTATCGTCATCAGACATCAGCAGCGATTAAAAACTTCACCATGACATCCCGCCAGCCCACATTGCCAGCTACCTGGCCAGATCTAACGTAGCAACGCTTCCCCAGCCACCCTACAGTCCTGTCGTGGCTCCCCCAGGCTTCTTTTTGTTTCCTCGTTTAAAATCTCCCCTGAAAGGACATCATCAGAACGACGTGAAAGCAGATCGTATAATGGCCTTAAAGGCATTTCCTGAACACGCCTTCCAGAACGCCTTTGCAGCTTGAAAATCGCGTTGTCAAAAATCTATCAACGCAAGAGAGACTATTTTGAAGAATTTTAGTGTATTATACCGATCTGGTCATTTTAATTTTTATAATCGACTTTCCGGATGGACCATGTATATATAATAATTTATTTTAAATATTAGCATTTTTATCTGCATAAAATCTTGGCTAAAGAGGCTCTCGTTAATAGTCAAGGTTAATAAAAAAATCTGTACTAGTATAATACCCTCTAAATATAACTAGAAGTTCACAACGGCCATTTCCTTAACAAACTAAAGATATTTCAGTTCCTTTAAAATTGAAAACAATATCCGTGACTAATTTTTCCCCATAAATACTAACTAATTAACTTTCATGCGAAGCAAAAACCTTTTTTTTTCGAGAAAGATAACAACACTTCGGTTTAATGAGCTATACATCAAAGAACGAACGGCTAGAAATTGTACACGCGGTCCTAAAGTTACAAAGCATTTGACAAACTGACACCTTATTAACTGGTGTGATGTGTGTTGAGATGAGCAAAAATATAATTAAATATGTGAATAGTTAAAGACTAGAGAATCTATTTAAATATATATATATATATATATATATATATATATATATATATATATATATATATATATATACCAGGTGTACAAGTATGAAATGCGGATTTCAGACTACAGATGGTGCACCAATGCAGATTCTGCTATAAAGATTTGACATTGCGCCATTTTGTTGTGTCATCAACAAGTGTCAGACGCGCACGAGTGATAAATTGGAAAAGTGTGTGCATAGTGTTGTGTTGTTGTGTTCAATACGTCGAAATTTATACCGAACAAAGAGCATTCGCGGACAGCATTAATTTTTTGTTTTCTTTTCAAGAAAACGGCTGTTGAATCATACCGATTACTTCGAGAAGTTTATGGTGAACATGCTCCATCGCAAGATACGTGTGAACGATGGTTTCGGCGTTTAAAAAGTGGTGACTTCGATGTTGCAGACAAGGAACGTCGATGTGGAATTGCAAGCATTGTTAGACGAAGATGATTCGCAAACACAAAAACAACTCGTCGAGCAATTGGGCGTTAGTCAACAAGCTGTTTCCAGTCGGCTACGAGAGATGGGAAAGATTCAGAAGCCACTAGATGGGTACCACATGAGTTGAACGACAGGCAAATGGAAAAGCGCAAAAACACGTGTAACATTTTGCTCGCTCGGTACAAAAAGACGTTGTTTTTTTGCATCGTATAGTTACAGGCGATAAAAAGTGGATTTATTTTGAGAATCTCAAGCGCAAAAAGTCATGGGTAGACCCAGGCGCATCATTCACATCGACCGCAAGACCGAATCGCTTTGGCAGAAAGACGATGCTCTGTGTTTGGTGGGACTAGAGGGGCGTGGTCTGTTATGAGCTGTTAAAACCTGGCGAAACGGTTAATACTAAACCAACAACAATTGACCGATTTGAAACGTTCGCTGCTTGAAAAAAAGGCCAGAATACCGAAAGTGGCAACACAAAGTCATTTTTCTTCATGCCAATGCTCCATCACATACAGCAAAACCAGTTCGCGATACGTTGGAAGCACTCAGCTGGGAAGTTCTATCCCATGCGGCTTACTCACCAGACTTGGCTCCTTCCGATTACCACTTGTTTGCATCGATGGGTCCCGCACTTGCTAAGCAGCGCTTTGGTTCGTATAAAGATGTGAGAAAATGGTTCGATGAATGGTTCGCAGCAAAAGGGGAAGATTTTTACTGGTGTGGTATTCACAAATTGCTCGAAAGATGGGAAAAAATGTATAACGAGCGATGGAGTATACTTTTTATCATTCTTCCAAATTTAACATTTTTTTTTAGAAAAAAAATCCGCATTTCATACTTGTACACCTGATATATATATATATATATATATATATATATATATATATATATATATATATATATATATATATATATATATATATATATATATATGTATATATATATATATATATATATATATATATATGTATATATATATATATATATATATATATATATATATATATATATATATATATATATATATATTTTTTTTATTGATCTAGCACACGTGCTGCAGGGAAGTCCCTAAAGCGCTCCAGGAGCGGCACGAGTGCGGAAAAAGCGATTCACGTTGTTCTTGAATCGCTGTAAATTGTACTCGGTGGGAAACACAGCGCTGGGCAAATTATTCCAAAGGGATGACGTTCTCCATATAAAAGATTGCTTGAAAAGCGTCGTACGCGGAGTAACAAGCTGAACCTCATATGGATGCGAAGCACCAGCGCGACGTGTATTTCTAACATGCACCCGCTTTGGGAGAAATTAAGCGGGCTACATCCTTCGAACACTTTCCATGAAAATACTTGTAGAACAGACTCAAGTCGCCAACCGTTCTTCGATGTTCCAGCGAATCAAGGCCGCCGGTCAATTCCGGGTCCCCAATCAGACGGACCGCTCTTCTCTGAACAGAATCCAATAAATGCAGTGTATGTTTGGGAGCGGAGCCCCAAACGTGGGAGCAGTATTCCATAGTTGGTCGAATTTGGGCTTTGTAAAGAATTAATAGTTGCTGTGGGGTGTAAAGCTTTCTGGTTCTAAATAATATTCCCAATTTTTGAGAAGCTCTCCTTGCTATGCCCGCAACATGTTCATGCCAAGACATATTTGCTCCCAAACTAACGCCCAACAAATTGAGCGACGATGCTAGGGGAATGGAGTGCCCCGACATAACTATGTCGGGTTCAGCAACGTTAACTTTTTTAGAAAAAACTGCCGCTTGGGTTTTTGTAGCGTTAAATTCCACTTGGTTACTGTCACCCCAAGATAGAATTTCTTCCAGGTCTTTGTTAAGTTGAACGACCTCCTGCTGTCTGCGGATATTCGCCTGAGCAGCCGATGTCCGAGCGTTCAAGGTGAATGAAGAGACAAGCGTACTGTCATCTGCAAAGCTATAGATTGGATTCCCGGTCTTTTCCAGCAGATCGTTAATGTAAATGAGAAAGAGAGTAGGAGACAGTATGGAGCCCTGGGGCACACCGGCGTTGATAGTGAGGGTGTTAGAAAGAAATCCGTCGACCGCCACTCATAAAGAACGCTCTCTGAGGAAACATGAGAGCCACAAACAGAACCTTTCAGACATACCATAAGAGCGCAACTTAGCCAACAGTCCATCGTGCCAAACACGGTCGAATGCCTTGGATATGTCAAGAGCAACCGCTCGAGATTCTCCAAAGTGTTCAATTGCGTTGTTCCAAACATGTGTTACATAAGTCAGAAGATCTCCTGTTGATCTATGTTTACGAAAACCATATTGATGATCGCTAATAATATTGAATCGTTCAAGATATTTTAGAAGATGCTCATTGATAACCTTTTCCATGACTTTCGATATTATTGAAAGCAGTGCAACTGGTCGGTAGTTATTTGGGCAAGGTCTTCTTACCTTTTTTAGGTATTGGCTGAACCGTGGCACATTTCCAGCAGGACGGAAATATTCCCTTTCTGTAGGATAGGTTAAAAAGTCTACAGAAAACTGGTGTTAGTTCCCTTGCACAGTTTTTGAGAACTATGGCAGGTATTCCGTCAGCGCCAGAAGCCTTCCCGGTGTCTAGCTTCATTAAAATACGCTTTATGATGCGCTGTCTGAAGACAACATCGGGCATCCTTGACTGCAATATGGGAATAGTAGGTGGTGTTTTTCCTTGGAAATCGACAGTAGAATGTGAAGCAAAGAGTTCAGCCAACAAGTTCGCTCTCTCAACAGGTGTGGTTGCAATGGAATTATCTGGCCGTGTGAGTGGTGGGTATCGTGGATTTGGTAAAGTTTTGACTAACTGCCTTAGCGACTGCCCAAAAGGACCTGGAATTGTTGGGAAAAAGCGAGAAGTTTGTTTTTCTAATTCGTTGATTGTGTGCCTCCTTGGTTTCGTCGATAATTCCCTTGCATCTGTTCCGGGCATGAACAAAGATGTTTCGATTTAAGGTGTTAGGATTTTCACGCCATTGTCGGTAGGGTATATATATATATATATATATATATATATATATATATATATATATATATATATATATATATATATACCATATATATATATATATATATATATATATATATATATATATATATATATATACACATATATATATGACACCCGGTCGTTTGTTGCATTCCGAGTGGAGTTCTGCAGGCGTTTCATCAAAAATTTCATTTGGCATTTTCAATGCTTTATGGTTGCAGGTTGACTTTGAACTTAATCATCATCCAGCCTCTCTCGTCCACTGCTGGACATAGGCCTCCTCCTAGTCCTTCCAGTCCCTTCGATGTTGTGCTTTCGATATCCAGTTCTCTTTAGGTCGTCCGTCTATCGGCTAGGTGGTCTGCCTCTACTTATTTTGTCTTGCCTCGGTCTCCACTCAACAATTCTCTTCGGCCATTTATTGTCCGTCAGGTGCGCCACGTGACCGGTCCACCTCCAGTTCAGCTCCATAATACGTTGTATAATATCTACTATCGTTGTACGATCTTTAATGATTCTGTTTGGGATTCTATCTCTTCTTGTAACGCCTAGCATTGACCATTCCATTGTAAACTGTGCTACTTTTAATCTCTGTGTTGTCTTCCTTCTCAGTGTTAGAGTTTCAGCTCCGTATGTCATAACTACTTACACATTGCTCAAATATTTTTTTATTTTAGACTTAAAGGTATATCGTTGTTCGTGAACGTATCACGTAGTTTTCCCAAAGCTCCTCACCCCAAGCCAATTCTTCTCTGGATCTCGCATGTTTGATTGTCTGCGTCCAATCTTATTTTGTGCCCCAAATACTAATAGTCGCCAACTTGCTGTATAATTTGTCCAGATGTGTTTATCTTTTCACTTAATACCAGATTAGTCATGAGTTTGGTCTTTTCCATGTTTAGTTCTAGTTTAGTTCTTCCTACAGCCCGTTTTAGTTCCATCATTTTTCTGCATTCTCATAACGCTGCCATTATTGCTGGTAGTTCAATGGTATCGAACGCTTTTCGAAAATCAATAAAAACTAATACCAATGGTTTATTATATTCTATGACTTTTTCGATGAATATTTTTTAGGTGATCATTTGGACCAAAGCCAGTTCGGAACTCAGCTTACTCCCGCATTTGATAGAAATCTAATTTAGTTTTTGGGCGTATTGAAATTATTTTCATGAAAAGGTGAGAAAGTAAGTTGACCCGTAATTTGAAATATCAGTGATGTCACTATTTTTGTGTAAAAGAATCATGATTGAGCTGTTCCAAGCTTGAGGGGTGGTTGCATTATGTATAAATAAGTTAAATAATAGTGTTTAACAGTTTGTCTCCTAATTTCACGACTTCTGTTACAACTCCATCTTCGCCAGATCCAGATGATTAAGCGATAATACATATTGGCATATCAGGGTGATCTAAATGGAAGAATAGGAAGGAAAGAACACGATAAAGTGGTAGGAAAATATGGCGAAGAAGTTACTAACGACAACGGAAGAAAAATTATAGAGATATGTGAACAAAACAACCTTACAATATTAAACGGACACTACCAGCATAGAGATATTCATAAATATACGTGAAGACAAACAACAAGAGATTTAAAAAGTATTATCGACTATATGATAATACGACAGAGGTCTAGATTGAACTTCCTAGATGTAAGAGTCCAAAGAGGGGCTTCATGTGGCAGCGATCACTACCTTGTGAAAGGAAAGATAACCTCACGAACAACACGGGAAAGCAAACTGGAAGATACAAGTACACAGCACACAACAAATGAAACAACAATAAGATATAATACAAACAGCTTACAAAATGAAAGTATAAGAAATCTATAAAAGAGTAGACTGGACCAAAAGACACAACAGACGGGATTTGTTAATATAGAAGAAAAATATAAGTATATGAAGGAATGCCTACACGCAGCTGCATTGGAAGCATTAGGGTACCAAGAGAAAAGGGAAAAACAGCAAAAAAACCATATTGGTGGGATGAAGAAATTAAATACGAAATTGAAGAAAAACGGAAAAGCTATCACAAATACTTAAGTTCAAAGAGCACAAACGACAAATTAAAATACAAAGAATCCCAAGCTAGAGTACGCAAAATGATTAGTGACAAAAAGAACAACCAATGGAAGACATGCTCAAGACTCAACACTTACATAGGAGGAAGGGAAAACACAGAAAGCTGGAGACTTCTTAAAAATATGAGAACAGAACGGAAAAGAGAAATCTTCTCACCAATAACACCAGAAAAATGGAATCAATACTTTACAAATATGCTAACAGACCAGAGTTTAAAAGTACTCAACATGGAAACCCAAATATAGTTATACGAGGATCCCCAATAAGAATAACAACATCAGAAGTTAAAGTAAGTAAAACGCTAAAAAATGGTAGAGCACCAGGACCAGGAAAGATCCCAGGAGAGATAGTAAAATACGGAAATGAAAAGCTATTTGGCGCTTTGAGGAACTTATTCCAAAGATGCATTAATACATCAGAAGTACCTGAGGAATGAAAAAACATCATACATATCAACAATTCATAAGAAAGGAGACAAAAATAATTGCGATAACTATCGGGGAATAACGGTTACAGGATCTATTAGCAGAATATACGGAAAAATACTTAAAAAATAGAATAGAAACGGAATACGCGGACGTGGAAGCTGAAGAACAGGCAGGCTTTAGAGCAGGAAGATCCATAATAGACCATCTCTTCTCACTGACACAAATCCTAGAAAAGAAAACCGCATTTGATCAGGAAGTCCATGTCTTGTTTGTTGATTTAAAAAAGGGCGACGACAGCGTGCCCCTAGTGAGATTGTGGGAAACACTACAACAGAGTAATGTAAGCACCGAAATAATTAAAGCCGTAAAATTCTTATACCAAGACGCAAGAAGTAGAGTGAAAACCAAATATGGTATAACAACAGGGTTCCAGGTCACAAAGGGTCTCAAACAGGGCTGCTATATATCCCCAACGCTATTTAAAATCTATTTGGAGAGTGCACTGAAGAACTGGAATGTATGGGATTACCACTGGATGACGATATTACATTGTACACGCTATCATTCGCGGACGACCAGGTAGTAGTCGCTCAGGACATCGATGATATGGAATACATGACATGAAAACTTATATGAAAAATGGGGCCTAGAAGTCAATATTAAAAAGACCGAGTACATGTGCGTCGGAGGACAACAGCAGGACTTGAAACTGGCCACGGAACACACCATCAAACACTGTGCCAGTTATAAGTATTTGGGAACGAGAATATCTAGGGATGGAATACTGGAAGAAGCAATATTCGAGAGGAATACCCAAGGAAGAAAAGCGATAGCAATGCTTAATAGTATACTATGGGACAAACACATAACCATTGAAAATAAGAAGAGAATTTACAACTCAATAGTGAAAAGTATAATAACTTACAGCTCCCAGGTGTGGCCATTGAAGGAAAGAACAGAAAAAATACTCAAAGCTACAGAAATGGATTTCTGGAGACGAGCAGTCAGAAAATCCAGAAAAGACCGCATACCAAATGACATGATAAGACGAGCCTTAGAAATAAAGCACGATATAGTGGATGAAATCAGAACCAGAACAGTTAGTATGGTACGGACATGTAGAGAGAATGTCACAAGACCGATTACCTAAAAAGATCTTAAATTGGAACCCTCATGGAAGAAGAAAGCGAGGAAGACCACGCCAAAGCTGGAGAGCAGGAATCAACGAGGAAGTACTAGAGAGAGATCTGGAGGAGGAGGGATGGAGAAACCGGGAGGAGTGGAAATTAGGCATCGGAAGACGGAAGACGTTTATAAAACCGATTGATATATATATATATATATATATATATATATATATATATATATATATATATATATATTATATATATATATATATATATATATATATATATATATATATATATATTTATATATATATATATATATATATATATATATATATATATATATATATATATATATATATATATATATATATATATATATATATTTTACATATCAGTTAGTAATGATGGCCTGCCCTGCTTAATTTCAATAGGAAATATTGTACCTAAGTCACATATTTGAATTAGTTGTTTTTTGCTATCTGCCAAACCTAAAAGTGTTTTATATTTTTTTTTTAAATAGAGAACGCACCTTTTTATCAAATATAACTTAACTTATGTTTACATGTTTTAAACAATATTATCGTTTTTTATAAAATAAAAATAATCGTTATCGTATTATACATTTGCAATATTGGCAAACAGTGTGGTCACACCCAGAGATTATATTTTAAAAACTCATCACTGCCAGTTAATGTTTTTAAATACCAAAAACAATTTGCGATATTTACGGTGATAAGAACCCTAACAAAAATAATATTTAAACAAATTTTAAGCGATTCCCAAAAAATCAGGTTAAACTTATCGCAAAACTTGTGAACTATTTATCTGTTATTGATTTAATACTTTACAATGAATAACGAAAGGGCAATGTTAGTTTTCAATATTTATATATTTACATACCAAATATTTGTTCGGAACATATAATGGGAAAGTGTGGTATTACAAATATGGATGTAAAATTAGTTGTAATAGCTTAAAATACTTTGTACGGTAATAAATGGTAATAAAAGTATTTTTTTTTTAATTTCTCGGCAAACTAAGTGGGTGTAAATGTTGCATAACTACTATTATTACTATTAAGCAAACAGAAGATTTATCTGAAAAGTAAAGAGTGTAAAATAAAACTTATTTACCGGAACTTTCTAGTATAGCCGATGAGTCAAGACGTACACATTCATTAAATGTTATACTATATACAATTGCCAAATATTTAGTAGACTGTTATGGTCCAAATTGGCCTTTGAGAAAATCTCTTTTGATTTTTATCGTCTTTGATAGAGATAAATTGCTATAAATTAAATTGTATATTAAATTATTTTAAATTAAAATTATAAATGGAAATATCTGATAAAGTTTTAAAAAGGGCGCAATGTCGATTGATGGAAAACTGAACATTTT
The DNA here is from genome assembly GCA_019049505.1 of Pachyrhynchus sulphureomaculatus. Classification (NCBI taxonomy): domain Eukaryota; kingdom Metazoa; phylum Arthropoda; class Insecta; order Coleoptera; family Curculionidae; genus Pachyrhynchus; species Pachyrhynchus sulphureomaculatus. The sequence goes on from CM032454.1 coordinate 182,751,439, forward strand.
TGCGTAAGTCTGGTGGCGGAGAGAAATAACTAAAGTCGTTTTTCTGAAGTCAAAACATGTGCACTTTTTAAAATAATAACTAATAATAATAAATAAATAATCGGTCAAGTGCAAGTTGAACTTGCGCAATTAATGTTCCGTACGTTGATTGCTTTTAAAATAAAAAACAAATTCTAGGGAGGTATAAAATGATCAGTGACTCCACAAAACACACCCCAAATGAGTTTTCAACAAAGTTTGTTTCCAATCATTACTGAAAAACTGATGACTTTGAAATTTTTGTTTTTTTTTATATACTAGATAAATTATTAAAGGTAATGCACTCGTGATAATTTTCGTTCAATCTACACGCAGTGGAGAATATTCCAGAATTTTTTGAATATATATATATATATATATATATATATATATATATATATATATATATATATATATAAAATATATATATATATATATGATAACTGTGTGTCTCGGGTTTCCCGCTTTCCCGCGTAGGCTGGGTATCCTGAGAAGGATTGTTTAACAGCTGACGTTTCAATGGGATCTCACCCATCTTTTTCAAAGCTTACGTGATGGAATCTCGAAGTAGACTGTCTACTTCGACAGTCTACTTCGAGATTCCATCACGTAAGCTTTGAAAACGATGGGTGAGATCCCACTGAAACGTCAGCTGTTAAACAATCCGTCTCAGGATATCCAGCCTACACGGGAAACCCGAAACACACAGTTATCATATTTCACCCGTGAAAACATCCGTCAAAACATATATATATATATATATATATATATATATATATATATATATATATATATATATATATATATATATATGTATATATATATATATATATATATATATATATATATATATATATATATATATATATATATATATATGTATACACCACACTCGATGATCTATTAAAAAAATTTGTTTTTCACTTCCGATTTCACCACCCCAAACTAACCCCTTGAGTCAAAATTTAATTTTCAAAACTACACGGCTCTGATGAGTCCATCAATTCCTATATTATTACCAAATTTCAACTTTCTATGACAAATAGTTTCGGATAAAATCGGGTGTGACAGATAGACAGACAGACAGACACCGAAGTCATCTTATAAGTGTTCCGTACGGAACACTAAAAATTACTCAGCTTCGAACGCTAGTTTGCGTCGAATTACAAGGTAAGAAAGATAATTCGAGGATTATATCTTATTCATCTCGAGTCTCAAGATGAAATGCGACCAGACGATCTATTACCGTCGGTTCTGTAAGATTAAGTCAATTTAACAACGTGGGAATGGAAATCGTTAGGCAACCAGTCATATTTTTAAGACATGTAGGCACCCGATTTTTCCTTCAGATGTCAAATTATCGTTGTTCATTAAAATAGGATATATCTGTTAATTTATCTAAAAAAATCAAGTTTTCCGATTTATTCTCACTGAAAAAACACGAAGGAAATCATGTAATAGTTGTAATGTAAACAAAAACAACGAAATGAAAAGTGAAATAATTTCCATTTGAAAAATCGTTTAAAACGAACCAATCAGGTATTTTCATTTATAATTTTAATTTAAAATAACTTAATACATAATTCAATTTATACCAATTCATCTCTATCAAAGACGATAAAAATCAAAAGAGAGAAGGATTTTCTCAAAGGCAAATATGGACTATAACAAGACATTTGGCGATAATGAATTCCCTATGCTGTGTGTATGAACACATAACATAAGGCGTCCGTGAACTGGAATTTGTAGAGACCCTTCCCTGACGAAACTCAAAAGCCATGATCAAACCTTTATAAGAGCGCAGCTCAGTTAACAATTAGTCATGCCAAACACGGTCGATTACCTTGGAAATATCAAGAGCAACCGCTCGCTCGAGATTCTCCAAAAGATTCAATTACGTTGTTCCAAACATGTGTTACATAAGTAGAAGATCTCCTGTTGATCTTTGCGTACGAAAGCCATATTCATGGTCACTAATAATATTCAGTCCTTCAAGATATTTCAAATAATGCCAATTGATAGCTTTTTTAATTACTTTCAGTATTAGTAGAAGCAGCGGGACTGGCCACAAAACACAAAATTAAGATCGTCACGGAAAAGATCGAGATAGTGGAAGAGCATATATACTTGGGACATAAAATTAGATTGGATAAGGACAATCAAACAGCGGAAATACCGAATTGGTCTCAGCTGGACTGCATTTTAAAATTTGGGATTCATTCTAAAAAAACAGACATATCCCCTTGACCTTAAAAAGAAAAGTATACGAGAGTTGCATACTTCCAGTAAGTACATATGGGCCCTTACAAAAAATAGTCCTTGTCGACTGCAATGTACTCAATGGGTCATAGAAAGACAGATGCTAGGTGTTAATTTACGAGAAGACATTAAAAGCGAGGATATAAGATGAACAACAAGAATTACAAATATCAGCGAAACAGGCACAACTAAAATGGCAATGGGTGGGGCATGTGGCTAAAACGAATAATGGTAGATGGACAACAAAATTACTTAAATGGAGACCTCGGGAGAGCAGACGAAGTGTCGAAAGACCAATGAAAAGATGGACTGATGATATCAGGTTTATAGCGGGCAGTAGGTGGCTTCATTTTACACAGGATAGAGAAAATTGGAAGAAACTTGAAGAGGCCTATCTCCTGCAAAGGAGAAGCAGGGACTTATGAAGAAGAAGAAAAGTGCGACTGGCCGGTAGTCATTTCGCAAGGTATCTGAACTCTAGCGCATTTCAAATACGAATTAAGTATTCCTTTTCTGAAGGATAGGTCAAAAACTTTATAGAAAACTGGTGTTAGTTCGCTAGCGCATTTCTTCAGTACTATGGCACGTATTTCATCAGCGCCAGAAGCTATGTTGGTATCTAGCTTCGTTAAAATACATTTTATGACCCGTGATCTGCAGAAAATATTGGATATCTTGAAATACAGAAAGGGAGTAATGGGTGGTGTTTTTTTTCCCTGGAAACTAACAGCAGAGTGTAAACCAAAGAGTTCAGCTAACAAGTAGGTTTTTGCAACTGGTGTTGTCGAAATGGTATACTACATTTAGTGAAATTTTGACTAATAGCCTTAACGACCGACTGAAAAGACCTGAAATTGTGGGGATAGGCAAGAATCTTGTTTTTAATTTTATGATTCTGTGCCTCCTTTTCCGGTACTAATAAAAATGTTACGATTTATGACGTTAGGATTTTCACGCCATCTCGAGTTTTTGCACTTGATATATCCAAGGCATTCCATCCTGCTTGGTACGATGGATTGTTGGTTAAGCTACGCTCTTACGGTGCATCTGAAAAGTTCTATTTATGGCTCTCATGTTTCGTCAGAGAGGGTGCTTTACGAGTGGCAGACGACGGATTTCTTTGTAACACTTACTGTCTGTACTCTCTTTCTCATTTGCAATAACGATCTGTTGGAAAGGGGCAGGAATCCAATCTACAGCTTTGCAGATAACGGTACATTTATTTCTTCTTTTTTTTTTATGGGTCTAGCACACGTGCTACAGGGAAATCCCTAAAGCGCTACAGGAGCGACACGTGTGCGGAGAAAGCGATTCACGTTGTTCTTGAATCGCTGTAGATTGTACTCGATGGGAAACACAGTCCTGGGCAAACTATTCCAAAGGTCTGATGTTCTCCATATAAAAGACTGCTTGAAAAGCGTTGTACGAGGAGTAACAAGCTGAACCTCATATGAATGTGAAGTATTAGCGCGACGTGTACTCCTAACATGCACCGCTCTAGGAGGAATTAAGCGGGCCACATCCTTCGAACACTTTCCAAGAAAGTACTTGTAGAATAGGCTCAAGTCGCCAACCGTTCTTCGATGTTTCAGCGAATCAAGGCCGTCGGTCAGTTCCGGATGTCCAATCAGACGAACAGCTCTTCTCTGGATAGAATCCAACAAATGCAGTGTATGTTTTGGAGCGGAGCTCCAAACATGGGAGCAGTATTCCATAGTTGGTCGAATTTGAGCTTTGTAAAGAATTAACAGTTGTTGTGGAGTGTAAAGCTTTCTGGTTCGAAACAATATTCCCAACTTTTGAGAAGCTCTCCTTGCTATGCCTGCAACATGTTCATGCCAGGACATATTTGCTCCCAAATTAACGCCTAACAGATTGAGTGACGATGTTAGAGGGATGGAGTGCCCCGACATAACTATGTCGGGTTCTGCAACGTTAACTTTTTTAGAAAAAAATGCCGCCTGGGTTTTTGTAGCGTTAAATTCCACTTGGTTACTGTCACCCCAAGATAGAATTTCTTCCAGGTCTTTGTTAAGTTGATTGACTTCCTGCTGTCTGCGGATATTCGTCTGAGTAGTCGATGTCCGAGCATTCAAAGTGAATGAAGAGATAAGTGTACTGTCATCTGCAAAGCTGTAGATTGGATTCTCGGTCTTTTCCAGCAGATCGTTAATATAAATAAGGAAGAGAGTAGGAGATAGTATGGAACCTTGGGGCACACCGGCGTTGATAGTGAAGGTGTTAGAAAGAAATCCGTCGACTGCCACTCGTAAAGAACGCTCTCTGAGGAAACATGAGAGCGACAAACAGAACTTTTCAGACATACCATAAGAACGTAACTTAGCCAACAGCCCATCGTGCCAAACACGGTCAAATGCCTTGGATATGTCAAGAGCAACCGCTCGAGATTCTCCAAAGTGTTCAATTGCGTTGTTCCAAATATCATTCACTTTGAAAGCTTAAACATCGGCTACTCATGCAAATATCCGCAGACAGCAGGCAGGCGTTCAACTTAACAAAGACCTGGAAGAAATAGAAATTCTATCTTGGGGTGACAGAATCCAAGTAGAATTTAAGGTATTTCTTACGAGTAACTGTTTGCTTGAAATTTTTGAGAAATAATAGTTTTTAGCATCATGCATTCACTGCTTCAATATAAAGTTGGTTTACCACGTCGTACTGCCAAAATTAATTGTAAAAGTTTCAGATATTTAGCACGCAAAAGATAGGGGTTCATACTTTTTCTTCAATCAAAAGCATCCGTTTTTTTACAATTTTTGTTGTATATGTATTAAAAAGTAAAAAGTCACAAAACAGTATTTACATAAAAAAATTACTTTGCTTTCGTTTGTTAAAATATGAAGGTAGTTGACCTTTGTTGCAAAAATATTAGATAAATATTACTTTTTCATGTGTTTTATGAAGTGAATTTTCACTGTGTGTTCTTTCAAATTTTGAATCACATATATGTATGACACTAATCGGATTTTCTTTTAAAATATACTAGAATAAACGCTTGTATCGCACCCGCATTTATTGAGTTATCAACACTTAATAATTGATATATTTTTAATAAATAATCCAAAGTATCGTTAAAAACAATTATACATAATTTTTTTTATTGTATGTCATGTAAAAATATCAAGGTTATTATAAATACCACGTGATTGCGTGCGGCGGGAAGCAAGCGAGAAGCTACGTTGCCACATTCATTATACCCTGTAAAAAATACCTTAACGCTACAAAAACCCAGGCAGCAGTTTTTTTCTAAAAAAGTTTACTTTGATGAACCCGAAGCACTCCATTCCTCTAGTTTGTTTTGGCATAGACATGTTGCAAGCGTAGCAAAGAGAGCTTCTCAAAAGCTGGGATTATTGTTTCGAACTAGAATGCTTTACAATCCACAATAACTGTTAATTCTGTACAACCAATTCAAACTCGACCAACAATGGAATATTGTTCCCATGTTTGGGGTTCTGCCCCCAAAGATACTCTGTCTATCCGACAAGTATTTTCATAGAAAAATTCCTTCCAAATCGGCGCATGCTAGGAATATACGTCGCGCTAATACTTTATATCCGTATGAAGTTCAGCTTGTCACTCCTCCCGTATGAAGTTCAGCTTGTCACTCCTCCTATAACATTTTTCAAACAGTCTTTTATATGAAAATTCTCATCCCTTTGGAATAATTTGTCCTGGACTGTTTCATACCGAGTAAAATTTATGATTCAACACCAACGTGAATCGCTTTTTCTGCACACACCTCGCTCTTGTAGCGCTTAGGGATTTCCCTGCAGCACGTGTGCTATGTCTACAAAGAAATTATTTATTTACATTTTCGATAGAACCAAAAGTTTGAAAAAGGATGTAAGCAAACTTTCTTAGCTAAATTGCTTGCCTTACCCAAATCAAATGTCTATTCAAAGGAAATTTCGAAAATGTTCGATGAGTTTTTAGTTTCACAGCGAATGAGTATATGAGGTTTATCTGATTGCAAATGTGCGTGCATGTTTAAATTTAAAGCTCGTGTATTGCAAAACTGTATTTTGACGTTTCGATCTTCGACTGTTGATGCCATCGAACCAGCCCCAGTCCAAGGTCAGAATGAGATGCTGTTTTACTTCCGAAATGTTTTGATCCTAGATGCTTTATCACGCTACTTTTTTCTCTATTTTTCTAAAATTGACAATTTTTCTTTCAACTGTTCTCCAAAAAATATAGTGGTGTCTTTCTGTGAACTTCATATCAAGCACCCCTAAAATTAACCCGAGTCACTATTTTAGTACGAGGCTGGTTCAATAAGTACCCGTGTTAGGATTGAAGACGCCCCTTTTATGTATGTACACTTTTTCAATGTCCTTGCCATTTTTTAACCCCTCCAAAAATAAGAATTATCCAACTCCCCAAAATACGCATTTGAGTTGAAATGTTTTACTGTTAGCCATTGTTTGGGAAAAAGAAGAAATTGCAGGGAGCCAGGTCGGGCGAATACGCAATTCATGCAGTTTGGCGAAGACAACTCCGGATTAATGTGCTGGAGCAGTGTTGTGGCGAAACGGTACTTTCTTCTTCGTTAAATGGGACAGTGTTTCCTTCAATTTCTTGTCGAAGCGGTTCAATAACTCACTATAGTATAGTCCAGTGATCGTTCTTCCTTTTTTTAAGAAGTCAATGAGTATGATGTACCCAAAAAATCGTCGCCATAACTTTTCCGGCCGATGGGACCGTCTTCGCCTTCTTTGAAGCAGATTTACCGGAGGCAACTCATTGTTTTGATTGGTGCTTGGTTTCGGGTGTATAATGATGAATCCGGGTCTCATCACCGGTGACAACTCGACGCAAAAAATCCTTCAGATTTCTCTTAAATTGTTCCAAACACAGCTTTGAAGTTAAAAGGTGCACCCGGTTGTTGTCCACGGTTAGCAATCGCGACACCCATCGGGCCGACAATTTTTTATAGCCAACTTATCATGTACACTATTAATTACCATTCCCATCGATACACTTATGGCCTCTGCTAATTCGCGCATTTTCGTTCGACGAATCGGCATCAAAAATGGATGTTCGACCACGTTTAAATTCGTTGAACCAATATCTGATTGTTGTCACTAATGGCAAGGTGTCCCCATAAACATTATCCAATTTCGCTTTTATCTCCTTACACGTTTTCCCCATCCAAAAGCTAAAAGCGAATCACTGAACGATACAAACACGTTACACTACGTACTGAAATGGCTGCCAAATGCAAACTAACCTATGAATCAGTGTCCATTTTTTTTGGGTGTGATCTGTCAGATGAGAGCATACAATGGTAACATCAATTTGCCTTAGCAAGGCGATTTGTCTTCAAACAAGAGTACTTATTGAGCCACTCTCGTACATAATCGAGACCCCAAACGTCTTAGGGAAAACCAGTGTCTATTGTAAAATATAATTAAACAAATTAAGACGGCATGTAATGTTCTCATCTATAATTTTCTAGCTCATTAAGTTTTTAGCAACTTAACTCATCAAGTAGTAGATGTTAATATTCTTCATTTTTCAACAGAGTTAATTTCTAAACTACATACTGCTAATATAACCTATCGGCAGTACCGTTGTGTTAATTGTATCATAAGTACTGGTGGAGTTATGCCTTAAAAGATTGCGTTAACGGTTTTATAAAATCCTTTCTTTAAAAGTTTGCTTTGCTTCGTTTGGGTACGGTAAATCTATTTTTATCTTAATAATACAGCAGGAAAAATTATAATAAATTGGTTTTTTATGATACCTATAACATTATTTTATTCTAAACTAACCTTACTGCCCATGAGAGTTTATTTTTTCCAAATTCTTTATCTGCTACAGTTGTAATTGTTTTAGCGAACAGTTTTGAGCTAGATTCAGAAGTCAGTCCTCGGAATAAGCTCTGAAGAAGCCGGCAGGATGATCGGCGAGACATCGATCGACACAGCAGAAATCTAGAAGATTTTATCATATTTCACTTCATTTTAAAGAGGCTTTTTGTGAGATTGTTATAAAAATTTGGAATCTTCGACATTAGTATGTTTAATGAACCAAAATTAGAATAGTAAATAAATTGAATCTGTTAGTGTCTGTTCAAAGATGCTTGTGATTGAGGAACGTCAAAAGCAAATTCAAGTACTTAAAACTTTTCCTCAAAAAAAAGTATTAGTTTTAAAATAAACTACTGACTGCTTAAATGCAGGAATATTACAAGGGTCATTCAATAACTAGACAATTGATCTCAGCTTAAGCCCATTCAACGAAACTGCTCCATACTTCTAGGAGTGCAAGTTGGCAACCTTGTGATGAGTTTTAATCACTAGGAATAAAAATTTAAAACAAATGTTTAAGATCACCACTTATGTTTATTATTGCTGACAATTGTTTCGACACACTGTATCTTCTTCTGGAGCACGATGTAAATTAACTAACAAAGTACGTTACCGAATATATAGTTTACTTAATTACAAGTACTAAGTTCATTAATAATATTTACCTTAATACCTAGAACAAGTTCAATAAAGGAGACCCTCCCCCATCTAATTGATCGTTGAGTAATACATCTGAGGATTTTTTCTGATTAATTTGTACCTGTTCTAAACAATTTAGTAATTTTCCTTTATTTCCGTTATACAAAATTTTGAAATCTTGATTGAATGTATGATTTTCCTCTGTTAAATGTTTAGCGTAATGAGATTTGTTATTTTTCATTCTAAAGTTTTGTTTATGTTCGTTTATTCTTTAATAAAAAGATCTGCCTGTTTGTCCTATATACGTTTTATTGCAAGTGCCACAGCATAATTCGTAAACCCCCGATTTATTTTCTTTTTTTGTTTTATTTTTATTATTTTTAATATGTCGAGCTAATGTGTTATTTGTACGGAAAGCGATATTTACGTGATTTTTATGGAAAAAAACTGTTGAATTTTATTAGTTAATTTTCCGGTATAAGTGAGTGTATGCAATTTTTCTTTGTTTAGTTATTTGTACGGTACACCAGTCCTATTGCTTTTTTAAATTGTTTTTTCATTAAAATATTATCTACGAAATCGCTCCTGTACCCATTGTTCATACTAATTTGTTTTATAATATTTAATTCTTTCTGAAAATTTTCTTCCGTTAAAGGTGCATTTATTAGTTTATGGATGAAACTATTATGAGCCGAGATTTTATGTGTGAACGGGAGTTTTAATCAGCTGTTCGATCATGTAATGTAAACATAACCTCAAAATATCCAGTTTACCATGGCGAGTCCATTGGAAGACTGCACTTTAGAAGAGCAGCGTTCTGTCATCGGATTTTTAGTAGCAGAAGGTGTTAAGCCAAGTGAAATATATTCTAGAATGTTATTACAGTATGAACCAAGTTGCATGAACCGCGCCAACGTTTACAACTGGATAGATCGGTTCAAAAGTCGCCGACCAAGAGTGTGTGGTGAGCAGTGAAGTGGACGTCCAGTCTACGAGGATTGATGGACCTATACGTGATAGCAGAAGAATTATTGTTAAAATAATAGCTCAAGAGGTTGGGGTAAGCGTTGTAACTATTCACAATATTACTCCGAACCTTTTACAGTACCGAAAAATGTGTGCCAAATGGGTTCCCAGGCAGCTTACAAAAGCTCATAATGAATGGAGACTTAAGAACTGGGTTTGGAAATCTGACCTCATCCCGCATATAGCCCAGACTTGGCTCCATGTGATTACGTGTGATTACCTGTTCGGACCTTCTAAAGATGCCCTACGTGGAAAGAGGTTCATCAACAATGAAAAAGTGAAGGAAAAAGTGCAAGAGTGGCTTCGGCGTTAACCGAAAGAATTCTTTGCCACAGGAATCAAGAAGCTAGCAGAAAGGTGGGATGTTGGGGGGGATTATGTCTAAAAGTAGGCTAAATTTTGTTGCAATCCAATAAACCGTTCTTGAGCTAGAGCTATTTGTATTTTTACTTATCGAATGACCCTCGTATATGTTCAATGACAATAATTAAAGATACTATCAAAAATATCAAGTAATTGAGTAAGAAACGCAAGCTGTAGAGGCATCCCTTTTTAATTACAAACGACAATTTGATTTAAATGAATATTGTTACTTAATATTTAACATCTATCGTAGCTAATGTTAAATCACAACTTTGAAATTACCCTAATTTACAATTTTGAAGCTCAGCTGACTAAAACTAATTTGAAACTAAAACTATTCTAAATGTCCAAAGCGAGGCAGTGCATCAAGGCTTTACTATGCATAAATAGTTTCAATAGATTAACTCAGTATATACATATACATATAGATATATAGAGAGAAACTGCTCTATGTAAACCTTAATATGCTTAATGCCCCTTAACAATACGAACGGTTTAGGAGGACGTCTTGTCTCTAATAGAGCGTGATCGCTTGCTCTATCTTAGCAATACGGAATGGAGTTATCAGGTTGTTGTGACGTCACTTTAAGTCAGTTGCAGTTGTGTTTAATTTATCTACGGAGAGTGGAAGGAAATATATTTAACTAAATTTCAGAAAAGTCAATATTACAGTTTTAGTTTTTTGTTTGTACTTTAATGATTTTTTTTTTCTATGAGTCTAGCACACGTGCTACAGGGAAGTTCCTAAAGCGCTACAGGAGTGACACGTGTGCGGAGAAAGCGATTCACGTTGTTCTTAAATCGCTGTAAATTTTACTCGGTGGGAAACACAGTCCTGGGCAAATTATTCCAAAGGAATGATGTTCTCCATATAAATGACTGCTTGAAAAGCGTTGTACGAGGAGTAACAAGTTGAACCTCATACGGATGTGAAGTATTAGCGTGACGGGTACTTCTAACATGTACCGCTCTGGGAGGAATTAAACGGGCCACATCCTTCGAACACTTTCCATGAAAATACTTGTAGTATAGGCTCAAGTCGCCAACCGTTCTTCGATGTTCCAGCGAATCAAGGCTGTCAGTTCCGGGTCTCCAATCCAAATTTCTCTGAATCGAATCCAACAAATGCAGTGTATGTTTGGGAGCGGAGCCCCAAACATGGGAGCAGTATTCCATAGTTGGTCGAATTTGAGCTTTGTAAAGAATTAACAGTTGTTGTGAAGTGTAAAGCTTTCTGGTTCGAAATAATATTCCCAACTTCTGAGAAGCTCTCTTTGCTATGCGTGAAACATGTTCATGCCAGGATATATTTGCTCCCAAATTAACGCCCAACAAATTGAGTGACGATGTTAGAGGAATGGAGTGCCCCGACATAACTATGTCGGGTTCAGCAACGTTAACTTTTTTAGAAAAACTGCCGCCTGGGTTTTTGTAGCGTTAAATTCCACTTGGTTACTGTCACCCCAAAGATAGAATTTCTTCCAGGTCTTTGTTAAGTTGAATGACTTCCTGCTGTCTGCGGATATTCGTCTGAGTAGCCGATGACCGAGCATTTAAAGTGAATGAAGAGATAAGTGTACTGTCATCTGCAAAGCTGTAGATTGGATTCTCAGTCTTTTCCAGCAGATCGTTAATATAAATCAGAAAGAGAGTAGGAGACAGTATGAAGCCTTGGGGTACACCGGCGTTAATAGTGAAGGTGTTAGAAAGAAATCCGTCGACTGCCACTCGCAAAGAACGCTCTCTGAGGAAACATGAGAGCCACAAACAGAACTTTTCAGACATACCATAAGAACGTAGCTTAGCCAATAGCCCATCGTGCCAAACACGGTCGAATGCCTTGGATATGTCAAGAGCAACCGCTCGAGATTCTGCAAAGTGTTCAATTGCGTTGTTCCAAACATGTGTTATATAAGTCAGGAGATCTCCTGTTAATCTATTTTTACGAAAGCCCTATTGGTAATCGCTAATAAAGTTGAATCCTTCAAGATATTTTAGAAGATGCTGATTGATAGCCTTTTCCATGACTTTCGATATTATTGAAAGCAGTGCGATTGGTCGGTAGTTATTTGGCAAGGTCTTCTTGCCTTTTTTAGGTATTGGCTGAACTGTGGCACATTTCCAGCAGGAAAGAAATATTCTCTTTCTGTTAGATAGGTTGAAAAGTCTACAGAAAACTGGGGTTAGTTCCCTCGCACAGTTTTTGAGAACTATGGCAGGTATTCCGTCAGCGCCAGAATCCTTTTTGGTGTCTAGCTTCATCAAAATACGTTTTATGATACGCTGCCTGAAGACAATATCGGGCATCCTTGACTGTACTATGGGAATATTAGGTGGTGTTTTTCCTTGGAAATCGACAGTAGAATGTGAAGCAAAGAGTTTAGCCAACAAGTTCGCTTTCTCAACAGGTGTCGTTGCAATAGAATTATCTGGCCGTGTGAGTGGTGGTATGGTGGATTTGGTGAAATTTTGACTAACTGCCTTAGCGACTGACCAAAAGGACCTGGAATTGTTGGGACAAACGAGAAGTTTGTTTCTAATCCGTTGATTGTGTGCCTCCTTGGTTTCGTCGATAATTTCTTTGCATCTGTTCCTGGCACGAACAAAGGTGTTACGATTTATGGTGTTAGGATTTTCACGCCAATGTCGGTATGCAAGATGTTTAGAAGCAACAGCTTTTTTGCATTTTCGGTCAAACCAAGGCTTTCCGTTGGAAGGGCATTTCTGCTGCCAATCGATACTGTGAAGAAGTGTTTTTGGTCTGTTTTATGTTTGTTTAGTGCTGCGGATGCATTTTTGTATATCTGTCTTCATTCAATTTGTTTTTAGTGTTCCATACCAAAATTGAAAAAAGGCAACACTTATAGAATCACTTCGGTGTCTGTCTGTCACAGACAGTACGGTTTGATGAGTTATTTTAGAATTTGTGAGTTTTTTTTTTTTTATTTTTTTCGATTATGTCATTTTCTTTAAAACTGTTCTCTAGTGAAACCTGTCTTACTTTGTTTTAAGTTTTACATACACAGCTCTTAAGTCAGGGTGAAACAACTTAGTCTTATGCGCACCAAAACTAAGAAAAGAAATAATATATATACATATATATATATATATATATATATATATATATATATATATATATAATATATATATATATATATATATATATATCTATATATATATATATATATATATATATATACATATATATATATATATATATATATATATATATATATATATATATATATATATATATATATATATTTATATATATATTTATATATATATATATATATATATATATATATATATATATATAATATATAAATATATAATATATATATATATATATATATATATATATATATATATATATATATATATATATATTATATATATACATATATATATATATATATATATATATATATATATATATATATATATATATATATATATATATATATATATATCTATATATATTTATATATATATATATATATATATATATATATATATATATATATATATATATGTATATATATATATATATATATATATATATATATATATATATATATATATGTATATATATATATATATATATATATATATATATATATATATATATATATATATATATATATATATATGTGTGTGTATGTGTATATACATAGGTGACCAAGAGATTACTAGTCAATCTGATATATTAACATAAAGAAAGATGCAAATTTGAATGGTTTAAATAAGTAAAGCATTTATCCGTAAAAATGAGTGATTAACACTTCCGGTTTAGCCTTTTATTAAATGTTCTATATATTGCATAATATTTAAAACATGTTCTTATCGCCTGAACTTTTCATTGACCGTTCTTAAAAAAAAAATGACAGTTGAAGATGTTAAATAATTCACCAATATGGTATTTTTGACAGAAAACAAATGAACGTACAAACAAAACACTACACACTTCGGGTTCAACGCGATGGGGGGTAACCGAAAGTGTACCTGAAATCAATATCTAAGGTCAAATAACTTATAATTTTAATGGAATAATTTATAATTCGGTAAATATCTATATTCTCTATTCTACAATTTTTAACAGTTTTTATGTTTCCAATAACTATAATTAATAGAGCCATAAAAGAAATGAAATCATTGAAATCCAGCAATCCGCCCTTCAATATGCATAGCCATTTCAGATTAAAGTATTGTTTAGATAGATTGTATGAAAGGTGGGATGCAACAGAATCTGTTATTGTAATACACCATATATATGAGTTATATTGGTAGAAGTGATACGAGTATTCATACTATCTTATATCTCTCATATAAGAAATAGTTGTTAATACCACTACTTTCCAGTTTCTGAAACATCGTGTGAAACTGTTGCGTCGAAATATCTCGCAATAATTTATGGTTTGCAATCAAGAAGTTTAGAGCAGTTTTGTAGATGTTGGTTGTTCTGGATTGTTCCGTTTTCACAAATTTTAAATTATTTTCCAGAATGTAACGTTAACCTGCGGTGAATATGCTTTATGCTGAGGAGTGTAATGATTTTTTTGTTGTTCACCTCCCCACCTGAGTAGGGATTTTAGCCTTTTTCATATCCTGAGGATATCGACGGGGATGTCGTAATACCCTTCAACATTTTTCCACGTGCTGAAATATACATTTTTGTATTTCATGGCACATTTTAGACAACGCGGTGGTGCTGCCACAGACATTATTGCATTTCCGCAAACGACTACTACATATATACGTGGGCCAGACGATATATACTTCAATAAAAGTATACCGACCTACCGGGATTGGAACCGAGACCTTCCGCACCGCAAGTAAATACTACGCCATGGAGGCACGGGCCGCCACGCACTGATGGATGTTTAAAGTGATCTGCTTGTTCCCTTGTTCTACAGTGACTCAACTAACAATAATACGCTTTTTTAAATACTTACTGATAATAGTTAAGATTCTGTTTTAATAATAGGTATGAGTATAATAGAGCTACTTCATTTAGTTTGAATAAAGAGGACTGATTGTTATTGTTATAGTAATTAACTTTGAGTGAACGTTAACTCCACAATAGTAACACAGATTTAAGAATTCATTTGGCACTTTTTGCATTATACCAACTGGTCTACGCTTCTTAGGTTTTGTTTGCTTTATACAACATTGATTTCTATATGATAACTTTCAAACCCGAAACCAACTGTATATCACATTAGACGTTGCAAGAGATATCTAAGTTAGGCAGAGGCCGACATACACAAAGCACTTCTGAAAGTCATGGTTTCTAATAACAGAGATACGCTCTCTAGGGAGTGTGTCTTATACGTGATTCACTGTGTCATTGGGACTTGGAATCTTGATTTAATTTTTGATTATATACAGAGTGATTTATAGGTAAACAAATATAACCTGCTCTTAGATTCAGTTAAAATAACAGAAAACTAATATACTGGGTATTGTTTTGTATGTTGTTTACGTATACTGTCGAAAGTAATAAGGGTGTTTTTTTTTATACGTTATTGTATTTTTTACAAGTAATGGATATTTACTGGTCAGTTGTCGAAGTAGTAAAAACATTGCAGGGTACGAAACAGTCCGTCTCTACAATTATGAAGAAAAATGAAATACGCAGACGTCTTGCTATGGCCAGAACAGCGACCGCCAAGCAAACAAAAATATGGAGAGACAGTGACTTGACACATCAACACACTGATTTCCAATTGCTACATACGCAGCCGAAACCTGGACCATTAAACAAAATGACAAGAAATGAATCAGCGCATTTGAAATGTGGGTATACAGAAGGATGCTTCGGATACCCTGGACGGCGCACCGCACAAATGCTTCCATCCTAGATGAGCTCAACATCAAAACAAGACTGACTACCATAGTCAATAGAAACATACTAAGATACTTTGGTCATATAGCCAGAGGCGGGACACAGTAGAACGGTTGATTGTGGAAGGTAATGTCGAGGGCAAAAGAAAAAGAGAAAAGAAAAAAAAAAAAAAAAAAAGAAAAGAAAAAATAAGGAAAAAAAAAAAGAAAAAAAAAGAGAAAAGAAAAAAGAGGAAAGGAAAAGGAAAAAAAGATAGAAAGAATAGAGAGAAAGAA
Organism: Pachyrhynchus sulphureomaculatus; assembly: GCA_019049505.1. NCBI lineage: Eukaryota > Metazoa > Arthropoda > Insecta > Coleoptera > Curculionidae > Pachyrhynchus > Pachyrhynchus sulphureomaculatus. The sequence goes on from CM032454.1 coordinate 182,767,704, forward strand.
AAAGAAAGGAAATAGAAGACATGAAGGGGGGTGGTGGGGGGGGGGTGGGGAGACCGAGAAGACGGTCTCGCACACGGTGGTCGGACCATATTAAAATAACAACTGGCCTGACATTCCCAAAAGTATCACATCACGCTCAAGACCGAGAAACATGGGCTAAATAGCGGCACAAATACCATGATATCACCACGTCCTTGCGTAGGATGATGTATAGAGGAGGAGGAGTTGACGATAAACATGTATGGTCTCGGCGTTGTTCCGTTGGCTCTTAGCAGCTAATGCGTTAGCGTTTTGTTTTAGAAGGTGTAGGAACTTCAAACGTGCCTATTTCATTAGCACATCGTTTAATAAATCCTACATACTATACGGAATCCCACTTTATGTTCACGCCATGTCTCTTACTGCCAGTTACGCAGTGTTATAGGAAATAATTCATTAAACAACTACTGTTAACAAAGTAACAAACACTCGTATCATTAAGACTTAAATAGACATAATAAAAGCGAAATAAGAAGCATGATGTGGTCAAATAACAATTCTCATAAAAAGAAAATAACTAATTAAGAATTGACGCAGAAAAAGCCAAAAAAAAATAAAGGCCCGCATTTAAAAGATAGGAGAGCCGGTGGCAGCCCAGTATGGACGTGAACTCGCGCGTCAGTTCGTTTTTATTGCATTTCTGCACGAATAGAAAAAGGACGCTGAAATAGAGAACAGACATTAATATGTGTGTTACGAGGGTGTTTCAAAAAAAAAAAAATTATACAAAAAGAATGTACAAGAGTGTGTTTTCGTTAAAGTCTTTAGTCCTGGTATTAACGAAATATGTATCCTTAAGGATGTTTTAGGCGTGGTTTCATCTTTTATATTTCTATAACAAGCTAAGTCTTATTTTTGTATAATTATTTTTGCTAAGCTTTCACTTTTCGAAATGGGTCATAAATTCTTTTGAAAATACACAGGACTACCGTTTAAAAGAAGAAGAACAACAAATCAAAATTTGCTTTAAAATCCTTGACAAATTTTTGAAGTGAGCTCTCTGGTAATTATTCTCTTACAAAGGCCTCAGGGTTTCAGATACTATTACCTTCTCTTACTTGTTATCTCTGCGAAGCTGTTTTTTATTGGTGCGGCTGCAAGAATAAACTTCCATTTTAATATGATGTGTTTTTTCAAAGCAGATACACAGAATCCGTTGTGAATATCCATAATATATAGTAAATAAGTATGAATAATAGGCATTAAGAGTGGGGTCAAGTAATTTCGTTTAATTTATTGGGGTGATGTTGGTTATAATAAATTGTGATTTTAAAAATACATAGTTTGGTGTTGTCCAGAGTACAAGCATACAAAGTGATATCAGATGGAAACGTTGCAATCAATTTCCAAAAGACCTAAATTAGGACCATTGTCAGTGAACGAAAAGACAATGATTCTTAATTCTTTTAAATCATCGAAATATAATCATTCCAGTGTGCTATAATGCTGCGTGCAAAATTAACTGTATATAAAATAATAAAAAAATCTAGAAACGGACCGCTGAAACGCCGATGAAATCTCCAGCTGGACCAACATTTGAAATTGAAGGAGATTTGAAGCAAGAAATAAGACGTAAAGACCATGACTTCTTTTTCGTCAAGGAAATTCTAACATTAGATAAAATTTTTGTTAGGGTCCAAGAAAACCCGGATTAACCCAAAATGAGCCGAAACACCCTGTGGAAAATGTTAAAACAAATTGGTTTCCAATGGAAAACGTATTCTAGGAAATCTACTTTAATCGACAGAAATGATATCGTCTCTTGGAGAAGACATTAGTTAAGAAACATCTGAAAAGCTAGATAAGAAGAGAACGAATATATTATTTATATGAAACTTGGTTGAATGAAGGACATACGTTAGCGGGTTTCAATCCGCTCTCAGGGAAAGGTCGTCGGCTCATTATCACACACATCGGAAGTTCGGAAGGATTTGTTGAAGGTGGCCTGTTAACCTTTGCATTTAAACATAGCGGGGATTATCATGAGGATGCTGATGTCTTTGAAGAATGGTTTTTGTCAAATGTTAGATTTGATTTCAGTAAACTCGATAATTGTTATGGACAAGGCGAGTTACCATTCCAGACTACAAAAAAAACTACCAATAAGTACTTGGGGCAAAATGAATGTATTGGAGTGGTAACGCTCAAAAAATATCAGAATTCCGGATAATGGAGTGAAAAGAGAACTTTGAGATTTAGCCAATATTAACAAAAAAATTTTAAAAAGTACGTTGTAGATGAACTAGCAGCTTCATATGGTATAATAGTACTGTGACTTCCTCCTTATCGTTGTGAATTAAATCCGATAGAATTGACATGGGCACAAGTAAAAGGGGCAGTCGCAAGAAACAATACAACATCTAAAATGACGGATGTCAAGTCCTTATTTGGTGAAGTGATAAGTAATGTGGAGAAAGAGAACTGAGAAAAATGTGTAAATCACGTTATCGGAGAAGAAAAGAAAATGTGGGAATTGGATAATATTATTGACCAAATAATTGATCCGATAATTGTTAATGTTAATCAAAGCTCTTCTTCTGAGTCTGACATGGAATAGCTTATTTTAATAGCATATACCGTTTGAATAGCCAGTAACCTCATACACCTAATTATTTTCCCATTCGTAGTTTATTTTCGTTTCTTAGAGTTAATTTCCATAGTTAGTTAGTTTCCATATTTTAATTTTAATTATTATAATAAAATGTAACTGAATTAAAACATTTTTTTTTATTTTCCTATTATTATCTTATATATACGGCGATAATTATATTATTGCCCCGGTTAGCAATGGGTCGACAATGAACAGACCCAACAATCAATCTTAGTATAGTGTGAATCTACCTTAATCGAGTAGAAGTAAGATAGACGCAATACAAAATAGTAAATAACACATAAAATTTTAGTGTATCACTCTATCGTAGTTTTACATACTAAAGTATTACTTATTACTTTACGCCTTTTATGGATAAAGTGTAGATAGCTTTAGCATCACGTATCTTAGGTAATATAAGTCGCATCGGAACATACTTAGAGTCAGTTAAAAGTTGACATTTAATAGTAGTAGACATGTAAAAACTGTTGGAATTCGTCTGTTTATATTTAATTTAGAGCGCTTTCAACATGAGTAGAATTTCTACAAAAGTGCGCTATATTTTACAATTTTATTTCGATAAATGCTACGCAGACCTGTGGAGAAATTTGTGCTGTTTATGGTCAAGATACGTTATCAACATTAACAGTCAAAGGATGGTTCAGTCGCTTCCGTTCTGGAAATTTCGCGGTCAAAAATGCTCCTCAACCAACCACACAGAAAAAGTTGATAGAACTTTGGCAAGAATTGAGCAAGACCGACATGTAAGTAGCCATGACATTGCCGAAGAACTAAACATCCATCACCAAACAGTTTGAAATCATTTGGAGAAAGCTGGCTTCATAAAGAAGCTCGATGTTTGAGTGCCACATATTTTCTATTTCTCAAGCAGTTGATCAAGGGCGATAAAAGGTGGATCATGTACGATAATAATGTGCGAAAATGATCGTGGTTGAAAAAGTACGAAGCTTCACAAACGATCATGAGCGGCTGCAGCAACTGATAAAATTGAAGCAAGCGATTAAAAGAAGTCCTGCAGTAACGGGGTTATGGTGTTGTAAAGTAAATGGTAGAATGCCATCGAATAAACTGGCACGTATTTGGTTTCATAAAGTTTTTTCAAAATATGGAAAAAACAGTTTGTCTCAATTTTAACTTAAAAGGCTCCATACTTTTTTGACAACCTCAGATTAAGTTTCATTCTTCCAAATGGCCCTATGTTAAGGTTGAGAATGTTTTCTGTCAGTTTCAAATCATTTCTTAGGCCAGAAATAAATTGTTTAGGTTCATTTCTTCATATTTATGTTTTCTTTAGTGATTTTAACTTAAAGCGTTTATATTTTTTGTAAGATTCTCTTGATGATCTAAACTTGTTGAATATGCCTTGCGAGGTTACATATACCTTCAAAAATTCGATTTTTTTTTATGGATTTTTATTCTCTATACGTATATAAATAACACCAAGATGCAAGAGGAAGCAGGCATGCAGTACGAAGTTGGAATGGGAGACTAGCTATCAGTTCACTTTTTATGTACCCAAAACGATGTTTTCAGACACTGTCTGCAATATTACTCAGGCAATTTTTAATATTTTTGAACTTTTTTTTTTAAATCTTAATAATTACTTTTTACTACAAAATATCCAGAGTTTTTTTTTTTTAATTTTTCTAATATACAATTTTTTTATAAATAATTAAACAAAAATTCATTGGTGGAAAATTGCATACTAAAGTTTGAAACACCGTAAATTTTTGATCGTTTTTAACATCGAAATTTCCAGAACGAAAACAACTAAACCATCCTTTGGCTGCTGCTTTTGGTAACGTATCTCGACCACAAACAGCACAAGTTTCTTCATAGGCAGCATATAAGCCTTTATCGAAATAAAATTGTAAAATATGGCGCACTTTTTTAGAAATTTCACTCATGTTGAAAGCGCTCTAAATTGAGTCTGAACAGACGAATTCCAATAGTTTTTGCACGTCTACTACTGTTAAATGCCAGTTTTTAACTGATGCTAAAAATGGCCCGATGCGGCGGGGTTACATACACCTCGAATTTTTAAAAATTATATTTTTTTTTACGGATTTTTATTCTCTATACTTCTAGGAATTATTCAAAAAAAAATAATAATAAGAAAATTCCCTTCCATTACAAAGTTGTAGCATTAAAAGTGACCTGGCGTCGGATTGGGACCGCTACCCGTCTTCAGACATTGTCTGCAATATTACTCAGTCAATTTTTAATATTTTTAATTTTTTTTTTAAATCTTAATAACTACTTTTTCTACAAAATGTCGAGAGGTTTTTTTTAATTTTTAGACAATTTTTTATGAATAATTAAACAAACATTTTTTGGTTGAAAATTGCATACTAAAGTTTGAAACACAGTAAATTTTTTTTATTTTTGAAAAAACCTCTTTAACAATTTTTTACATTATTTTACAAGATTAATTTTTATATTTGCAGACTGGATTATTTTTGTGAAATTATCCTGCAGACAAGGAGGCGCCATAGTCATTAGTGGTCCATTCAACCCGATAATAAATACTGTTACCTTTTAAAACATATTTACGAAAAAAAATTTTCTATAATTTTAAGTACAATAAAAATATGTAATCGCCATTCTTTTATATCATTCACTTAATAACTTTTAAAATATTTTTTTTAAAATATACCTACTTTTCGGAGCGCCCAGGTGTATGTAACGCCTTACATGAAAAGAAAAATGAAAAAATCCCCGTACAAAAATGTGTGATACTCAAAAACCTCTGAAATGTATTTTAGTTTAATTAAATACCTTGGTTAGCCAAATAAACCTTACAAAGGAAAAATATGCCGTAAATTAATAATTCAAGCGTGTCAAACCCATGTAGAAAGGGTGTGTAAAAATACCGATTGTGTTTAATTAATGGTATTATTTGGAAAAGGACGATCACAAAAAATGTCTCGTTGATTAGAGATTAATTAATCTTGAACATTAGAAATGCAGTAGGGACAGAAGGAAAAAAACTGTTAATTATTGATCGTACAAGAATATACAGGTGTAAGTTCAAATCTGTTTAGTTTTCGCGAACGCAATGAGCTAGAGGAGCAAGAGGGAGGCGCAGAGTGTAACTTAAGTTCTTGGAAATTTAGTTGCTTTTAAAGTATTGAGACTTAAAGACGCTTAATAAAATATAACTAGATTATCTCCGCATCAAAAGAAGTTGTAAAAAATACAGATAAATGGCGTAAATAATACGTAAAACCAACTCAAAGAAGTCTCAAACCTTCGATCCAAAATTATTGACCTAATGATGATTGTAAATTTAATGCCGCTGATCTATATATGCAATGAGTATAATGTCCCAGTAGCTTTTATTGATTACAACAAAGCCTTCGATTCTGTATAGCTATGAATAATCCTAGAATAGATTCAAGATACCGAGACCTTCCCAAATACATATACGAAAAAGCTACACTACAAGTGAAAATCAATGATGATCTAATAACTGATGAAATAGCTCTAGCGGAATAAGATCAGGCGACACTATCTCGCCGAAACTTTTATACACTGGCTTTGAAGGACGCCTTTAAACAACTGAATTGGGAGGAGAGAGGAATAAATGTTGATCGAAGATACTTGAGCCACTTCTGCTTCGCTGACGATGTACTTTTGATTCGACTTGCAAGAGTTACAGCAGATGGTCCAACATCTGAAGGCAGCTTTAGAAAAAGTTGGGCTGACTATGAATTTAATAAAAACTAAAATTCTGACTTCAGACGAAACACCAGTCTATGCTGGAGACAGCAAAATAGAAAAAGTAAAAGAATATGTTCACGTAGGTGATGAAATAAAAAATAAATAAAAAGAACTAAAAAGCCGAATTGAGTAGGAGAATTAGAATGACATAGACAGCCACTGGAAAACTGGGTCCCGTCTTAGAAAGTTTTGATATTAGATTGATAATAGATTAGAAACCGCAACATTAACGGTGAAAACAGGTAATAAACTTCGAAGTACACAGAGAGCTATAGAACCAATTATGTTGGGAGCAACGCTTAGAGACCACTTGCGTAGCGAGAAAATACGTCTACGAATCAAGGTCGAGGATGTCAGAAAGCGTGTGGCAACTTTAAAATGGACTTGGGTAGGGCACGTGGCTAGATAGGAGGCGGATAAAAAGTGGACGAAACACTTAATACAGTAGAGACCTAGAAGACAATGGGAAGACCACCAAAAGATGGATCGATGACGTGAAACAATAGGTCGGCAGGAACTGGCACCATATAGCCAAAGATAGAGTGGAGTGGAAAAGACAGGAGGAGGCCTACGTCCAGAAGTGGATGACAGAAGGCTGCTAAAAGGAGAAGAAGAAGAAGATCTGTATATATGTTTCACCAGTACAATGAGCTGACTTGTACGCTTCAAAAAAAAATACGAACCACGTGTTCCTGCTCAGCAAATAAAAACTCATAGCTCACGTGCTGCAGTGAAATTCCTTAAGCGCTACAGGAGAGACGCGTGTGCGGAAAATGCGATTCACGTTGGTCTTGAATCGCTGTAAATTGTACCCCGTGGGAAATACAGTCCCGGACAAATCATTCCAAAGGGATGAGGTTCTCAATATAAAAGACTGCTTGAAAGCTTTGCACGAGGAGCAACAAGCTGAACTTCATACGGATGTCAAGCATTAGCGCGGCGTGTATTCATAGTATGTACCGCTATGGGGGAATTATATCCATAGAACATGTTTTAAGGGAACACCTGTAAAATAGACTTAACTCGCAAAACTGTTCTTCAATGTTCCAAGAAATCAAGATTTCTCTCTTCTGAATATAATGCAACAAATGCCTTGTATGTTTGGGACCCAAGCCCCAGACATGCGAGCAGTATTCCATAGTTGATTGAATTTGAGTTTTGTACATGATTAACAGTTGTTGTGGAGTGTAAAGGTTCGAAATAATATTCCCAGCTTGAGAAGCTCTCTTGACTATGCTTGCAACATGTTCATGCCAAGACATATTAAAGCCAGAAAATTAAATGACGATATTCGATGTTTCAGCAACAAATTGAGTGACGATGTTAGACGAATGGAGTGCCCCGAGTGTCAGGTTCAGCAAGGTTATCTTTTTTAGAAAAAACTGCTGTCTGGGTTTTTTTGTAACGTTAAATTCACTTTGGTTGGTGTCACCCCAAGATAGAATTTTTTCCAGATTTTCGTTAAATTGAACGACTTCCTGCAGTCTGCGGATATTTGCATGAGTTCGAGAATTCAGAATGAATGAAGAAATAAGCGTACTCTCATCTGCAAAGCTGTATATTGGATTCCTGTTCCTTTTCAGTAGATTGTTAATGTGAAAGAGTGCTACTCCTGTACCGAGCCAAAATAATTTTATTTTATTTTATTTGTCTAGAATTAAGCAAATATTTAAATCGTAAATATTTGTTTTACCTTTTTATTACTGGATTCTACAATGAGCTAGCCAAGAGGCTATTAAGTATCTAACATGCTATAACTATTATACATTATTGGTTAAGAAAATACGTGAAATTACATATTGGATTTTAAGATTGTGTCATAGAGCTAATTAAGTTAGCCTAAGTAAAGATTTTATTTTATTTTAAAAGTCATCACCCTACGGAACATTAACTGCGCAAGTCGGACTGGCACTTGGCCGGTTTTTTTACAAGTAACGAAGCGCAAGAAATGAAAAATTGGTTCGAGTAACATACACACACAATTTTATGATAAGTAAGATTATAACAACTAAACTGATAAATTAGCAAATCGTGGAGGCAAATGCTGTAAAATTTTCATGATTTTTGGAAATTTTTGGATCCAGCTTGCAAATTGATTTAGCTCCTTTTAAACAGTGCCAACATAATGTAAACGAGTTTTCTCAGCCTAATTTTGACCGTAAGGTCACTTTTCTTCTATTTTAGTGAGTTTTTTCGCATTTTAACGCTTTCGGCTTACTATTTCTTAAATATCTCAGCTTCGTTGTTATGCGATAAAAAAAATTATTTTATTCGTCATAGAATTGCCTAAAAACTGCGCAGATTGCATTAAAAAATATTAATCTAAGCTTTTTTTTTTAAATATACGAAACTTTATGCTGTTCACCATGGTTAAAAGGCAAAATAAAGAATATACAAAAAACTATCTTATTTTTAAATTTTTTCGTTTTTGCTCTAGAAAATGTCTGGTTCATTCGCTTTATTTCTATTCAATATTTTATCTATAATCTATATAAAATGCAACGTCTCTCTGTCTGTCTGTCCGTTAGTGCGCTGATCACTCGAGAACCACCTATCCGATTTTCGTGTTTTTTTTTTTTAAAACATACACATATTCTCTCGCCAGGTTATAGGATATATTTTATTACGTTAGGTAACATAAGGAATAAGCAGTGACGATAATAGTGAATCAAGTCGGAAAAAAGTTTGCCGCTAGCGCGTTCTCTTACAATACACTGCCTAAACTATTAAATATGGAATAATATCATGTAGCAAAGAATATATATTAAATGCAACGTCTCTCTGTCTGTGTGTCTGTCCGCTAGTGCGCTTATGACCTGAGAACCACTTATTCGATTTACATGATTTTTTTTAAATCATACATTTGTTCTCTGGCCAGGGTATCTACAATCTTCTATAATATATATAAAATACAACATCCCTCTGTCTGTCTGTCTGTTTGTCCGTTAGTGCGTGTATCACTCGAGAACCATTTATCCAATTTACGTGTTTTTTTTTTTAAACATACATATGTGCTCTGGCCAGGTTATAGGATATATTTTATTACGTCAGATAACATAAGGAATAAGCAGTGACGATAATAGTGAATCAAGTCGGAAAAAAGTTTGCCGCTAGCGCGTTCTCCTGCAATACACTGCCTAAACAATTAAATATGGAACAATATCATGTAGCAAAGAAGATAATATATATAAAATGCAACGTCTCTCTATCTGTCTGTTTGTCCGTTAGTGTGCCTATCATTCGAGAACCACTTATCCGATTTACGTGTTTTTTTATTTTTAAATCATACATATGTTCTCTGGCCAGGTTACATTATAATAATAAAAATCTATATAATATATATAAAACGCAACGTCTCTCTGTCCGTTAAGTGCCCTTAGCACTCAAGAACCATTTATCCGATTTACATGACTTTTTTAATACATACATATGTTCTCTGGCCAGGTGACAGGATATATTTTATTACGTTAGGTAACATAAGGAATAAGCAGTGACGATAATAGTTATTCAAGTCCACGCGAGCGGAGCCGCGGGCACGGATTGTCTTAAATATGACATGAAAAAGTAATTTGAAGACAATTACAATAAAATTATGATTTAGATAACAGAAACTTTTGTTGACGAACTATTAATAGATTAATACATTTACTAGAAATATCACAGATACAATATTTATAATTTTAAAAAATCATTCGTGTGCCCTAGCGTATGTGCTCGAGCTTATTTTTTGCTATATTCAAAAAAATCCGATCTGAATCGGATTCATACTGGCATGAGTATAAAAGGTTGTTCGTGCAAGAAAGTTGGTATTCGATGCACTAGCATATGTAAACATTGCAATGGTTTGAATTGAACGAATTGCGAAGATACTGTAGAAATATTCTCGCTAGTTCTAAATGAGAATTATGAGAATGAGCTGATTGACAATTATGCAGTCAGAATTGTTGACAGATGAATTTACAGATTCTTTTTCCGATGACTTATCTTTATTAATTTTAGACTGTTCTATCGATGAAAGTGAATTACACAGTCCCAAACTTTTATACTCCTAGTATGCCAGTATGAATCCGATTCAGATAATCAATCTGATGATTTTGAATATAGCAAAAAACAAGCTCGAGCACAGATGCTATAGAACACGAATGATTTTTTTTTAAGTTATAAATATTGTAACTGTGAAAATTTTAATAAATTTATTAATGTATTAATGGTTTGTCAATAAATGTCTCTGTTCAAAATCATAATTTTATTGTAAAATAGGTAGTATTTGTTTTAAAATTACTTTCTCATGTTATATTTAAGATAAAATATTGAATAGAAATAAAGTAGATCAGACCAGACCAGACCAGACCTTTTCTAGAGCAAAAGCGAAAAAAAAAAAAAAACTGAATTTTTGGTAACGAAAAAATTGAAAAATTAGATAGTTTCTTGTATATTCTTTATTTTTCCTTCTCGCCATATTGAAGAGCACAAAATTCCGCCCTATTTAAAAAAAAAGCTTCCTACAGCGTTTCGCCCACAAGAAAAATCCATAAGATTTGGACTAAAATGCGAATTTTGACCAATCCCCTTACTATTTTTTAATAAAATCTGGCGCACTTTTTTGTTAGCATAAAAGCTGTATTTTTCTATAATTTGAAGCCCTAATATCAAATTGAACGGAAGTTTTCAATTTGCCGTCGTAAATAATACAGGCCGACATGATTTTAGTTATCTAAAATGTTGTTAATTTTTTTACTAATTCGGTGACACTGATTACGAATTCACTACCCGTTTTATCGCATCACATCAGGTTTTAAAGAAAATCCATATAGTGGTAATATTCACTTTTTTCATAAAAATAATTCAAACTAATAAGTTTTTGCGCTTTTTCCACAAGTTATGCGACCTCTCGTGAGAAAGCGTGTTAGTTACGACAGCAACAACACTCATTCGCCAGATTTATGAAAATTTGGAATTATTACTCAATAAAATTCAATATCAAAATCCCGGTTGGCACCTTTGTGGAGATCTTAAAATTATGTCTATGTTATTAGGTCAACAATCAGGATATACAAAATATACTTGTTTTTTTTTTTATGTTAGTGAGATAGTAGAGCACGACAACTACACTACGTAAAAAAACAATGGACTTCTCGGGATAAGCTTGAACTTGGAATCAAAATACATTACGAAAAAATTTAACCGTTCCTAAAAAAAATGACTGTTTTAAATACCTGTGTAAAAAATCTCCTACATTATCTGATGTATAAAAATAAAAGAAGGAATTTTTGTTGATCCTTGATGAATGATTTTTTTTGTTTTTTTTTTTAATGGGTCTAGCACACGTGCTACAGGGAAGTCCCTAAAGCGCTACAGGAGCGACACGTGTGCGGAAAAAGCGATTCATGTTGTTCTTGAATCGCTGTAGATTGTACTCGGTGGGAAACACAGTCCTGGGCAAATTATTCCAAAGGGATGATGTTCTCCATATAAAAGACTGCTTGAAGAGCGTTGTACGAGGACTAACAAGCTGAACCTCATACGGATGTGAAGAATTAGCGCGACGTGTACTTCTAACATGCACCGCTTTGGGAGGAATTAAGCGGGTCACATCCTTCGAACACTTTACATGAAAGTACTTGTAGAATAGGCTCAAGTCGCCAACTGTTCTTGGATGTTCCAGCGAATCAAGGCCGTCGGTCAGTTCCGGGTCTCCAATCAGACGAACAGCTCTTCTCTGAATAGAATCCAACAAATGCAGTGTATGTTTGGGAGCGGAGCTCCAAACATGGGAGCAGTATTCCATAGTTGGTCGAATTTGAGCTTTGTAAAGAATTAACAGTTGTTGTGGAGTGTAAAGCTTTCTGGTTCGAAATAATAATCCCAACTTTTGAGAAGCTCTCCTTGCTATGCCTGCCACATGTTCATGCCAGGACATATTTGCTCCCAAATTAACGCCCAACAAATTGAGTGACGATGCGAGAGGGATGGAGTGCCCCGACATAACTATGTCGGGTTCAGCAACGTTAACTTTTTTAGAGAAAACTGCCGCCTGGGTTTTTGTAGCGTTAAATTCCACTTGGTTACTGTCACCCCAAGATAGAATTTCTTCCAGGTCTTTGTTAAGTTGAATGACTTCCTGCTGTCTGCGGATATTCGTCTGAGTAGCCGATGTCCGAGCGTTCAAAGTGAATGAAGAGATAAGTGTACTGTCATCTGCAAAGCTGTAGATTGGATCCTCGGTCTTTTCCAGCAGATCGTTAATGTAAATGAGAAAGAGAGTAGGAGACAGTATGGAGCCTTGGGGTAAACCGGCGTTGATAGTGAAGGTGTTAGAAAGAAATCCGTCGACTGCCACTCGCTCTTTGAGGAAACAGAACCTTTCAGACATACCATAAGAACGTAGCTTAGCCAACAGCCCATCGTGCCAAACACGGTCGAATGCCTTGGATATGTCAAGAGCAACCGCTCGAGATTCTCCAAGTGTTCAATTGCATTGTTCCAGACATGTGTTACATAAGTCAGAAGATCTCCTGTTGATCTATCTGATAAGGAATTCGACAATGATTATTACCGAACTGGAAACCTGACTTGCTTTCAAAAATGTTGTTCATAATTTCTTGGATAATCAGAAACATCCAGACTATAAAAATATTGTCGCAACGTTGTTAGATTAATATTAAAAATTGATATTCAATATGAGTATAAAATTTCAGATTCACATCTGAATTTTTCGTCGAAAAATAATTTTAGCGAAAAACAGGAAGAACGATTTGATCAAGATATCAAAACTATGGAAACAAGATACCAAGGTCGATGGAATGTGAATATGATGGCTGATTACTGTTGGTCAATAAAACGTGATATTCCAGATGCAATCCATAAAAAAATCACTCCCAGGCGTAAATTTATGAAAAAATGCAAAAGATATCACTCAGCATAATCGTAATATAACAATTGTAATTGATGTTTTCTTTGTAAATGTTTGAATCAATATACTTTTAACTTAATAATTGATTTTATCTTAAAAAATGTATAATAAAGGTCTTTTAATTGTGGAGAAAAAACAGATGTGATAGAAAGAAAATACGGATACTTTTGAATTGAGGGCACGTGAAATAAAAAAAGAATAGCTATTAAAATGAACACAATCATCAATTTTTCATCATATGTCGGCTTGTGTAATTAGTTTTAGGTTAGTTTTAATATTTTTTAATGCAATTTACGCAATTTTTTGGGCAATTTTATGACGAGTAAAATGAATTTTTTTCTGGTATAACAATGAACGGAAGCTGAAATATTTAAGAAATAGTGAGCCGAAAGCGTTGAAACGTGAAAAAATGCTCTAAAATAGAAGAAAAGTGGCCTTGCGGTAAAAATTAGACTGAAAAAACTCGTTTATATTATGTTGGCACCACTTCAAAGTAATTAAATCGATTACCAAGCTGCAGTCAAAAATTTCCAAAAATCATACAAATTTTACAGCATTGGCCTCCACTAAAATGAAAAATTCAAATATCTAGCCTATAAATCAATTAACCACTCACACATTCACAGCTCCAAATACGTAATTAAAGATTCCTTTTATTCAGCCGATTGCAGGTGTTCCATTTGCAATAATTATTTCGCATAGAATAGTAAAGAAATGTAATTATTTTCGATTGGAAAAATGTAACATAAAATTGGGTTATTAAAACATGTAGATTTAAAGGACTGAGACAGGATAGACTTTTTTCTTTAGTTTCAATAACCTGTCCTACTATTCTGCCTGTTTCCTGGCTGAAATAAGCAAGCAAATTACCAAGATGTTATCTACCTAGTCATGAAAATGACGTCATACAAAAAAAAACTGCTTGGTTTTGATATGGTTTTTGTTCTCTGTACCATTGTAAAACGTTTTCAACCAGCAAAAAACTAATAGCTTTTAAATCCAATAGCTATAAAATCACCTTCCTCTTAACCACTTTACCATAGCTAATCTAAATAATTTTTAAATCAGGGGATATACCTAGTCATCTGGATCAAACAATTCAATTTTTTGGATTTTTACATTTTCTTTTAGCATCATATGTTAAGAATATGTTCTGTAAGTTTAAAGAAGTGCCATTGCGTCGAGCTCAGGTAGCGAGTAGTTGCTCTCGGGTCAGCCTTTGCCGACTTTAACTCGATTTTAAGGTAGTTCACTCCTGACAATCGGAGCCAACAGTATAGTCCGATAATAAATACAAAAAGTTTAAAATACTCAATGGCACAGTATTTTATTTTTGTCGGAGAGTGTATTCGATACATGGAAACTTTCATATGCAGACACACACACTTTTAATGAAAATAAATGTGGAAACGCTGCCAATGCGTATACCGAATACTCCACAGAATGACGTTTATGTAGGTTATTTATTATGGTTTGTGTATATTTACTGTTTAGACCGTATTACTTTTATTTAAAACAGAAAAATATATAATTTAAATAAAAAATGATTATAATCAAGTGCGACATAAAGGCAAATTTGCAAAGGAAAGCTCATCAATAAACCTCCTGGGAAACATATAACATCTAATATGGCAAGAAAAGATGAAATAAGAAAACAAAGAGCATCAAGAGCTAATTTGCCTGCAACGGGAAAACTTAGAAATTTATTGATTAGAAATAAACAGGCCACGAGAAAAAATAAAGAAAAACATGATGAGGTACAGTATCAATCAAATTGTGGACTGTAGATGGACGTATATCATACTGGTGACATTATTAATCCTCAAGCATTAACTAATATATTGAATAATTTTACAATTACATCCGAGGGCTGTGGCTTAGTGTATTTCGATTTAGAAACATCGGGATTTTCAAGTACAGCTGATATTTTGCAAATAGCAATTTTTATATTGGGCCTACGCAACTGCCTAATTACCACACTTTCAAAGTTACGGGCTTAGAACATATTAATAGCGACCTGTAACATATTTATATGGTCAAATTTTTAAAACAATCACTCTAAAGGACGTATTAATTTCATTCCAACAGTGTTTAAATTTTTCTCCAAAACTTTGCATCTTATTGATCATAGTGCACGTTTTGATTTGTTCCATTATTATTATATAAGGTATAATTATATAAGGTATAAGTATTATTATATAAGGTATTATTAATTTTTCAATGATCGAGGATTTTAAAAACATTGCTGGTTTTTGGACACAGTAAGTCTTTTTAAAAAACGCTTTCCTGACCGAAAAGGCTCAGAAATATTTAAGCTCGGAAAGTTATGAAAGAGCATGATTTATTGCAAACATCACCAAATGAAAAATTCCATGAGGTGATATATGATGATAAAATCCTTGAGAATTTAGCAAACGAGTTTTTGAAGAAAGAAGATTTAATTACAAACTACGTATTATATAAAGAGTGCGTCATGGAAAAACTAATATTTCCATCGTTAATGCCTTTAAAGAGTGTTATTTCAGATCTTATGATTAAAAGAATTGCATCTGAATTCATAACGTTGAAAAATCTAAAAAGTTCTTATGATAAATTGGGTTCTACAGGAATAGTGCAATTATTATCTAGTCAAAGACAATGGCAAACCACGTGTAACCAAATATACACGAGTAGTAAATAAAGTAATTAATTAGTTTACAAACAGTTTATAGTACTTTATTTATTTATCACTAGTATCATTAATTATTTATTTAGTTTTTTAATATATATTTAATACTGTTATCAATTGATATGTAACAGTGTTAAATAAATATAATATTAACTTAAAATATTGAAAAATTATTGAACCTACAAACATATTTTTGTTAAATATAAATCTTTTAAATACTAAAGAAAAAAATAATAAATATCAAGATACAAATTCAAATTTTTAATTAATATATTTAATATTTTTATTTGATCATTATATATAAAGTTGATAAATATATTGTGCTTATTCAATAAATTATTTAACCTACAAATGAATTTCTGTTTAAATGTTAACCATTTTAAATGCTGTTTGAATGTTGGCGCGTAAAATATGACGACATACAGTGATGTCAAAAGGTGATATTTGTCCCTCACTACGAGGTTATTGTTTTAAAAAAATATCAACTTTAAATATTTATATTTTTTTAACAAATCGATAACCGATTTTTTTTTCAAAATTTTTTTTTTACTAAATATTAGTTTTTTTAAAATATTTGTAAGAAAAGTTCTTAAGTTATGCACGAAACTATGCCTTTTTTATACTTCATTGGCCTATTGCATGTTAATTATGTGTATTTTAATTAAGAATATCTCGCTTTGTAATCGGTCAAATTTTTTTTTTATTTATATAAAAACATTTAGAATAACATCATATTTCAATTTCATCAAATTCTTAAAAAAGTGGTTTTACCAGTGAACTACCTTAAAGTATTTTAAACTTTTTCTTTTGTAATATAATACAAAGCGACTCGTCAATTGTCCCTCTTAGAAGGGATAAGGAATTCACGTCTGCTATTCTAAGGTCTCTATCCGAAACTGGGAGATGGTTCGTACCGTTGTACAGTTTACTCGTAGCAGTTCACTCATATCAATTCAGTTGTAGCAGTTTTGAAAGTTTATATTTTAATTGGCTTTGTTAAATAGAACAGCTTCATTGTGGCTGTAATGCATATGACTAAGCAGCTAAAGTGAAAGGAGAACTGGCCGAGCGACAGTTGCTGCAAAGTACAAAAAAACCTAGAATACGTCATAGACAAGAACAAATTAGTATTCTAGAAGCTTAAACAGCTGATGAAGATTAAGTATATGGCTCTGGAGTTGATTATTCATTTACTGTTGAAAATTTATTTGCGTAATACTGTCTATGACCTGATTTTTCAACTTTTAAAACTTTAAATGGGTTTATCTTGAAACTACTTTTTCTTGAAAACTGCTTCGTGGTGTGCAAAAATTACTGAATGAATTTTGATGAAATTTGCTACATATTTTCTCTGTACATATTGCTTTCCTTTGAATGAAGGAATTTTGATTTTATCAAGAACTTTATTTTTAATTAGTGTAAAACGCGGTAACGTCATTTTTTTTCGATTTTTTGTTTCAACCAATGCCGTTTGATGAATTTTCATGTAAAATCCTTTATTTAAAGACAGGATTGAACCTCTAGTAAAATAATTTCTTTGGAAATTTTGATTTCAGATGATTCAGGTCTCAGTAATCGTGCACACTGCAATGCTTCTTAAAAAGAACGGGTTGCAGGGCACTGGTGCAGTGCCGCGATTTTTTTTTAATTAAAATTTTACAAGTTATGTTTTAAGATATGTATTATTATATAAAATAAAGACCTGATTTATGCAATGAATATTTTCTTAAAAAGACGCTTTTTTTCGGCTCCATGAGTAGGTACATGCCCTTAAATCATACAATTTAAGAAGCTTAAAAATTTAAGAGTAAATCCCATAGTGCAAAGTTATTTTCCATGTATTTGATAGTTTAACGATTTTCTAAAAGTTTATTTTTATTTTCCATGTTCAAACAAATTTCATAGTGCCATATCGACACAATTCAGTAATATTTAGATATGGACCTAAACAAACACAGGTCTGAATAACAAGTGTGTCCTATTTTTTATTCAATATGTTTGAGGAATCAATAATGTTGTGGTTTCGAAATGGAATATTAAAAAAGGAGAGAAAACAATCGAGAATTAGGGCTATAACGAGAACGAATAAAAAAATGTTGTATAAATACGTACATATATATATATATATATATATATATATATATATGTGTATATATATATATATATATATATATATATATATATATATATACATATATATATATATATATATATATATATATATATATATATATATATATATGTATATATATATATATATATATATATATATATATATATATATATATATATATATATATATATATGTGTATATATATATATATATATATATATATATATATATATATATATATATATATATATATATATATATATATATATATATATATATATATATATATATATATATATATATATATATATATATATATATATATATATATATATATATATATATATATATATATATATATATATATATACGATGCTGGTTTGAGTCCGTGCAAAGTCCGAGAGATGGCACCACCGGCGCGTATCGAGGTCATGTTTAGTTAGTAGCATCTCTTGAATGAACGCACACCAAGTTTCAGCCATATTGGTCTATTTCTTTGTGTTTGGCATTCGTGTGAATCAAGGAAGTCGAGTGATTTTCAAGAAATGGACGAAAAAGAATTTCGTGTGGTGATTAAACATTACTTTATGAAAGGCAAAACGCCTCAGGAGACTAAAGAGAAGCTTGATAAACATTATGGTGACTCTGCACCTTCGATTAGAACAGTTTATAAGTAGTTTCAAAATTTTCGGACTGGCCATATGGGCACAAGTGACGCTGAACGTTCTGGACGGCCTGTGGAGGTTACGACTCCAGAAATCATTGATCAAATCCATGATATGGTGATGGTTGACAGAAGAGTTAAGGTGCGTGAGATTGCTAGTGCTGTGGGCATCTCGACTGAACGGGTACATAATATTTTGCATAAACATTTAAACATGAGAAAGCTATCCGTAAGATGGGTGCCGCGATTGCTCACGCTTGACCAAAAACGGAATCGTGTGAAGTGTTGCAAGGATGGTTTGCAGCTGCTCCAGAAGAATCCGGAGGACTTTAAGCATCGTTTCGTCACTGTGGATGAAACATGGATACATTACTATACTCCTGAGACCAAACAACAATCTAAACAATGGGTTACCAAGGGGGAATCTGCACCAAAAAAGGCGAAGACCGTTCCTTCGGCCGGAAAGGTTATGGCGACTGTCTTTTGGGATTCGCAAGAGATAATCCTCATCGACTATCTGGAAAAGGGTAAAACTATTACAGGTGAATATTATTCATCGATATTGGACCGTCTGAAAACCGAGCTGCAAGAAAAACGCCCGCGATTGGCCCACAAGAAAGTTCTTTTCCATCACGACAACGCACCAGCACACACCTCAGCAGTTCCAACTCATTTCACATCCCCCCTATTCTCCAGACTTGACTCCCTCGGACTACTATTTGTTCCCCAATTTGAAGAAATGGCTGGCGGGACAAAGATTTTATTCAAACGAGGAGGTGATTGCAGACTCTAATGGATATTTTGCAGACTTGGACAAATCCTATTATTCGGAAGGGATCAACAAACTAGAACATCGTTGGACGAAGTGCATAAGCCTAAAAGGAGACTATGTCGAAAAAAAAAAAAGGTTTACCCCAAACACATAAGTAGTTTTTATTTTTGCACGGACTTTTCAAACCAGCCTCGTATATATATATATATATATATATATATATATATATATATATATATATATATATATATATATATATGTAGTAGTGGTTTTTTCGGGTATCCCGTGTTAGCTTAAAGTCCCTTGATGGACGGTTTCGCTGACGTTTCGATGGAATCTCATCCATCTTTTTCGAAACTTTGATCACTGGTCGGTGTCTTGGCGTTGAATGTCGAGACTGGCTCCGAGGGTGCCGGTTTTATGTGCTCGGGGCGTGGCTCTATTGGTTGGACGGATCTAGTCAATAGAGGCTCGGCTTTGGCTACGCGTTGTCGGTCCTGTGGTTCTTTGTAATGTTTGTGTTGGTGAAGTAACATGTGGTTGAATTATTGTTTCTCTTGTTTGGACTTGGTACTGGGATAGAATATGTTTCCAAGAGTTCGGTAAACGTTGGCTATCATTCCGATTATTTAAGTTGTAGGGCCTCTTTTCTATTTCTATGGCTTCTTTGATTACCTTAGTGGATAGGTTATCACTTTTTTGTAGGGTTTTGGTTTTGTCAAAATCGATTTTGTGTGTGCATGTTTGTTTGGCCTATGTATGAAAGACCGCAGTCCTGACACAGAATTTCATATACACCTTGGTCTTCTAAGGTTATAATGTCTATTGGTGTAAGTAAAATAACTTTAATTTTTTGATTCGTTGTGTAAATGGTCTCAATTTGGTGTTTTCCTAGAAGTCTTCCTAATTTGTCTGTGATGCCTTTTATATACGGGAGAAATGCTTTTGTAGCATATGTCTTTCCTTCCGGTTTGTGTTGTTTATTTAGGGCCTGCCGGATCGTGTTTTGACTGTATCCATTTGAAAGTAAAACGTTTCGAAGGAGCTTGGTTTCTTGTTGCAAATGTTCCTTGTCTGTTAGGGTTTCTGATCGATGAGCTAAGGATTTGGCAACGGAGAAGAGTTGAGCTGGGTGATGATGTGAGCTGGCATTTCAGTATCTGTTTGTATGTGTCGGTTGTCTATATACTGAGTGAGGCAAAGAACCATCTGATTTTCTTTGAAGCAAGACATCTAGGAATGGTAATTGTTCTGCTACTTCTCTTTCCATTGTAAATTTAATGTTTGGATGTATATTGTTAAGGTGTTCCAGGAACTTGTTTAGGTTGTCTTCACCATGCTGCCATACCACAAATGTGTCATCCACGTATCGTAGTCATGTTTTCGGTTTATGTCGAGCAGTTCCTAGACCTAGTGTTTCGAATTGCTCCATGTATAGATTAGCTAGTGCTGGTGACAATGGAGAGTCCATCGGTGCACCTTCTATTTGTTTGTATCTTTGGCCTGAATAGACGAAGTATGTATTAGCGAGGCAGTGTTTGATAGACTGATGACGTATTCGGGCAGGTTGTATTTTGTCTCTATAATAGACAGTGCTTCGGTGACTGGTACTTGTGTGAAAAGGGTTACGACATCAAAACTGACAGGTAAATCATTTTTCTCTAGCTGCATGTTTTTTATGATTTGAATAAAATGTTGTGAATTTTTCACGTAAGATGCGGCTTCTTCCACATGAGGTTGCAGAGTCATGGCTAGATGTTTGGCTAAAGCTTGTGTCGGGGAACCAAACGAGCTGACTATTGGTCTTAAGGGAGCTCCTTGTTTGTGAACTTTCGGTAATCCATACATTTTTGGGCATCTTGATGACTTTAAGCTAACACGGGATACCCGAAAAACCACTACATTTCACACCCGTGAGAACATTCGTCAAAATATATATATATATATATATATATATATATATATATATATATATATATATATATATATATATATATATATATGTATTACATTAAAATCCCGTTCGTCTAACAATAAATTTGCACGACGTTTTGCCAAAATCTCAGTTGGCATCTTCAAGTGGTCCCGCTGTTGCTGTTACTTGATACTGTGATCTTGCTGCTGCTGCTGCTCGAAGCTAACGGTTAGCTTACTTAAACTTAAGGTTAGCTTCGAGCGGCAGCAGCAGCAAGATCACAGTATCGAGTAGCAGCAGCAGCATGCTGCACGTGACTTATGTCAAAATCATTTTTTAGGTTAGCGGAGGTGCAGAACTTATCACCTGAGCAAAGAAATATAGACAATATAATAATAAAAAATTTGGATATGTCGTGTATATATATATATATATATATATATATATATATATATATATATATATATATATATATATATTCAATTGAATGAGCTTAAAGTTGTTTTCGATATTATGAATTGTTTCCTCTCTAGACCTTCATACTCTTATTAACATCGAAGAAATATTATTTCCTCCCGGCAATCGTTTTCTGAGCAAATGACATATTCGTGGCGATAAGTTATTCCTTAACTAAGTAAAAATCAAATGCAGAAAGATTCTATATTTGATTGTCGGTAGTTGGTTTTATATTAGTATGCTTTGATATGCTCGCAAGATACTAATAAAAAAGTAGTTTGATGATTATAGAATTACAGTTGAAACATAAATATCAGTATTTTTATCAAATCACTAATAATGATAGTAATTAGAAGAAGCAGTACAGAGATATTTTTAATTTCCTGTATTATAATTTTATAATTAGCATCCAAATTATTTTATGAGAAGATTTGCACTGGTAGGAAGAAAATAATTGATATGCTGCAATGCTCACTGCTTTGTTTGCAATAAAATATTAATTTCAATTTTATTGTATTTTCTTAGTGGTTTGTATATCTAAGTAGGAAAAAAACGCGCCCTTCTATAATAGCAATACGAATAACGAACTTCAAATAACCTCTCTTATAAGTTTCTAAATAAGGGAAATCGTTATCCTTAATAAAGGTGTCTCTTATTTTGTTATGAGCAAGCTCGAAATGGTAGACGCATGCTTCAAATAATGATAACAGCTAAGTCATTATATTTAATTTCTTCCTTTACTACTGCGCAAGCTTCAAACGGTGGGCATATGCTTCAAATAAAGATAGTGACGCACCAGAATAAGCGTTGCAAAATCTCTCTTTTTTCCACGAATACCTTTTTGGTATATTTCTCTTAAGTGAAAAATTTTAATACTGCACGATGCTCTGAATTACTTTTAGTAATTTTTTGAAAAAAAAAATCGTTAAAACTACAAAACACAACGAACTTATAATCATCAAAACTATTAAAAGAGACATATTGTTATCAATTAGTCTCACTAGATAATGACACGGTTGCTAATTTAAAACTGGCCTATTATGTCAAAATATGAAAAAAATGATATTTTTATTTTGTGATTAGCAATGTTTAAATCAACATTTCATTCTTTTGAGTATTTTATAGTTATTTATTACTTAATTTTTAATATTAAAAATATTTTAATAGATACTTTAGCTTAGTAGCAATTGATGATATGAAATCAGTGGTGTGTAGCAAGTGTAAGGGTGGAGGGAGCTATCAGATTTTACTACTATTACATGAGTTTAATAGTACCATACATCTTGTGATATGCATTTTTTTTGTCTTTAAACTCTAAGTCTGAAAAGAAGGAGAATACATACGGTATTGAAGTTAAGGGAGGAGGGAACTAACAGATTTTACTATCATTACGTGAGTTTAATAGTACCATACATGTTGTAATATGCATTTTTTGTCTAAATCTGAAAAGAAGGTAACTCAATATATGGTATTTAACTAAGTTGGGAATGTGGAAACTTTGGCACAATGACACTACTCAGTATATATCACCACTACACCAAACACTTTATTTTTGCACTCGACGCGCGTTTCACTAATCATGTTAGCTTCATCAGGAGCGATGATTGACTAGCATGGCACAGGCGAGGCCATCAGTTTCGGTCAAGTAACCAGTAGAGGGGACTATAAGGAATATGCCTTCTGTCTTTATTTAAACTGCTTTTACATTTTATAATTTCCATACTTTCGTATGCGTTCAACAATCTTCTATCAGATACATTTTTTTATTAATCTTAGATTATCTAATTTTACAGTATGATCGGCTTCAAGAGCATGTTCGGCAATGCTAGACTTTTCTGTTTTACTGTATTTTAAGTGTGCTAAATGTTCTTTAAATTGCGTTTTAACTGACCTTTTAGTTTGACCAACATACTTTCTGTCACAATCATTACAACTAATTTCATAAATTCCACTTTTCTCACAATTAGGAATCTTATCTTTGGAATTTCCTAAGATATGGTATTTAATAAGGTAGGCCTCACCTTAGTCTATAAGTCAACAGACAATCTGAGGAATATCTTAGGAAAGATAAGATTCCTAATTGTGAGAAAAGTGGAATTTATGAAATTAGAGATTTCCATTCCATTAGTTGCGCTTGAGTAATTGAAGGGTTAGGCTAGGTATAAATAGGGTAGATTTGTAGTTTAGCTTTAGTCAATCATCGCTCCTGATGAAGCTAACATAGTTAGCGAAACGCGGCTCGAGTACAAAAATAAAGTGTTTGGTGTATTGGTGATATATACTTAGTAGTACGGTATTTAAGTTAAGGGAGGAACGAGCTAACAGATTTTACTACCATTACATAAGTTTAATAGTACGATACATATGCAATATGCATATTTTTCCCTAAAGTCTAAGTCTGAGGTAAGGAGGTAACTTAATATACGGTATCTAAATTAAGGGAGGAAGGAGTTATCAGATTTTACTACCATTATTTGAGACTAATAGTACAATACATCTTGTAATACCATCCAATACATTTTCCGACTTAGTTCTGTTAGGTAGATCTCCAGAAAATATAGCCAAATGCATATTTTTTCCTTATGATGTTGATTTTAACGGTACACGATTTCCCGAACTTGAATCATTCAAAAAGTGTTAAATGTGCCACTGCTCTAAATTTTTACTACCCTTTCATAAACGTAGTAAATCAACACCATATAGCACCAATAAAATATCGCTAAAGCTAACCAGCCCTCACTCTTTTTTTCAATATATTTTTTGTTCTATTTCCATACTTCAATACCGTTCGGCCAAAACTAGTTCTCATTTATACACAGTGTCGTAAATAACATTGACAGCCGGCACATTTTTATTATTTTTTATTGGGATAAATTTAGGGTAATAAATTTTGGCAAACGGTAGCCCGTAATACCTAGAATTCTGGTTTTCGCTCAATAAAGGACGTTCCCATTTTTTTCGTCGAGTAAAATATTGGATGGGTTTGAAAAATTTAAAGGTATTTATGATGGGTTTATATTTAAATTGGAGATTTGATGGATTCACTGAAAATTCAGGATAGCATTTAGTCAACTATACGTTGGTTTTAAATATATTGCATATTGATACAAAGCACGTTTCTTTAATGAACAAAAAAGAGCATTCAAGGTAGAACTATGTATAGGGGAGCCTCAATCGTGAAACAGGATCATTCTCTCTAATGTATTGTTGCAGGCGTACCCATCGTCATAATTTTCTGTTCTTATAGTAAAGTTAGAATCATCCGCGTAAAGAACTGAAGTAACCTTGGAGTTAGTTAGCTAAAAAAAATCATAATTATAACTGAGAAATAGGACGCCCATAGTATTTTCTAACTGCTCAGTGCCTTCCGTTTTTAGTGTTCCGTATCTAAAATGAAAAACGGAACATTTATGGAATCACTTCGGTTTCTGTCTGTAAGAGCCGATTTTCTCCGAAATTATTTGACATAGAAAGTTCAAATTTGGTATAAATACAAGAATTGATCGCTTAATCACAGCCATATAGTTTTGAAAGTTAGAATTTAACTTAAGGGGTTAGTTTTGGGAGGTGAAATCGGAAGTGAAAAAAAAAATTCAGGGTCATCGAGTGTGAAAATATGGATTCAAAAATATATATGACTAGCCGTGCCCGCGGCTCCGCTCGCGTGGACTTAATTCACTACTATCGTCACTGCTTATTTCTTATGTTCCTAACGTAATAAAATATCTGCCATTATTTCCCCTTATCTCCCATTATTTCGCCTTATCCCCATTATCTCTACATAATTTTCATTATCTAGGCTTATCTCTGCTCATCTCCCATTATTTCTCCTTACCTCCCATCATTTCTCCTTATTTCCCATTATCTCACCTTAGCTCCCATTATCTAGGGTTATCTCGACTTATCGCTCAATATTTCTCCTTATCTCCCATTATCTCACTATAACTCCCATTACCTAGACTTATTTCTACTTATCTCCCATTATTTCTCCTGATCTCCCATTATTTATACTTATCTCCCATTATCTTACCTTATCTCCCATTATCTAGGCTTATTTCGACTTATCTCGCAATATTTCTCCTTACCTCCCATTATTTCTCTTTATCTCCCATTATCTCACCATAACTCCCATTACTTAGACTTATCTCTGCTTATCTCCCATTATTTGTCCTTATCTCCCATTATTTATACTTATCTCCCATTATCTCACCTTATCTCCCATTATCTAGGCTTATATCGGATTATATAGAACATATCATATGTATAAATTTATAAAAAAACGTAAATCGGATAAGTGGTTCTCAAGTGATAAGCGCACTAACGGACAGACAGACAGAGAGACGTTGCATTTTATATATATTATATTCTTCGTAACATGATATTGTTCCATATTTAATGGTTTAGGCAGTGTATTGCAAGAGAACGCGCTAACGATAACCTTTTAATAAAAATAGATAACCTGGCCAGAGAATATATGTATGTTTAAAAAAAAAAAGCACGTCAATCGGATAAGTGGTTCTCCAGTGATAAGCGCACTAACGGACAGACAGTCAGACACAGACAGAGAGATATTGCATTTTATATATATTATAGATATAGATTATTATTATTATATAACCTGGCTAAAGAATATACGTATAAATTTAAAAAAAGACACGTAAATCGCCACGTGATAAATGCACTAATGGACAGACAGAGAGACAATGCATTTTATATATATTATAAATTATAGATTTTCTCTGCTACATAATATTGCTCCATATTTAATGATTTAGGCTGTGTATTACAAGAGAACGCGCTAGCGACAAACTTTTTTCCGACTTCATTCACTATTATCGCCACTGCTCATTCCTTATGCTACCTCTCGTAATAAAATATAGCTTATAATCTGGCTAGAGAACATATGTATGTTTTAAAAAAAAAAGTACCTAAATCGGATAAGTTAGTCTCCAGTGATAAGCGTACTAACGGACAGACAGCAGACAGACGATAGACAGAGATACGTTGCATTTTATAGATATTATAGATGTAATAAAATATATATCTATAATCTGGTCAGAGAACATATGTATGAATTTAAAAAATAACGTAAATCGGATAAGTGGTTCTCGAGGGATAAGCGCACTAACGGACAAACAGACAGACAGAGGGACGTTGCATTTTATATATATTATAGATATAGATTATTATTATTATTATATAATCTGGCCAAAAAATATATGTATGAATTTAAAAAAAGACACGTAAATTGGATAAGTGGTTCTCGCGTGATAAACGCATTAATGGACAGACAGACAGACAGAGGGAAATTGCATTTTATATATATTATAGGCTATAGATATTCTCTGCTACATAATATTGTTCCATATTTAATGGTTTAGGCTGTGTATTGCAAGGGAACGCGCTAGCGGCAAACTTTTTTCCGACTTCATTCACTATTATCGTCACTGCTCATTCCTTATGCTACCTAGCGTAATAAAATATAGCCTATAACCTGACCAGAGAACATATGTATGTTTAAAAAAAAAAAAAAGTACGTAAATCGGATAAGTGGTTCTCCAGTGATAAGGGCACTAACGGACAGACAGACAGACAGATAGACAGACAGTCAGTCAGTCAGAGAGACTATGCATTTCATATATATTATAGATGTAATATTCGCGCCAACTTTTTTTATATTATTTTAAAAAATTACCAAAAATTGCTGTCGTCCCATCCTACCTTTAAGAATACTGATCAAAGAATTTCGAAAAAATTCTAGAATATTCTGTATAAGGTAGATTGAATCAAAATTATCACGCGTGTTTGACCTTTGATAATTTTTTTTTTTTTTTTTTTTTTTTTTTAAGGGTCTAGCACACGTGCTACAGGGAAGTCCCTAAAGCACTACAGGAGCGACACGTGTGCGGAGAAAGCGATTCACGTTGTTCTTGAATCGCTGTAGATTGTACTCGATGGGAAACACAGTCCTGGGCAAACCATTCCAAAGGTATGATGTTCTCCATATTAAAGACTGCTTGAAAAGCGTTGTGCGAGGAGTAACAAGCTGAACCTCATACGGATGTGAAGTATTAGCGCGACGTGTACCTCTAATATGCACCGCTCTGGGAGGAATTAAACGGGCCACATCCTTCGAACACTTTCCATGAAAGTACTTGTAGAATAGGTTCAAGTCGCCAACCGTTCTTTGATGTTCCAGCGAATCAAGGCCCTCGGTCAGTTCCGGGTGTCCAATCAGACGAACAGCTCTTCTCTGGATAGAATCCAACAAATGCAGTGTATGTTTGGGAGCGGAGCTCCAAACATGGGAGCAGTATTCCATAGTTGGTCGAATTTGAGCTTTGTAAAGAATTAACAGTTGTTGTGGAGTGTAAAGCTTTCTGGTTCGAAACAGTATTCCCAACTTTTGAGAAGCTCTTCTTGCTATGCCTGCAACATGTTCATGCCAGGACATATTTGCTCCCAAATTAACGCCTAACAGATAGAGTGACGATGTTAGAGGGATGGAGTGCCCCGACATAACTATGTCGGGTTCTGCAACGTTAACTTTTTTAGAAAAAAACTGCCGCCTGGGTTTTTGTAGCGTTAAATTCCACTTGGTTACTGTCACCCCAAGATAGAATTTCTTCCAGGTATTTGTTAAGTTGAATGACTTCCTGCTGTCTGCGGATATTCATCTGAGTAGTCGATGTCCGAGCGTTCAAAGTGAATGAAGAGATAAGTGTACTGTCATCTGCAAAGCTGTAGATTGGATTCTCGGTCTTTTCCAGCAGATCGTTAATATAAATGAGGAAGAGAGTAGGAGACAGTATGGAACCTTGAGGCACACCGGCGTTGATAGTGAAGGTGTTAGAAAGAAATCCGTCGACTGCCACTCGCAAAGAACGCTCTCTGAGGAAACATGAGAGCCACAAACAGAACTTTTCAGACATACCATAAGAGCGCAGCTTAGCCAACAGCCTATCGTGCCAAACACGGTCAAATGCCTTGGATATGTCAAGAGCAACCGCTCGAGATTCTCCAAAGTGTTCAATTGCGTTGTTCCAAACATGTGTTACATAAGTCAGAAGATCTCCTGTTGATCTATTTTTACGAAAGCCGTATTGGTGATCACTAATAATGTTGAATCCTTCAAGATATTTTAGAAGATGCTGATTGATAGCCTTTTCCATGACTTTCGATATTATTGAGAGTAGTGCGATTGGTCGGTAGTTATTTGGCAAGGTCTTCTTGCCTTTTTTAGGTATCGGCTGAACTGTGGCACATTTCCAGCAGGAAGGAAATATTCCGTTTCTGTAGGATAGGTTGAGAAGTCTACAGAAAACTGGTGTTAGTTCCCTCGCACAGTTTTTGAGAACTACGGCAGGTATTCCGTCAGCGCATGAAGCCTTTTTGGTGTCTAGCTTCATCAAAATACGTTTTATGATACGCTGTCTGAAGACAATATCGGGCATCCTTGACTGCACTATGGGAATAGTAGGTGGTGTTTTCCCTTGGAAATCGACAGTAGAATGTAAAGCAAAGAGTTCAGCCAACAAGTTCGCTTTCTCAACAGGTGTCGTTGCAATAGAATTATCTGGCCGTGTGAGTGGTGGTATGGTGGATTTGGTGAAATTTTGACTAACTGCCTTAGCGACTGACCAAAAGGACCTGGAATTGCCGGACAAGCGAGAAGTTTGTTTCTAATCCGTTGATTGTGTACCTCCTTGGTTTCGTCGATAATTTCTTTGCATCTGTTCCTGGCACGAACAAAGATGTTACGATTTATGGTGTTAGGATCTTCACGCCACTGTCGGTATGCAAGATGTTTAGAAGCAACAGTTTTTTTGCATTTTAGGTCAAACCAAGGCTTGCCGTTGGAAGGGCATTTCTTCGAAAAAGGGATGTAAGCCTCCATACCGGCCAAAATAACATCGGAAACCTCCCTGGCGCAGTCAGATGGGTCGTCGGATCGAAAACAAACGTCCAACCAAGGGAAAGTTCGAAAATATTCGATGAGATCTTCCCATTTAGCAGATTTGTAGTGCCAAATCTTGCGCGGTTTGGGCGCCTCTCTGTCACTGATTGGTAGAATACTCGATGTCGAAAGTAGTTTATGGTCGGAAGAACCTAACGGCGGATTTACGCTGACCGTGTAACTCTCCGGATTGGTGGTTAAAAACAGATCGAGAAGACTGGCGAACTCTCCGTCTCGATCAGGGATCCGTGTTGGTTCATCAATAAGCTGAGTTAAGCCACAACTGATTGAAAATGATTCGGCTTCACGACCTTGTTCGTCGGTAGTATTTGAATATTTAAGCCAGTTGATGTTGTGGACATTAAAGTCGCCCAGGATGGCAATTTCGGCATTTGGATAGTTAATTTGTAAATGATCTATGGTGTCTGCAAGAGAAGCGAAAAGTGTTCTAAAGTTTGTATCACTTGGTGGTCGATAGAGGATACAGACGAACCTTGTGGTTGGTTGAGTCGTTATTTTTTAACCACATAACATCAAAGTTTGGGGCTCCAGAGCCTCTTCTCGTTGGCAAGAGAGGTCGCTTCTGACATAAAGACAGATTCCAAACTTACGCCTAAATCGGGAATAGAAATCGTACCCAGGATAAAGATAGTTTACTGTGCTGGTCGATGAACTGACCTTAGTTTCACAGAGAGCGAGTACATGAGTTTTTTTTGATTGCAGGTGTTGGTGCACTGAATTTATGTTCGAATTTAAACCTCGTATGTTGCAAAAATCCATTTTGAAATTCTGTTCTCTGCATGTCGACGCCCCTGAACCAGCCCCCACCCGGAGATCCGAACGGGGGGCTATTTTACCTCCGGAATTTTTTGTATCCAGGTGCCTCATCATGCTATTTGGTCCCACAGTCTGGGACATCGGACAGCCACGAAACGTTAAGCAACTTCACGCAGCCTAAGCCAATGCGATGGTATCACACCGGGCGATGCTGGTGGGATCTGGGCATCTACGATCTAGATTGTGCTTTAAGTCGCCTCCTACGACAGGCAGAACATACCGGCGGAGATATTCTATCCCGCCCCCCCACGGGGTTATTTGCTATATAGAATTTTTTTTTTGAAATGTGTTAATTAATTAAATAACAATAGTCTATCTACCTATTTGAATAGCATTGGGCTTATACAAATTATAAATGATACCAGTTCTACTAGAGACGGAACGTGGATAGACAATGTGTTTTGCAATTTTCCTAATAGACCAAGAGGGCGACCTGAAATTTTGACCTGTGGGCTAACCTCTGCCTAGTTGTTCATTCTTCCGGGCGTGTCGATAAAAGCCTTTAACGTTGATTTTGCGGCTCCCGTGCCCTGGGATGTCCAAAATGTTACATTCAAAAATGGACTGTGGTTTAACCACTTGAATCAAGTACTATAACATTTGTTGACACTAAAAAAGTCGAGCGCCCCAAAGGGCAGACGCCGCCGAGACCGGACCCAGCTTTAGACGTCGATCCAAAAATGTACTGTCATTTAACCATATAAAATCAATAAGTTTAGTTTCTTCTTGATAAAATAAGAGGGAACCTGAAAAAGGCGGATCCGCCAATACCGGTCGATTAAACTAGACCCGCTCTTTCCAACCAAAAACGGTCGTTTTTCGAGAAAAAAAAACTCGAAAAACGACCGTTTTTTGGCTGGAAAAAGCGAGTTAATGAAATAAAATATCAAAAATCACAGTATCCAATGCTAGACTGTAGTAGAAAAGGAGGTTTTGTGTTTTTTATCAAGTGATTCAAGTAGATTTTGAACTGTTTCGTAATCTTTGTATTTTTTTATTATTTATATATTATTTTATAAATCCACGTTTAAAAAAGTCGCTAACGAAAAAGTTTTTCAAAAGGTGTGCTTAGTTAATGTTGTACTGCACTGTTCCTGTAGGTTATCATGTCATCTATTTTCCCTTTCTTCTTGAAAACTGATGCAATTTTAAAGTATTTAGGTATTTTTTCAAGGGTCTAGCACACGTGCTGCAGGGAAGTCCCTGCAGCACGATAGCGATTCACGTTGTTCTTGAATCGCTATTTTTTCTGTTCGCTCGTTCTGTTGTTAATAATAAAATTTATGAGACAGATGCAAAAGTGGTACTTTTATGTGTTCGACGTCGTTTTAAAACGCTAGAAAGTTAAGAATAAGTCGAGAGAGGGCCGAAAATATAGGAAATTTCAAAATAAATGAACAAAAATAAAAAATATAAAGAAGACATATTGGGAGAAATTTTAAACAGAGATGGAACATAAACTCCAATTTTATGGAGGACACAAGAAATTCTGGAATGTTCTCAGGAGAAGAAAAAGAACTGTTAACGTAGAAGTACAAGTAAATTCTATATTACCTAACAAATAGAAAACCCATGTGAACAATCTATTCAGTAGCCAGCAAGAAAAGACTGACGACTACTAGGTGGAAGCAGATGGTGAAGAAGAGCTGTTAGATGAGGAAGAGAATATATCTCAAGAGGAAGTACATAAAGCACTGAAAAAACTAAAGGACAGCTCCTGGGCCTATGATATCAACGAAATGCTCAAGTGTGGAGGTATTAGAATAAAAAAAGTCTCCGCAACCTTACTTCAAAAGCTAATTTTAAGCCAGAGAATTCCTAAAGATTGGAGGAAGATTATTACGATCCTAATATTCAAAAAGGGAATTAAAAACGATCCCGGCAATTATAGAACCATTACCCTCCTAAATAGCACTAGTAAATTACTAACCAAGATCATGACTGCAAAAATAACGAAAAAGATCAAAATAAGCGAGGAACAAGGATTTAGAGAAAATAGACCGACACAAGCTATATTTACGATTCGAAAATTAATTAAAAA
Organism: Pachyrhynchus sulphureomaculatus; assembly: GCA_019049505.1. NCBI lineage: Eukaryota > Metazoa > Arthropoda > Insecta > Coleoptera > Curculionidae > Pachyrhynchus > Pachyrhynchus sulphureomaculatus. The sequence continues at coordinate 182,800,413 of CM032454.1, forward strand.
ATCATTAGAATTTAATAAATCTCTATGTCTGTGCTTAGTTAATTTAAAAAGAGCATTCATCAACAGATCATGACTGGAACAACATTAAAGTGACAGATTAGCTTAATAAAAACAATAGGACACGTATAAAGACACAGCAAGGACTAACTGAAGAAATACCAATATCATCTGGAATTCGACAAAGCTATAGCATAAGTCCAACACTTTTTAATTTAATAATGGACAGAATAATAAATAGTGTCAATGAGGTCAATAGTGGATACAAAATGGGACGAACAACTCTAAAAATATTGTGCTTTGCTGATAATGCAATATTAACAGAAGAAAATAAAGATGGCTTATAGCGACTAATACATCGTTTCCAAACCACAGCAGAAACTTATGTCATGAGAATATCAGTGGAAAATACAGAATCAATGGTTATAGCTACAAACTCTATTAGATGTAAATTAGGCGTCTACAACAAAACAGTTGCACAGAATATACACTGCACATACTTGGAAGTACAGCTTTCAAACTCAATAAAATGTATATCAAGAAGTACTTAATCAGGCAGCATCGAGAATATTTGGTTTTTTGAGGGACTTAGTATGGAAAAACACCTACGTGTCTATAGAAAGCAAAGTGCGTATACATAGAACCGTGGTAAGACCGGTTCTAACGTATGCAGCAGAAACAAGAGCAGAAACTTCTAAAACAAAAAACCTTATGAGAGCTACAGAAATAAAAACACTGCGCACTATCAAAGGAATAACCCTGAGAGACTACCCACGAAGCACAACTATACGAGAAAAACTGATGTGGATATTGGAGGGATCATGTAAGTAGGATGCCAAGATGGGCAAAAGATGAAAAACTAGAAACAAGGGAACCTCCAGGTCGACCACCAAAAAGATGGCTCCAAACCTGGACATCTGCGTCATAAGAGGCTTAAAAACAGACGAACCAAGACTTTGTCTTTTAGGAAGAACAAGAAGAATTTTTGCCGAGTTTTTTTTTAAACGAAGGACCCCACTAGAGAAAAAAATTGCGCAGAGCAAACGCATTTTCTGCAGTGCTATTTGACGAATTTATTATTTTCTGAGAACTTAGTTACAGCATTCTCGTTTTTAACGATTATAAAGTTGAGAACTTTGCATACAATTTTCAATACCAATAATTTTTTTTTGGTAGGATATTCCATAAGGAAAAAAATATTAATAATATGCTATTTAGAAAACTTTTTTCATTAACGGCAGTCGTGTCTTAAGCTTTTTTGGTGGTAACATTTTCCTCTTTTTTTCGGTAATATCAAAGTAAATACAAGACACAAGAAAATTAATTATCCGCCTCGTATAAATTTTCATAAAGCATTTTTTTTACTTCAAAAACAAGAATTAATAAACGTAATAATTCATTAACGGCCACCGGAGATCAATAGATTTTTTTAATTCCTTAGAAACCAGACAGATCCGACAGATAAATGAAGATTTTTAATTAGTGTTCACTTCTGCCTTTGGATCAGTTAATACGGCATTGCTGATGATAAAACTTGAACAATAGCACATAAAATATTATGATATTGGTGACGGACTCAGATCAAATAAGGATTGAAATGACATTCTCGTGACTGATCGGAATTTTTAATTGGTTTAAGGTGAAGATTAAAAATTTTTAATTCTTCCGATGGAGGTAGGAGTTTTTTAATGTATGATATTTTTTCGCAATAAATTGTGGTTCTGTCAAGAAGTGAAAGCACTTAGAGACATAAAGAGGAAACGCTATTTGACACATAAAAGCTCCGGGACCTAGGAACAACGTACTAGAAAAAGAGTTAACGCCAGAATAAAAGTAATCAACAGGGAGCATTGGTTCAAGTTTAATAGTGACATGGAACATAATATGTACGGTGCACAAAGGAAGTTATGGAGTGTGCTGAAAAATAGAAAAAAGTCGGTAAATGAATACATTCAAATAAGAGGAATTTCAACTGAGACATGAGAAACCTACTTTATACGATACCGAAGAAAACAACGAGATGAAGGAAAATGAAAAAAAAAAATAAAATCAAAATGATTGATTGGTATTAGTAAAAGCAGCCATTGAGTTAAATGGATATACATGTCAAAAAAAAAAACACAAATGCAAAAAAAATCAATAGAAAGAGAAGAAAAAAAAACAAAAAAAAAACAGTTCAAAAACGGTGAACTGTATTACTTAAAAATTCGGAAACAGAATAAAAACATTTATTTATCAGAAAGCTCATAACTTTGTTTTTAAGTTATTTTACAGAGAGCTTTCTCATATTGTGGTGAAGCTTATTAAACAGAGTTACCCCCGCATAATCGGGAGAGGTTTCGAATTTAGATCTTTTATGATAAACCGAAACAAGTTGATCGGTATTTCTAGTGCAGTACGAATGAAAGCAGCAGTTTCTTAGAAAATTGTGTCCATGTCTTTTTATGTACAATAAAAGTCTGTATATATAGATGCAGGGAAAGGACATCAATTTCTTTTCTGCAAAAATTGGTTTAGTACTATCTGTTGGCTTTATATTAAATATGAGTCTAACAATTCTCTTTTGACTGCGAAATACTCTTGACCACTCCGCAGAGTTACCCCACAATAAAACATTGTCCTCTAAATGGCAATACACAAGTATAAGTTTAATAGAGCTTCCTGGTTAATAATATATAGGGTGGGCCATTTAAAAGTTTAAATTTAAAAATGCAATAAAACAAAAACGGTTTGAAATTTTGCCAAATTTATTTTTTTGTTGTGAAGTACAATTGTTCCGGTTAGAAATGCAATATTATTTCATTCATATGGCTGCCGCGGCTGGCCTCACAGTACCCCCATTCGATTGGACTAATTTTCGAGCACTTTTTCGAGTGTATGGGGTCGTATCTCGGCAATGGCATCACGAATGTTGGCCTTCAAATGTTCAATTGTCTCTGGTTTGTCGGCATAACAGTTGTCTTTAACGGCGCCCTACAGAAAATAGTCCAACGGTGTCAAATCGCAGCTTCTTGGCGGCCAATTGACATCACCATTTCGGCTAATTAAACGGCCATCAAACGTTTGACACAATAAATCGATTGTGGCATGAGATGTGTGGCAAGTTACACCATCTTGTTGAAACCAAACATCGTTCACATCAATACCATGAAGAGCGGGCACAAAAAAATCGGTTATCATGGTGCGATAGGTGTCTCCATTGACCGTAATGGTTGCGCCGTCCTCATTTTCAAAGAAATATGGGCCAATGATGCCTCCGCTCCACAAGCCGCACCAAAGAGGCACTCGTAATGGGTGCATTGGCTTCTGTAAGACCACGTGTGGGTTTTTTCTGAGCCCTAAATACGGCAATTTTTGCTTATTAACGTACCCACCAAGATGAAAATGAGCTTCATCCGAAAAGATGATTTTTTTGGCAAAATCGACATCATCGTGCAGTTTCTCGTTGGCCCATCTAGCGAAGCAAAAACGAAGCGGATGGTGATGCGGCTTCAACTCTTGAACCAATTGAACTTTGTAAGGCGTCATACCGAGATCTTTTCGCAAAATTCGACGTAAACTGGTGTGTGAAATGTTCAATTCTTGAGAACGATGACGAGTTGATGTTGATGGATTCTCACGCACACTCTCAGCCACAGCTTCGATATTTTCGGGTGTACGCACTGTACGAGCACGCTCACGTCTTGGCGCATCAACAATGAAACCAGTTTCACGAACTTTAGCAATAAACTTGCGTATACCGGGCACTGTTGGTCCTTCTCTGCGACCAAATTTTGTACGATATTTTCGTGCAATTTCCGACCAATTGTCTTTGTTTTGGAAATAAATATCCAATAAATCCCAACGTTGCTCAAGCGTAAATCGATTCATTTCGTTCAGTGGAGATAATATACTGAATTTTGTGACAGAATAGAATGACATAAGTATTGCCAGATTCGAAATAACCGGTGGTTCAAATTTAAACCGATAGATGGCCCACCCTTTACTTTAGTTAAAATATTGCATAGAATGCAGTATTTATGTTTTTACAGATCTAATCTATGTGAAGTTTCCAAGTAATATATTGATCAACATATAAACCTAAAAATCTACATGACTACTGATTGGATGAAGTCTACAGACATACTCGGTGAGTTAGCTCTACACCTAAAGTTCACATATACTGTCTTTTGTAGGTTCAAAATTAAATTATTTTTGCCACACCAAGTTTCCAAATTAGTCACTACACTTTTTCACCAGCTCCTTCCTGAAGCTCCTCAGGGGCCACCCCCGAAACCACTACCGAAGTGTCGTCTGCGAACATGATGACACTATCACTGCGAATTAATGAACATTAGAAAAAGGAGAGGTCCAAGGATAGACCCCTTTGGCACTCCCAGGTTAATATCCGCAATGTCTGAAGATTGATCACTAATCTGCACATAAAACTTTCTATTGGTGAGGTAAGAAGACAACAGGTCATGCATCCTACCTCTGATGCCGTAAGCATAAAGATTTTCCAATATAAAATTCAAACAATCAAAGGCACGAGACAAGTTGAAAAAAAACCCGCCACATGGCGCCCCGCATCAATTTGGTTATATACCACTTGCATAAACTCACAGGCGGCTCCCTCCGTCGATATAACCGTTCTAAAACCCTACTGGGCCGTGGTTAGGACGGCACATCCATCAAAAAAGCTTAATAGTCTATTGGAATATAACTTTTCGAATATTTTGGATAGCGCATTAAAAATTGTTATGGGCCGATAGTTTTCAGCACAATTTTTGTCACCCTTTTTATAGATCGCCATAATTTTACCAATTTTATATCAGGAAAAGTATCGCTTAGTGGCAAAAATTTCACCCCCTTCGGTTTGTAACTTTATTTTTGTGTTCCGTCTATTTCTTCCCGAATTCTGATTTAACAATGAATCTAAAGCGAGCTTTAAGGAAACAGAAGTAATAACAAGAATGAAGGAATTAAAAAACGGAACGGCGCCAAGGACGGAAAGAATACTGAACGAACTGTTGCTTAATAAAATACTAGATACAGCCGAGGTATCGAATGACCAGCACCACAATTTCAATCTTAAAGAAGGGACAAAAAACCTATCTAGAAAACTACAGAGGAATAACTCTTGTAAATACAACAATGAAATTGATCTCAGGCCTGTTGGAGGAGAAACTGGATTCATAGATAAAAAATAGAGCAGAACAATAGGGGATCTGGAAAGATAGATCTACCTAAGACCTACTATTAATTATGAAGTAAATTAAAGAAAAATCAATAAACTGTAATATGCCAGCGTACGTATGCTTAATAGACTTAACTAAAGCCTTTAACAAACTTAACAAACTCAGAGTCAGTGACGTGATACAGACGTTGATGCAAAAAAAAAACACAGGTAAACGTTGTGAAAGTCATAAAGAACTTGAACTTGAGAAATACGATGAAAATTAAAACAAGTGAGAACACTATAGGAAATATACCAACCTCAGGAGGAATTAAACAAGGAGACCGTCTTAGACCGTTATTATTCAATCAGTCAATGGACAAAATAATAGAAGACGTACAGTCACTAAATGGCATAAGAAAAGATACCAGAAGTTTATAATACGAAAATAATTACCGAAACAACAACAAGAATATGAAAATCCTAAAATCACAACTGACATCTGGCAAACAGCGTTTTAGCAAAATAAAAGATGAAAATGGAACAATAATCACCGACAAGGTTAAAATATCTAGAGTAATAGCTAACTTTTACACCGACTTATATACATCAAAAAAACCAATCTCCCGGTGATCTAAGCACAAATCAAAAAATTACAAACGTGAACTCAGAAGAAATTCTAGAAATAATAACTTCTGAAATTGAAAAGGCACTCAAATCAATGAAAAACGACCGTTTACCTGGCGAAGACCGAATAACGACCGAGATGCTAAAATTCGGAGGAGAAGCATTATTTAAAGTAATCAAACCACTTTTAAACCTATGTTTATCAAAAGGAGACGCGACTAGCATAGAGAATTACCGATCGATTAGCCTCCTTTCACAATGAGACAAATTGTTCACTAGAATCATAACATCCCGTGTAACAAACAAACTTGACTTCTATCAGCCAGAGGAACTGGCGGGGTTTTGGAAGGGCTACTCTACTATAGACCACTTACAGGCAGTGAGAAAATTGATACAGAAGTGTGAAGAATACAAGGTACCTTTACTCATGTGTTTCGTAGACATCCAGAAGACCTTCGGCACAGTGGAACTATGGGCTATACTTCAAGCCCTGAACAGAGCAAGAGTAGATTCACGGTATACAACACTAATTAGAAATATATACGAAAACGCCACATATATAATAAAAATAAACGAAGATACGTACACCCCAAAAATTCTTCTCAACAGAGACGTGAGACAGAGAGATCCAATGTCCCCAAAACTATTTACAACGGTGCTGGAGAATGTTTTTAAAAAACTGAGTTGGAACAATCATGGTATCAATATAGAGGGAAAACATCTTACACACCTGCGATTTGCTGATGATATAGTTTTCATTAGCAATGATCCTGATGAACTTGAAGACATGATGAAACAATTGAATGAGGCAGCAAAAAAAATTGGTCTAGAGATGAACCTAAATAAGACAAAGGTAATGTCGAACAGCACAAAACAGTTCACAGTAGAAATAGAACATATAGAATCGGTTGAAGAGTATGTATACCTCGGACATCTAATAAAGTTAGGAAAACAAAACCAAACTGCGGAGGTAAACAGAAGAATCAGACTCGGTTGGATAGCATTTTCTAAAACTCAAAGACATCCTAAGAAACAAAGAAGTGCCAAACTGTATGAAGAAAAAAAATATTTGACTCTTACATATTGCCGGTTATGACATATGGATTAGAGACCCTAACATTACCAAAAAAGAGTGAAGAGAGATTGAGAATAGCACAACGTGTCATGGAAAGAGATATGCTTGGCATAAGTCGTAGAGATGGAATCCGTAGTATGGAAATTAGAAAAAAAAAAAAAACTAACTGCCATTATGCAACGAATCGCAAGACAAAAATGGAGCTGGATAGGGTATGTCTCAAGAAAAACCTCTGGACAATGGTCAAATCGAATAATGTAATGGAGACCTAGGTCATACAAAAGAAGTATGGGAAGACCACAGAAAAGTTGGGCCGATGACATAAAGGCTTTTGCAGAAAACAGATAGTATCAAATTGCAAGTAGCTTGGAGGAACTTAGGGGAGGCCTATGTCCAGCAGTGGACGACTTAAGGCTGAGGAAGAAGGAAAAGAAGAAGTACAGTCACTAGAGATGAGATACAGAATGAGTAACAACAGAATTAGTCTTGTTTCTTACGCAGACGATGCGGCACTGATCGCCGAAAGCGAAGACGTCTTACAGAGACAACTGTGCAAACTCGTAGTGGAAGTTTTGCAAGATGTCAAACACTACTTAAATTTCCACAAAATTTTTTTTATTTTTAACACCACGACATGTTTCGCTGTACTATAGCTTCTTCAGATGGTTTGTTACAAAATGAGGGTAAAATTACTATAATAAATGGCTGGTTCACAATTTATGGAGGTAATAAAATAATTTAATTAAAACAGATTTAGTAATGGTGAATTATTTAAGTCTAATTGTTCATTTATTAAAGAATCTGAATTTTTAAATTTGTTTATTTCTAAAGATTCTAGGTAATTGAAGTTTCAAGTTTGGTTTAAATTGGTGGTTATTTTTAATTAAATGATTTGCGTAATTTGAGTTATTTTTTCTATTGATATGATGAAGCATATTCCTTTATTCTTTTTGAAAAATTTCTTCCTGTCCGACCTATCAAACATTTAAAGTTATCTGATAATTCAAAATTAATTAATCTCTTTCGATGTTCAAAATCTTTTTCCAAGCATACCAAGTAGACAAACTATATATTACTAATTGAAAACCTTCTTTCTGAAATCAATGTTAAACCCATAATAAAACAAGACATCTTAAAGTGCTTAAAGGTTTGCCTAGAACAAAATTATTTTGAATTCAATCAATCTCTTTCGATGTCCAAAATCTTTTTCCAAGCATACCAAGTAGAGAAACTATATTACTAATTGAAAAACTTCTTTCTGAAATCAATGTTAACTCAATAATAAAACAAGATATCTTAAAGTGCTTAAAGGTTTGCCTAGAACAAAATTATTTTGAATTCAATAACGACCTATACAGCAGCCTAGACGGTCTCATAATGGGCAATCCACTTAGTCCTCTTTTGGTCGAAATATTTATGAATAACATAGAAAATCAAATAAGCAAACACTTACTGTTTAAAAAATTTGTATACTGGCATGTTGATGATATCTTATGTTGTTTTACAGGAAGTGATGAATTAAATTGAAATCAACAGTAGCTTAAACTTCCTTGACCTAACAATGAAAAGATATATAACAAACACATTTTTTCTATTTACCATAAACCGTCACATACTGATATAATTATCCATAATACCTCATGTCATCCACCAAGTCACAAACTTGCAGTTTTCCATAATATGATTCACAGACTAATAAATATTCCTCTGAACCAAGACGATTTTGAAAAAGAACTTAATATTATAAAACAATTAGCAGTAAATAATGACTATTCACCATCCACAATAGATAATATACTCAAGAAAAAACTTTACAAAAAAGCCACTAGTACAGTTTTTCCGAGTAATAAAGAACCTTATAAAAACGTAAAGTCAATAACGTACTATGGTAGATGCAGCACTAAATTAAATAGATTCTTGAGAAAATTAAATATTAACCCAGCATTTAAAATATCCAACACACTTGGCAAATTTATAAAAAATAACAAAACTAAAACAGATAGAGACAATAGATCCGAAGTATACAAATTAAATTGTGGAAATTGCTCAAAAACATATATTGGTCAAACAGGAAGAAGTTTTTCAAAAAGAATAAAAGAACATACTTCATCATACATCAATAGAAATATAACTCAAATTATGCAAATCATTTAATTGATAATAACCACCAATTCAACCCAAACTTCGAAATATTGCATAGTTGCACAAAGAGCCTGAAACTTAATTACATAGAATCTGTAGAAATAAATAAATTGAAAAATTCAGATTCCTTAATAAATGAACAATTAGACTTAAATAATTCACCATTACTAAATCTGTTTTAATTAAATTATTTTATTACCTGTCATAAATTGCGAATCAACCATTTATTATAGTAATTTTACCCTCATTTTGTAACAAACCATCTGAAGAAGCTGTCGTACAACGAAACATGTCATGGTGTTAAAAATAAAAAATTTAGTGGAAATTTAAGTAGTGTTTTACTTCTTGCAAAACTTCTAGTTATGGATCTCCACCAATGAATCTCGTAGTGGAAGATAAATCCATAGAACAGTTAACCCAGTTTAAATACCTTGGTGTGGACCTATCGGGCTATCACGACCCAGTCAGAGATCGTCAGATCTATAAAAAGTTTAATAAGAAAAATATATTTTTCAGAAAGTTAAGTTGTTAACAAAGGTTGGATTTAAAAAAAAAAATGCTGAATATAAAGTTACCTAGATAATGTCTTATTTAATTTAGCCCATTTGCATTTAAAGCTAAGTATATACGGATTTAAAAGTCACTTTTACTTTGTTACACTAATTTGTAAAACATCGTGGTTTTCTGAAGTACACTGTTGCAAAATAGAGTGACTTTCCGGTCGTTTCGCCTTCGATAGCAAGATATTCAGAGTAAACAGTAAAGATCCTTATGGAGATTAGAAAACTAAATCATACTGAAGGGTAAAGATCAAGGAAAATCACTCCGTATAGACACAGTCTAATGACTTCTCATTTCTTTGCCAGTTTAAATTGTTCAAAATCAAAGCAATTTCATGCATTACGTTAAAGTAATGACGTTAGAATCTTTTGCAAAAAAAAACTACCATGTACAACAAAATGTTTTTAATCTTCTTAGCCGTAACTTTTGATGGAATGTTCTCATCAAGATGATTAATGTGAGCTGTTACTGTTATGCATTTTATCAGGATTTAATACCGTCCAATCTGCTGCAGATAGAAATTTACAATATTTAGATAAGGTATATGTTTATTTTAAATTGTGGCATCCCACAGACTACAATCGTAAGTATTTATCTTGAAGATTAATCCTAATGATTTTATTTAATCGATCTAAAGTATTTAGTTTGGTTTTGCCCGTTGGTAACTAGAATGATTTTAATGTTTTTTGCCAGTGTTAGTACTATATACGTTCCAAATTAATTTAAAACAATTTTAAGGTCACATGAGACATATTTCCAAAATAAATATAGAAAATGCATATTTTGATAAATAAGTTCATATATTTCAACTGGTTTTCAATTTTCAAAACTTTTTACCTACACGGACTGTATGTTTGTTATATTAAAACACACCAGTGAGGAAAAAAATCGACTTAAACGATTTTGCTTCATTTAACACCGATCCTTGAATTTAATCTTCAAACAGTGATATTATTTTTGGTGTCATTAGAATGCCGATTTTCTACTTTTGCCAATAATACCAAAAACAATTGCATTTCCAAAAAGTTTTACTGATTAAAACGGTTTTACTCTATAAAATCGGTTTTGCTCGCTCAGCAACGTACTCGTTGCGCGTTATTCATCCCTATAAAAACACATGCAACTGCATTTTCCTATATTTCCTTGATAGGAACTTGAAGTTGGCATCTCTGCTATACCTGCCTACTAATTACGTCATCGGAAAATGGATACTACCCCGGAAGAAACGGCACAAGTCATTGCCCTATTGCAAGAAGGGCATAGCCAACGTGTAGTCGCTGCTGCACCTGAAACAGTCAGCTGCCTCCAGAGTCTACAGACGTTACCAAGAGATCGGCGCCTTTACATGGAGACCAGGATCAGGAGGAAGAAGGTGTACCTCGGAGCGAGACGAACGCTTCGTTGTGAATTCAACTGTAAGAAATCGTCATTTGACCAGCGTTGAAGACCAGCAGGAGCTGACAGCCCGACAAGTTCGTGGTCGGGTTGTCAGTCATTGGACAGTCAGAAGAGGACTTAAAGAAGCTAATATAACTCCCAAGAGAGCAGCTAACGGACCCAAATTGACAGCAGCCCATCGACAAGCGCGACTCAGATTTGCCCGAGAACATGTCGACTCGACCTTAGAGCAATGGCGCTCCGTTTTATTCTCCGATTAGTCTTGAATGTGCCTACATGGCGATGATGGAAGAAGACGAGTCTATAGGAGGCCTGGGAACCGCTGTGCGCAGTGCTGCCTTACTGAAACGGTCGCCTACGGAGGAAGTTCTGTTATGGTGTGAGGAGGAATCTCACTGAATTCGAAAACCGATTTGGTTTTCATGACTGATGAGATTCGTAGCGGTGGATTAACTGCTCATCGGTACATCAAGGAGATCCTGCAAGAATACGTCGTTCCTTACGCTGGGTTCGTTAGCGATAGCTTCGTGCTAAGGCACGATAACGTGACGCCACATGCTGCTGCATCGGTGCGGCAATACCTGGCGGAAGTGGGAATACCCACATTAGACTGGCCTGCGCGGAGTCCTGACCTCAATCCAATCGAGCATATCTGCGATGAGCTCGAAAGAAGGGTTCGAGCCAGAAATCCAGCCCCTGCATCGGACTTAAACATTGCGATGGCGGAAGGGTGGGGAAAAATCCCAAAGACAGTGGTGAAAAAGCTCACCCGCTCCAAGAAAAACCGGGGAGGGGGGAACCAAGGTAATACAAAATATTGATTTTGGTTTTTATCAATAAATTTAATTGTTAAACTTAAAATTTGTTTAATTTTTCCTTTCTTTTACCCCTATTTTTACTCCTTGTTCTCTTTGTTTCTCCTTTCAATTATTTTAATCAGTAAAAAGCATGAGCTATGCTATAGAATTTGGTATCATTAGAAAGAGAATAGAATGATACTACAATCCGTAAAAATATATGAACACTAAATTCTAGGATCCGTGTTAAACGAAGCCAAATAGTTTAAGTATATTTTTTTGCCCACCAGTGTATGTTAAAAAAATGAGTGTGCACAGCTAGGTTTTTTGCAGTTAAAATTTATTAACCATATTATTTTTAGTTGTGGAATTGGTGGCATAAAAGGTACCAGCAGTCTCATTATCTGCGACTAATCCAGGCAAACCCAAAGTCATCTTTATTATAGACGTATTTGCAATAATTGTTACATAAGGCAATTTCTACGACCGACTCAAAACTGTTAAATATTGATAATAGTAGATCAATCATTTCTGTGAATATCGATACTACTTCAAACTAAGATTTCTCACTAAGTATTTATAAAGATTTCAGACTACAGTAATAGTAAAAAATTGCTATGACAGACATTTTTAGTTGTACTTTTGCCGAGGCAGACACTAATGGATTTTATAATTAACAAATGTAATACCTTTTCACAATTATTACATTACAAAATATTATTTGTTAGAAATACATTACCAATGATGAGGTTTTTTGCGAATAATATGTTAACTTTTTTAGTTCTCCATATAATGATATATGCATATGGACGACTTAATTAAATATTATTCCTCAAAATTGTTATTTATATTTATTAATATATATATATATATATATATATATATATATATATATATATATATATATATATATATATATATATATACAGGGTGCACCATATGTGTGGAATAATGATTCTGCAGCATTTATTAATCAGTGTATCAAAAAAAATGTTTAAATAAAGGTTATAAGGTGTTATACAGCGCACATGCTGTTGACAATAAAATGTCAGGTAATGACTTAACGCGTCAAAAAATGATTTATTGACGAAAACGTACATTGATGCATTTTGTGAACCTGCAATTTGAGCGTAATATCATAGTGGTACATTTAACAGGAACTGATAGAATCACTTTGTTAATGATGGTTGAGTACGGAGACCGCAGGAGAACACAACAGGAGGTGTGTGATCTTTTTAACGCAGAATATCCGATTCGAGAATGTAAAATGCCTTGCAAGGAGTCCCGACCTTAAGCCACTCGATTTTTGTTATGGGGCTATTTGAAAACGCAAGTTTACCTAAGTTGACCTGTAACTGTAAAAGATTTGCAACAAGGAATTCAATATGAAGTAGCATAGATCACCACGGATTCTCTGCAAAATTGTGTCCATGGTGTGTATGACAGATTGGGTTATTGTCTCGCTGTTAACGGTAGGAATTTTGAGCAATTATTACCCTAAAAATAAACCTAGATTATTTAATAATAGTCTTTTTTTTTGTCTTTTTTTTTATTTTAAATATCAAATGAAAATAATTCCAAAACAGTTCAATTTAGACATATGGTACGTTAGACAAATAATATCTAAAATTTTTAGTAGGACTCAAAAATAGAATAATATATGTGGCTTTCCATTTAAAAAAAAATCAAGTAGGCGTAATGTCTTCGAAGTGACAGTTCAAAACATTTTATTGTCAACGTCAGCATGTGCACCGTGCACCCTATAACTTTTATTTAAACATTATGTTGATATATTGATTGATTAATAAATGTTATGGAATCATTATTCCATATATATGGGGCACTCTGTATAATATATATATATATATATATATATATATATATATATATATATATATATATATATATATATATATATAATACTATTTTATTTGTCAATTTTTATAATATTGAAATATATATAACTAGCAGTACCCGCGGCTCCGCTTGCGTGGACTTGATTCACTACTATCGTCACTGCTTATTCCTTATGTTACCTAACATAATAGAATATCTGCCATTATTTCCCTTTATCTCCTATTATTTATCCTTATCTCCCATTATCTCTACATAATTACCATTATCTAGGCCTATCTCTGCTCATCTCCCATTATTTCTCCTTATCTCCCATTATTTCCCCTTATCTTCCATTATCTAGGCTTATCTCGACTTATCTCGCAATAGTTCTCCTTATCTCTCATTATTTCTCCTTAGCTCCCATTATCTCACCATAACTCCCATTATCTAGACTTATCTCTGCCTATCTCCCATTATTTCTCCTTATCTCCCAATATTTATACTTATCTCCCATTATCTAGGCTTATGGTATATCGAATTATATAGAACATATGTATAAATTTATAAAAAACACGTAAATCGGATAGGTGATTCTCGAGTGATAAACGCACTAACGGACAGACAGACAGACAGAGAGACGTTGCATTTTATATATTATATTCTTTGCAACATGATATTGTTCCATATTCAATGGTTTAAGCAATGTATTGCAGGAGAACGCGCTAACGGTAACCTTTTTTCCGACTTGAATTACTATTATCGTCACTGCTTATTCCTTATGCCACCTAACGTAGTAAAATATATCCTATAACCTGGCCAGAGAACATATGTATGTTTAAAAAAAAAGCACGTAAATCGGATCAGTGATTCTCCAGTGAAAAGCGCACTAACGGACAGACGGACGGACAAACAGAGAGACGTTGCATTTTATATATATTATGGATATAGATTATTATTATTATATAACCTGGCCAAAGAATATATGTATGAATTTAAAAAAAGACACGTAAATCGTATAAGTGGTTTTCGAGTGATAAACGCACTAATGGACATACAGACAGAGAAACATTGTATTTTATATATATTATGGATTATGGATATTCTCTGCTACATAATATTGTTCCATATTTAATGGTTTAGGCTGTGTATTACAAGGGAACGCGCTAGCGGCAAACTTTTTTCCGACTTCATTCACTATTATCGTCACTGCTCATTCCTTATGCTACCTATCGTAATCAAATATAGCCTATAACCTGGCCAGAGAACATATGTATGTTTAAAAAAAAAAAATTACGTAAATTGGATAAGTGGTTCTCCCGTGATAAGCGCACTAACGGACAGACAGACAGACAGAGAGACGTTGCATTTTATATATATTATAGATAACAAAAAAAATGTACTTATACAAACAAAAAAGACAAAAAGTAGGTTAAAAATCATATTTCAAAAGATTCTGGCTTAATTCTTTATGGTGCAGTAAAATAAGGTCAAAATAATCATGAGATTGGCATAGCTTAGACACAATATCATAATTTTATCCTCTCTAGGGTATTTTAAATTTTCAAAACGCATTTTTTGAACTTAAAATGTAAATAACTCTAGTTATATAAATCGGATAGAGAAAAAAAAACTCTTCGTAATGAAATTTCCATCAAATTCTCATTTTAAGTCGCTCAAGTGCGTATATAACCTACAAAATTGAAGAAACAGGCAAAACACAGTTTTTTTTTTCATTTTATTGTACAGGTCGACTAAGTGAACCGATCAGCTTGACACTTCCAGAAAATATACCTTTTGCCATAGCAAAAATACTCTGAAATTTTAGTACAAAAATATTGAATCCAGTGGGCACAATTGAATTCGTTATTTAAAATTTGACTTGCCATTTTATGCCATTTGGTTCAAAATGGATCTTTTTTTTTTATAATTTAGGTCTGTACGCCAGCTTTCCTATGCCATTAAAAAAATTTTTTTTTGGTGTCATTTGACAGTTTTTTTTATTTTTGTTTACTAATCAAATAAAAACAAATGCGTTTTTTCGGTCATTTTGAAAAAAAAAATAATGAAAATTTTCGTTAACAATTTCTTTTTCCGAACGAAACAACTATTTGTTGATACATGATTAATAAACAAATGTTTAAAAAAAACGGTTAAAATGACTCCAAAAATTGTTTTTTAATGGCATCGGAAAGCTGGCGACGAAACATAAATTTTGAAGAAAAAAGATCCATTTTGGTCCAAATGGCATAAAATGGCGGGCAATTCAAATTTTAAATAACAAATTCAATTATGCCCCTTGGGTTCAATATTAGTGTACCTACCAAAATTTGATGAGGTTTCTGCTATGACAAAAGGCATATTTTCTAAAAGTTTGAAGTCGACCTGTACAATAAAATTAAAAAAAAGTTTTTTGTCTGTTTTTCAATTTCGTAGGATATGTACGCGCTTGAGCAACTTAAAACGAGGATTTGTTGGAAATTTCGTCACGAAGAGTTTGTTTTTTTTGTCTCGATTCTACTTATATAACCGGAGTTAGGTACATTTTAAGCTCAAAAAACGCGTTTTGAAAACTTAAATTGTTTACAAACAAAAGAGCACAAGTTTTTCGAAGTCTAAAACTCAGGATAATACTCCTGGTGATACCCCAGAGAGGAGATAAAATCATTATATTGGTGTAACTAGATTGTACAATTTCACTGCACTATAAGAAAAACTAAACTAAGTAATTCTCTTACTGTCGTGCCCGTTTCCATTACATCCTTCAAGAGCGATATACTTATTCCAGCGATCTTCCAACATTTGGATACCTTTCATATAATACGATTTGTCGAGCTGGCTAAAATTAGCCTCACCTTCCCATTCGACTAATTCATTTGAGACAAATCTCTTTCCCAGAGGCCACCTTTGTATTTATAAAGAGATAATAATCACTGGGAGCCAGATCTGGTGAATACGGCAGATAAGCAAATTGGTCTAATTTCACCATCGATTTTATGGACTTGTGAGTTGGTGCATTCTCTTGATGAAACAACACATTTTCTTCGCTAAATGTGGGCTTTTTTCCTTAATTTCACCATTTAAACCATCCTAATAGTCTCCAGTGGTTGTTCGCTCCTTCTCAAGATAGTCGAACAGTACTATTCCATGCGCATTTGTTTTTTGGAGTGACTGCCTCCTTTGGACGTCCGGTACTTGTACGACCGCATTTAAACACACCACACTCACAACCACTGACATGTAGGTGCATTCGACGAAGCAGATATGCCATAACACTTTTCAAGCCACTCTTGGGTTCTGGTTGTATTTTGCCTATCAAAAAGTAATGTTTAATCAACGCACTAAATTCTGCTAAAATTAAAAGTAGCGTGACTTAAACAGCTGTAACCGCAAACTAATAGACAAAATGTCATAGAAATTTTACACGCATCTTCTGAGAGTCTTTTGTGCTGCCATTTCTTGGAAATTCTGGGGACATTTCACCCCATGTAGTAATTTTACTTGGTCTACCATTCCATTTTTAGTAATTTTCAATATGATTAAAATCTAAACAGTTTATTTCATTTTTTTTTCACCAAGTAGAGGTACGATATTCTAAGAAAATATAAGAATAATAAAAACAATTTTTATTGACCAAAAAGAATATTACATTAAAAGACGCTTTATTCAAATTATGTTAAATGGCTGACAGTAACATACAACAAACATTCAATATCTCACTCTATTAACCTTAAAACAAACCATTACGATGTCCATGAATCTTATGAGAACAAATATCCGCTTCTTTGCATCTGTCAAGCGAGTCTGTCAAAAAAGACTCGTTGCTTCCGATCGGTAGGCGATTACACCAACTAAACAAACACTGAATGTCGATTGAACACATTTATTTTGTAATAATTTAATACAGAGCTCAAAATAACTCATATGCGTTGAACTCTGATGGATGAAACAAAAGAAAGAGTGCGTTCTCGGATTCTAAATATTTATATAATTCCTCTTCAATATGTTCACATAACTTACTATACTGTCGTTGAGATTTTACAAATATTACAAATTCTTTCCTAAAAATGAGACTTTAAAAAAACCTAATAATGTGTTAATAAATCCTAAGGAACAGAGTCTCTTCACAATTACCTGATGATCGATACGATCACGTACCTTTGAAAAGTTAGTGAACACTAAATCCACCTGTCGCATTTTATCAGTTACATACGTGATTTGAAAAAAATTGCTAGTCGTTGTGGCATCTAGGCTTATCTCGCCTTATCTCCCATTATTTCTTCTTACCTCCAATTATTTCTCCTTATCTCCTATTATCTCATCTTATCTCTCATTATCTAGACTTATCTCCCATTATGCCTCCTTATCTCTTATTATTTCTCCTTATTTCCCATTTTCTCACCTTATTTCCCATTATCTAGGCTTATCTCCCATTATTTCTCTTTATCTCCCATTATCTCACCTTATCTTCTATTATCTAGGCTTACCTCGCCTTATCTCCCATTATTTTTCCTTATCTCCCATTATCTCAACTTATTTCCCATTATCTAGGCTTATCTCGCCTTATTTCTCCTTATCTTAGATTATCTAGGCTTATCTCGACTTATCTCCCATTATTTCTCCTAATCTCCCATTATTTCTTCTTATCTCCCATTATTGCTCCTTATCTCCCATTATTTCCCCTTATTTCCCATTATCTCACCTTATCTCCCATTATCTAAGCTTATCTCGCCTTATCTCCCATTATTTCTCCTTATCTCACCTTATCTCCCATTATCTAGGCATATATCGCGTTATCTTCCATTATTTCTCCTTATTCCCATCATCTCACTTTATCTCAAATTATGTAGGCTTATCTCGCCTTATCTCCCATTATTTCCCCTTACTTCCCATTATTTCTCCTTATCTCCCATTATCTCACTTTATCTCCCATTATCTAGGCTTATCTCGCCTTATCTCCCATTATTTCTCCTTATCTCCAATTATCTCACTTTATCTCCCATTATCTAGGCTTATCTCGCCTTACATATAATACATAAGGCGATGAACTTTAGGAAGAATATGATTATACTTATAATATCCTATCGAAGATCATGGCAAAGCTACTCAATATGACAATTTATCTGCGGAGTCCTTTTTGATTACACAGGACAACTTCTATTCAGTTTCTGGCAGGAAGAAAAATGAACATTTATGAGCTGCTAGATGAAATAAAATGGTAAGAGGTTAGACAAAATAATATTACAGTATATAATGAAAACTAGACACTTAGTGATGCCCTGCAGTGAACTCATCTTTTAATTTCTTCGTCGTAAGTTCAACTTCTTCTTTATTAAACTTATTTATAAATATGGGTTATGGTTTTCTCACCAGGATTAATTAAAGTTTAACTCATATCATTCAGGGAAAAACACTACAAAAATAAGAAGTTATTAAATATATTTGTACTGTAATGCATCCAAAAAAAAACTTCGGTTTCTAAATATGACTAGAATTATATGTTATATGTATATATTAGCTTTAACAAAAACTCATATTGAAAGGTAAATAAACATAATTCGGGAACGTATCTATTAAACTCATCTCTGACAGAACAAGAAACCCAGCAAGACCCCCTAGGGTGCCTCACTCCATTTCAAGCTTGCACCAGGAGACCGAGACGCGGACCCACCCTAAGGAAGCCTCTTGATGACCCATAATCTGGTTGTCAGTAACCGTTATTTATCAATTTAGGGATGGTCGTGTATACCTGCTTGTTTTTTGTTTAATGCTCTTATTTTGTGAATATTATCTATTGATTTATCGATTGTAACTAACACCGGGAGTGTTCTTTTCGAATTTACATTTTTAAATTTTGTTTTCTTCCTTCTGTTCTGCATTACAGAACAAACGACTTTTAGGTTTTATTCAATTTGTTAAGGTCAAAAACAATCATCTGTAAACTTTTCCTTTGTTTCTCTGATTCATCAAATAAATCGATACAAATTTGGAAGAAATTTTGCAAGAAAGTGAAGTAGATACCAGGTAAGATTATAGATATCCCAAAAAACTATATACAGAGCAATCGACAATTATTTTTACAAAATTAATTTGAACAATTCTATGACGAAAAGAGAGAAGAAATAAATTTCTAAAAAAACTTTTGACAGATTTAGAGAACAATGAGAGTTAACAATGAAAGAAATCTTTTTTGACGTGAAATATGTTTTATTTTTCATTATAATTTCCCGAAACTTTAATATTATATATATAACATATTTCAACGTTTTTCCAATAATTTAATACCATCATTAAAGTGTGATTCCGGAAGGTCTGCAAAATATCCATCCACGGATGCAATAGCTTTGTAATTTGATGTAAAACGCTTTCCAACTAGGGATTTTTTTCAGGTTTGGGAACAGATTATAGTCAGAGGGAGCCAAATCTGGTAAATACGCTGGATGTTCAAGCAATTCGTACTTTAATTTGTTGAATTTTGCCATCGTTAAAAACCCTTGTGTGAACATGTGCATTGTCCTGATGAAAAATGATTCTTTTCTTCATTAAAGCATGTCTTTTCTCACGAATTCGTGTGTGTAATCCCAGAAAACTTTCCCTGCTGGTGAAACCGTCTTTGCCTTCTTTGGTGCACTTCCACCGGCTTCAGTCCATTGTTTCGACCATTCTTTTCACTCTGATGTATAGTGGTGGATTCAAGTTTGATCAATAGTTACACAGGCCAACGATGAAAAAACTTTTTTAATTATTTTATCTGATTCCTATGTTTTTTGGTGTGTCGAGTCCGAAAATAATAATAAAAAAAGTCGTATCATCAACCAATTTTTCACATTTTAATATTCAAAATGTGAAAAGTTTATTTTTTATCATTCGAATGTTATTAGGTTGGCAATAAAATCAGAATTTTATAAGGTTGGCAGTAAAATCAAATGTTATTAGGTTATCAGTTCTAATAAATGTCACAGGTGTTTGTTTTCTTCCAGTTAATATAACCTCGCATTGCAGTGTTTAACCCATGTGCTTTAATTCACACTCAAAGTGTGGCTAATCGTGGTTGTAAAAACTCTCCTAACACTTTTGTTATATATGTGGTGAGTTTGTAGTTAAAAAGCATCAAAGAAACCTTTCTGGCTATTTAAAAAAAAGTATACTTTGCATATTTTGGTGTAGAAATCTGTAATCAAGAAAAATGTTGGGCTCCTCACAAAGTATGTTATGTTTGTGTCGAGGATCTTAGGAAATGGTATAAGAAAGAAAAGAAAGCTTTTAGATTTGCAGTACCCATGGTATGGAGAGAGCAAGAAAATCATTCAAATGATTGTTATTTTTGCAGCGTTGATGTTTCTGGATATAACTCCAAAATTAAGAAAGTAATTGTCTATCCTAAATTTACTTCCGCTGATCAGGACATGGACCGGGACTTCTTGTCCCAGAGCCACCTCAGTCTATTGATGACGTGTTACAGTCCAGTCCCGAATTTAATAAAAGTCGACCGGATGATGATGAGTTTTAATGTTCTCTAGAAAATTTAAAAAGACAGTTGTTTGCACAAGCTAAGTTAAATGATTTAGTAAGAGATTTGGGTTTGACTAAGGAAAAAGCAGAATTGCTTGGTTCTAGGTTGAAAGAAAAACATTTATTGGAATCTAGAACATCTATTTGCCATTATAGAACAAGAGATCAACAGTTTATTTTTTTTATTTTTATTTTTTTATGTATAAAATTTTCCCTATTTTGAAATTTAATCGATGTTATATTGTGAGAGAACTGTGGATGATACAAAAAAACTGATACCAGATACGGTTTCAGCACCCAAAAATACATAACTAGAGACCGGATTATATGCATTTGCATATTTTCATATGTATTTGCATATTTAGACCATTCTCACCGATTATTGCATATTTTACCCAAAATCTAGTAATGATGCATATTTTCCCAATATTTACAATATTTCTCGGTATTACTAGGCAATTGAATTGCTCAGGGTATTGTTAATGTCGCCGTCTGGAACAGATCTTATCGCCGGAACATTAACTGCAATAGTCTAAACATCGATTAGGTCTTAGTGCCAAGGGAATACTCAAAATTATGACGGTATTTTATTCCTTTGTTTCTTGGCCGGGATATTAAGTGATAAGTAGTTCGTTTCTAAGAATATTTCTTTGAGCGTTCTGATATTAAAAAAAACATAGCTTTGATTAGCACTCACTTTTCCCACATACCTGCGGGTATTAAAAAGCTTGAAACTCGAGGTTTGGCGTTGACCGAATCAATTCAGTTAATGAATAAAATCCGTCAAATAAACTCCACATTGCCAGATGTATTCCCGCGTAGAATTAAAGAAAAGTTGTCCGGGCTTTGAACCTTTGTGTCAAATTGATAGTTTTATTAATGGGATGGGTGAACTTTTGCCAAAAACAATAACACCCAACAACATAGCACCCAAATTTAAATACTGCCCAGTTACCTCAGTGGATGTGGAACGGTCTTTTTCCACTTAGAAAAATATTTTAAATGATCGAAGACACAACCTTACTACCCAACATTTGGAACACTACCTTATTGTTTACGTGTACAAGAATACAAATGTTAAATAATTCTTAATTAAATTTAAACATCGTCGATAACTTGTTAATTTTATGCTGATTTTGAAATAAAAAACTAAAAATTACTACTTTTATTATTATTTAATATTGCATATTTTGACCCTTTTCATGCATATTTTAAGCATTTTTCATGCATATTTGCATGCATATTTCAAGATTTTTATGTTGCATATAATCCGGTCTCTATACATGACACTTAGATGTGTTGGTTTAAAAAGTTTTTATAAATATTTTTTTCTTGGCCTGTGTTATGAACCGATGCTTGAAATCCATTTTATTTTGTTTAAAATGATCGAAATACACTTCAGAAATACGCACTCGAATGCGTTTTTGGGTAATTATCAGCAAATGCCACATCGATCTTGCACAAAGCTTTCTCATATGTAATTCTTTTAGCCATGGACTTGTTGAATGATTTGTGGTGTAGCAGTTTATGGACGACCTTCGTGTGGATCATCTTCGAGGCTTGTACGACCAGATATACACTTTTAATAATTTCAGATGAATTTCTATTGGTGTTAAACCATCCAAAAAAAAATAATTTAATCACTGAATGATATTCAATTTTTTCCAATTTAAAAAAATCAATGACACGTCAATATTAAACAGCTCCTACTACCCGGATGAATTGACAGATCGAAATAAAATTTTATATGTATTTATATAAAGGATGGAACTTTTCAATACAATTATGGTTTCACAGTTACGACATATATGTGTCAGGCCGAGAACTTTTCAGACAGCTTAGGTAGTCAGAGACGCTCAGACTTGGTTATTCTGTTCAGTTCCTCCAGCGGAGTCAGTGCAATGGGTTTATGAGCTGCAAAGAAATTTAACTTATGGGATATATGTACAATTAGTACGAAGATTTACGGAACGACGATCCAGTTCAAACCATTATCGAAAACTAACAACTTACTGAGCTACAACATTCACCCTATGGGTTGAATTTAGCGCCTTACGACTTCTTTTTGACCAAAAATCTCTTCTTTTTTGATGGAATAAACTAAAAAGAAACTGAACTAAGTGTACTGGTGTGGAAGGTAATTATGTCGTGTCTCCTTAAGAAGGAGAAAATTGTTAGGTATTTAAAGAATGTTAAGTTTTTGGGCAAAACTGTGATTTTATCCTCGTCAAGAATTTCTTTGCTAGCCTGTGGTTAAAACGGTTTTCTGCACAGGGCAGGTATGCTTTCAGTAATGGACTCACATTAGCCAGAAATACTAATTATTGTATATTAATGATGTTTGTTTTGTTTCTTTATCTCTATATCACGAATAATTATCAATAATCGTACATGTACGAGATATAGATAAGGTATATATAGGATAAAAAAAAATACTAATTCGATTAATCTTCATAAAATACTCGTATAATATACAAGGTACATAAATATCATTCCGGGTGAGGTACAGGTTAGAATCACTATATAAATTAAGTAAATAAAGTGGAACCCAAAAAAGCTACTCTTAAAATTAAACCTTAGTTTAAGGAATGCTATAAAGATAAAGAATCACATTTTCAATTAAAATAAAATGTATTGAACGCACATAAAAAAGTAACAAAAAAAAACCGAATAAGTTCGTTTTTTCGTTTATATTATTCCGATCGAATCATTAAAAAGTAGCTACGATGGTTTGGTTTTATGAGTTTTACCAACCGAAAGTGTTATAATTTAGGCCGAAGGTGTTTTTATGCTCTTTTTATACCAATTTTAATCAGTTTATGGCTTTATTGTGAAGGAGGATAGAAAGTGTGAAAAGCAAAATAATAAAATATATGGTAATGTTAGGTCTAGGCGACCTATTAAATTAAATGCCATAAAGTTTTTCTGTAATAGATAAAGTAATTTAAATAACTGTTAGATTAACTGATATGACCTCCTGGATGTAAGAAAATTACTACAAGATAATAAAACGGAAACTAGTGTATAAAAATTGGAGGAATCCATAAAACATGCTTAATTTATGCAGGACATTCTAGCTGATGTAAATATAATAATACGTTGGCTTGGCTTAGTTTAATTTAACTAAGGAATTATATGCTATATAATTTCTTAATTTATATAGATATAGACCATCGGAGTTTATGAAATGTAAGAACAAAAAATAAAGAAAAAGGAAAAAAAAAAAATTTGAAAATGCCCCAAATTCATGGTGAAACGTTAAATAAGTTGTTTAGATTATTCCATGAAACTAAGACCCAGAACGTCAGCGAAACTGTTCATCAAGAGACTTTAAGCTAACACGGGATACCCGAAAAAACCACTACTATATATATATATATATATATATATATATATATATATATATATATATATATATATATGTATAAACTGATTTTAAAAAACGCTTAAGGGTAATTTTGTTGTAAAACACAGAAAAAGTAATTAGATATAAATTGCATAGCCGCTCGGGATGGATTCGACAAATAAGAAAACAGTGGGTAGACTGCTGAGATACGGACTTCCGTTCGTTTTCAGTTGTTCTTACTTTAAAAACACCTACGCCTTAGGAAGGATCCCTCGAACGTTCGCGCCACCTGTGATGAAGTGTTAGCAGTCTGCTAACCACCCTATCGGCGAATGGCTGAAGCGAGTCATCCCTCCGATGAAGTGTTATCTACGAGGCAGGCGTAATATCTTATCATTATTGGCCGTCCGTACTGGCTTAAGTACCGAAAATTCTGTTCTCTTGTTTGTCGATCCTAGCCCGACTGATGAGCCGTGATACGGCGAAACGCGTCTCGGGATGGATTCCACAATAAGAGAACAGTGGGTAGACTGCTGAGATACGGACTTTCGTTCGTTTTCAGTTGTTCTTACTTTAAATCACATATGCCTTATGGGGCTTCCTCGAACGTTGGCGCCACCTGTGGTGAAGTGTTGGCAGGCTGCTAATCACTCTGTCGGCTAATGGCTGAAGCGAGTCAGCCCTCCGCTGAAGTGCCACCTACGGGGCAGGCATTATATCTTATCATATATATATATATATATATATATATATATATATATATATATATATATATATATATATATATATATATATAGGTGTGCAATGTAGACTAGCTTCCTCGTAGCTCACCCTGAGCAACGTGGTAAACACGGCTAATAGTTTACAACTTGCTGGACCTCCATCAAGGATATCCTGGCGATCGAGATCGACACGAATGAGAGAATGAGCACCAGTCCTAATAGTTCTACTGATAACCAAGGGACAAGAGTCATCGACGATGTCTTGCTAATCTTACAATTGAATATCAAAGGTATCAGTAGACCTAAGAGTGACTACCTTCTAAAGCTCGCAAATCAACACTGCGTCGATGTCATACTTCACCAGGAAACTCATTGCGAGACCAGAGAACAACTAAAAAAAAGATATAAACTACCTACTTTAGCCGCAGCGACCCACCACGTTACCTATGGCACTGCAACATCGATGACGTAAAAACCCTGCTTCGAGGGTAACGTATATGTTACACGCCGGCCGAACTATGGAATGGAATTTAAATTTTGTTTTAAGCAGATTCAAACACAATCATCACATTATTCATTAACATTTAATAATTAGTACCAATAACAATTAATAATAATAACTTATAAAAAATATTACTGTTAAATCCTAAAATATATTTTTTCAAACTTTTTATTTTTTGTTTCATTGATCCAATATGGCGGATAGGAAAGGGGGGTCTCAAACATTTTTAAAAAATCTAAAAATGGTCGCGATTAAAAAAGGTTGGGAACCACTGGTCTAGACGAGTCAAAATCTTTGTCCTTCAGTTTGACAGTTGCAATATGCGAAATATTCCTTGGAGACGATTCCGACCATTTTAGTAGGTACAAAACAAACTCTGTTTTATATAATTGGTACAGTGCTACAATTCGTCAAGTCTGATCAAACTTTAGAATGACCTTGGTTTAAATATGCATCTTATTCTCGTCATTTTATTACATTACAGATTTTATTTAAGATATAATCAGGCTTAATAAACATCTACTAAAAATAGTTATACTTTCAAGTATCCATACACAATCTTCCCTTATAATTTGTCAAAAATCTGAAGTACCTCTTTTCAACTTTCTCCATACGTACAACTTGAAACTACGAGAACGTCCCGAGCTTGTAAAATTCAAACAGGCAGAAAGTGAGTTTACTTAAACGAAATTCAAGTGCTGTTTGTGTAAAATAGGTAGCCCTGAATTTGTCAAGACCCAAATAATATTTCGTCCCATTTAGCACAGAAGTGTTTACCCAGAACTCAATTTTAATTGTCGCATCTTTCTTGCACCTTTTCTTGTTTGGCTTCGCTTACGAACAAAGCGACAAAGATCGGTGAAGATTTTAACAGAGCCGGATTTTATTTTGAGTAATGATTTACTTTGAGTGACTTACTATAGCCGAATCGTCAGGGCTTTTGAGCTCTCATTAAATTTTAACAGGCTACATTTTGGCACACAGGCAGTTTTTTGGACGTAGAATACGATAAAAAAAAGTTTGCCAAAGTTTGATGTATGCTAAGCCCATAAAATCCAAAATAACATAAAAAATTCGGTTTTTTGGCAATATCTCGAAAAATAAAAAAATATCGAAAAACTAATAGCACCACGTGAAAGAGCGGGAAATTTTATGAAGTATATAGATTTTTTCCAGATTTTTTTTTATTAGCGTGACAATTTATTAAAAATTCGGTTAGGTGATTCAAAAAGTGGAGCGCGCCAAACAGGTTAATTTGAAAATCTACGCGCATCGCTCAAAAGTTAATCGATATTACTTGTTTTAAGAGTGTAAAAAAAAGCCTTTTGAAGACGAGACTTTCAGCTTTCCGATGATACTAATAGTATGTATTTTTTTTGCTTTATAAATATATAAATTTTTGTTGGCATGATTTTAACCGGCACACGGTAAATTACAAATATTTATTAAAATATAGTATCGAAAAAAAATCTTTGTGCATATATCATTACTATACCTTAAGTTTCAATACAAGCATAATTAAAAATATCCAAATTGTCTGTGTTATTTAAAAATCAAGTTTTAAAATATGAAAATTTGCCTGTTGTAATGCGCTGCCGGCAATTTTACGTTCAAAGCACTACGAAATGATCAAAAACAGTTGAATGATTTTTTTTTTTTTTTTTGTTACAGTTAAAACTATACTTAATAATAGAAAATCATTAAAAACAAAAAAAACTTTCTCTTTTTTTGTAATTTTGCTCTTAAAAAAGTTTTCATGATAAACGTATTTTCTGCTTAATATTATTCAAACAACTTAAACCTAAAATAAAAAAAAGTACTTAAAGATGGGAAATGAAAGATAAAGGTCTAAGCCTTAAGTATTTATTTTTCATTTAAACATCCAGCTACAAAGAAAACACAAAAATTCTAAATCACTCGAAGAAATTAAATGAATTTACATACCCTCTGGCCGTCATATTGGATCCGTCGTTTTAAATTTTTCGAATCTGTCATTGGATTCTTAATCATCACCCTGTAAAACCCCTTAATAGCCAATTTAAAAATATTTAACGGTATACAGAAATGTTAACTTAATCATAAATGAAGTTGGAAGCATGATTCGCACTACAACTGTGAGGGTTTAACCAGCCATTTTATTTTCAATATTTTTTTTTTTAAATCACGGTAAAACTAAAAAAAAATAATCCATATACTATTTTTTTGTAAAAATTCCCGTTCTTTCACGTGGTGTTGTTAGTTTTTCGATATCTTTTTTATTTATTATATTTTATAGGCTTAGCGTATACTTTAGAGCAACAAATTTTTTTTTTATCATATTATTCGTCCAGAAAACTACCTATATGCAGCCTGTTAACATTTAATGAGACCTTACCTCTGAGGACTGGGCTACTAGTGATTTTCGAATCACATATTTTTGTGACCGTATTAAGACAAGGTTAACGTAACCACCTTGAACTTTCCATGGTGATATTTACTGGGGTTACTGTAATTAAATCAACGAAAAAATGCCTTGATGAAAATGAGACACGGTTGTAAATTAAGAATTGTTAAGTCGTAAGAAAAACATTCGTAAAACAAGGAAGAAGGTTATTAATATGGGGTGAACAGTCCCGAGACTTTCCGAGAGATGCCAGCACAAAAAAACATATGATTTTCAGTTAGCGTCACCTAAGATTCACGTAAAACTTTCCATCCATTTTGTCTATAAGTTTACGAGTAACACCTGTTTGAGTTACGCTACTTTTGGTTCTTGCAAAACGATGGAACAGAAAGAATTTCGTGTGTTGACTAAACATTGCTTTCTGATGGGAAAAAATACAGTCAGAACCCAAAAATGGCTTGAGAAGTGTTATGGCACATCTGCTCCGTCGAAAGTAACTATATGTCGATGATTTCGTGAATTTAAATGCGGTCGTACGAACACAGATGATGCATCACGTTCCGGACGTCCAAATGAGTCAGTTACTCAAAAAAAAAACAAATAATCTACCATATTGTTCTGCCAGACCGTAAAGAGAAAGTGAGAGATAGCTGACATCGTGAATATATCAACAGAACGCATGAAGCTATGTGCCTCATGGGTGCCGTGCACTCTCAGGACTGATTAAAAACAGCAACGTGTCGAAGATTTAGAATGCTGTTTGGCACTGTTTCGGCGTGATCCAAAGGAGATCTTGCGTAGATTCGTAACAGTGGACGAAACATACTACACACCTGAGTCCAACAGGCAGTCCACAGATTGGTCGGAAGCCGCATGAAAGTCGACCGAAGCTTCCAAAAACACAACATCACCTGGAAAGGTTTTGACAAATATTTTTTGGGATGCGCATGAAATAATACTGTTCGACTATTTTGATATTTTGAGAAGGGGCGAACAATCCCCGGAGACTATTACGTTTGGCTGGGCCGTCGGAATGGTCAAATTAAGAAAAAAAGCCGCCTTTAGCAAATAAAAAAGGGTTGTTTCACAAAGATAATGTACCAGCTCACAACTCCATAAAATCGATGATGAAATTGGATCGATTGGGCCATGAATTGCTTCCTCATACGCCATATTCACCAGATCTGCCTCCCAGCGATTATTACGGATTTGAAAAGGTGGCTCTAGGGAAAGAGATTTGGCTTAAATAAAGAAGTCGAATGAGCAATTAAGGCTTATTTTAGTGAGCTTGACAAATCGTACTACGTGAAAGGTATTCAAATGTTGGAAAACCAGTGGAATAACCGCTCTTGCGAAGAAGAAGAGAAAAATCGATTTTTCGCAAAAATATTGCTCTTTCTTCAAAAGGCTTGGGACTTTTCAACTCGTGAGTAATATATTAAAACTGGAAGTGTAACAAAGTTAACTAAAAAGGAAGTAAATTATATTATTTGGTGATCATATTAGAGATATACAAATAAGAATATTTTCCTTAACAAGCCTCATTAACAAAGTATTCTAATTTTAATTTAATAATATTTTTCTTAATTCTAGAAACCGAGTCGTTGAAGCCAATTATGAAGCAGTTCTTTGATATTGCTTTTAGGCTATTGCAGAAATAATGGAAATACCTGTCGAGAAAGGAAACTTTTACTTCTTATTTTCTTCCATCCTTTACTACGTTAACTTTACATCAGTTTTTACGTATCTAATATCTTTTAAGATTACTTAACAATTATATGATTCTATATTTTTTTTAGGGATAAATTGTTTATAATAAAAACCAGCCAAGTACAAGTCGGATTTGCGCAATTAGTATTCCAAACTTTGATTGCTTTTAAAATAAAAATTTTCGTTACGGAGGTTTAAAATGATCAGTGACTTCACAAAACACACCCCAAATGAGTTTTCCGATCTTTACTGAAAACTGATGACCTTGAAATTTTCGTTTTTATATATCAGATAAAGTATTAAAGGTAATGCACTCGTGATAACTTTTGTTAAATTTACACACTGTGGAGAATATTCCAGAATATTTTCAAAATTTTTCGCAATTTTTTAAAAATAGAACAAAGAAAAGTGTGCGCAAGTATTACATTATATATATTTTTGAACTCGTATTTTTACAAGCTTTCATTTTACACCCCACTCGACGACCTGGTAAAAAAAATTCTTTTTTCCCTTCGGATTTCACCCCCCAAAACTAACCCCTTAAGTCAAAATTTAACTTTTAAAACTATATGGCTCTGATAAGGCCATCAATTCCTATATTACTGCCAAATTTCAACTTTCTGTGCCAAATAGTTTTGGAGAAAATCGGGTGTGACAGACAGACAGACGTACAGACACCGAAATGATCTTATAAGTGTTTCGTAAGGAACTCTAAAAAACGGTAACATGTGGCTTTAAATTGAGTTGTGGCTCTTACAAAGTTTCTAATGTATACAAGAATTTGTGGTTTTTACAATTTTTCATAGAAGGTTTTTACGTTTTACTTACCTTGCGGAAGTAATAATTCATATAACAATACTAAGACAACCAACAAACCACCACAAAGTAACTCTTTATTCTAAAAAGCACATTGTGGGTAACAGACCGTTTTAATTAACATTACATACCACGAGTAACATAATCAACATGTTATCTTATCTTAAATAAAAGAATCCTTTGAACTTCTTAAAAATGTTCGCTAAAATTACTGTCATAAATCATCGACTCGAGTTTTACTTAATTGTTGTCATTATAAAATAATTTTTACGTTTTGTAAGAGATGTCCGGCAAATCACCGCCAGATATAAACCTCCCATTAAGAAATACCCAATATACCAGACCACCATACTAATAAATTATGATAAGTCTAGTTAAGTACAATGTATGGTACATACCAAACAAAAATATAATGTCTACAGGGTGAGTATATATATATATATATATATATATATATATATATATATATATATATATATATATATATATATATATATATATATATATATATATATATATATATATATATATATATATATATATGTATATATATATATATATATATATATATATATATATATATATATATATATATATATATATATATGGGACATTTCGCGTCAACGCAGCCACCCCAATACCCAAAAATAGAACTGACGAAAAAAAATTTCACGGGTGTCAAATTTTTCGTTGAAATGTAAGCTTTCAAATGCATCTTGGCCCTTTTGAAAAAAACAAGATGGCGGTTCAATATGGCGGCTAGAAACAAAAAAATCATGATTTCTAAGCGGAGTTAACTGAACTTCAAAACTGAAACAAAATGCAATATTGATATAACAGTTAGAGCCACTAACATAATTTTATATAATATCAACATGGCGGATCTAATATGGCGCCTAAAACCGAAAATTACACGAAAAATGAGCACTTATGGAGATTTCGCAGTAAGATAGCACTTTTTCTGACCGGAGTAATTTTCGGTTTTAGGCTCCATATTGGATCCGCCATATTGGTATTTTATAAAATTATGTTGGTTACACTAATTATTATATCAATATTGCATTTTGTCTCAGTTTTGAAGTTCAGTTAACTCCGCTTAATTTTTTTGTTTCTAGCCACCATACTGAGCCGCCATCTTGTTTTTTTTTCAAAAGGGCCAAGTTGCATTTGAAAGCTTATGTTTCGACGAAGAAATTGAAATTTTTTTTTCGTTAATTCTATTTTTGAGTATTAGGGTGGCCCCGTTGACGCGAAATGTCCCATATATATATATGTATATATATATATATATATATATATATATATATATATATATACATATATATATATATATATATATATATATATATATATATATATATATATATATATATATATATATATGTATATCCACTACGACAAGAGGCTATTAGGGAAGGACCAAGTCTCCGTCTCCACCAAGAAAGCCAACCAACTCCTCGGCAACCTGTACCCACTCCTCAACAAGTCCAGTAAATTGTCACCTCGCAAGAAGAAGAAACTACCAGATGTTCATCAAAGCCGGATTGATCTATTCCAGCCCAGCATGGTGCCAAATGTCACATACCCATAGATCCACCCTCCCCCCCTGGTTCGTACGCAACATCCAGCTTCACCGAGACATCCAGATGCTATCAATCATAGAATTCATGAGAAAAGTTTAGTTCAAATTCCTAGACAAAGCTACGCACCACCACAGCCCCACAGTCAGAAACGCTTACCACCCCCCTCCACACCAAGCGCGACCTCGTCTTACACGACCCTCGGACCCTCTACCCCTAGATTAGCTTAAGTTGGCCTTAAATAAATTTAAGTTTAACTTAAGTTTATGTTCACGAAATATCTTAAGTTCAAATATCTTAAGTTCAAAATCTTAAGTTCAAATATCAGTCTCTCTACACATTTATATAAAATCCTTACCTAGACTAAGTTAGTTAGGTCCCTAACATGTATATCTCTTAAGACCCAATACGTATATTCACGGCAATTATGTATATATATATATATATATATATATATATATATATATATATATATATATATATATATATATATATATATATAAATATACTAAGTTAGTTAGGTCCCTAACATGTACATCTCTTAGGACCCAATACGTATAGTCACGGTAATTATGTATATATATATATATATATATATATATATATATATATATATATATATATATATATATATATATATAGGGCGTTATGAAAATCGTTTAATATATTGAAACCAGCAAATCATTACATCAAAAGTAATTGCACAAAAATAATTAAAAATATCGCTTCTTAATAACTAATGAAGAAATGGACCCTGAAGTTTTATGATTTTTCAGTAGGTATGCCAGTGATGTTATGTCGGAATCAAGAGACTGGTATCTTGATAATAGCCTGTACTGTTACAGTGTTGACGTGCTTAACATAGAGTTTTATTATTATTTCATGATTTCATTAATGAATAGAACTTTACGCGTTTCAGTTTAGAAAAGCTTCTGTTGCCGTAGAAACAAACTAAATTTGGTGTTCAGTGTTTTAAATAAAGAAATTAATACGCAAAAGTGGCTAAATCTAACCTACACTATATTTCCGTTAAAAAATTTGTTAAACTTTTATTATAGTTTCATTAATGGGACGTATCGTGTAAAAAAAAATCTTATTATAACTAACTGGTATATCCAGTAGTACATAAAACATGATGTAAATATCAGAAAAAGCGAAATTAAAACATTTTCTACATAAAATAAGTACCACAAAGTTCACTATTCACTTTTAGGCGTACAACATAATAAAATTACTAAAATTTATTCCTGAGAAACTTTAAATTTCTTAAAAAAAACTTGACCGATGACCGACAAAACTCTTCGAGTTGTTAACTGTCGCGATAGATGCTATAGTTCCAGCGGTTCTTATTCGGATTCATGACGTTATTACTGTTAGTGCCATTTCTATCTTAGACTAATCAGTGGCCGAAATAATAATGAATTTTAGCGACAAACATAAAAACTTTCTTGAGAAATATACAGATGTTCTATATTTGTCTATATAGTGAACTACCTGAGCTTCAGTATTATATATTTTAGATCTGTTTACAGGAATATTGAAAAGATGCATATATAGTTCAACATCTTAATAAACAGGTTTGTGTTTTTAAAGCACGACTGTCACAGAGTGACGCATTCGTTAATAAGATTAGAAATAAGATTATTGAATTCATGAAAAGTGGTGTCGGCAATTACTGGCTGAATACTATGAAACATGGTAAGTGAAATATAGTTTAAGCATATAATTGTCAAAACCAAAAAACAATTTTCTATAATTGCAT
Source organism: Pachyrhynchus sulphureomaculatus (assembly GCA_019049505.1). Classification (NCBI taxonomy): domain Eukaryota; kingdom Metazoa; phylum Arthropoda; class Insecta; order Coleoptera; family Curculionidae; genus Pachyrhynchus; species Pachyrhynchus sulphureomaculatus. The sequence goes on from CM032454.1 coordinate 182,834,331, forward strand.
GAAGAAATTACTTCAATTATTTAATAATGTATACTACAATTTAATAATATGCTAAAAAGCACCTTGATTATTTTAATCAAATATATTTTCTTTATTTAACTTCGACGTATGTTAACTATATTTGATGATTTCCAGGTGTACAAGTATGAAATGCGGATTTTTTTTTCTAAAAAAAACATGTAAAACTCGGAAGAATGATAAAAAGTGCTTTATTCAAAGTATGCTCCATCGCTTGTTATACATTTTCCCCATCTTTCGGGCAATTTGTGTATACCACGCCATTAAAAATCTTCCCCTTTTGCTGCGAACCATTCATCGAGCCATTTTTTCACATCTTCGTACGAACCAAAGCGCTGCTCAGGAAGTGCGTGCCCCATCGATGCAAACAAGTGGTAATCGGAAGGAGCCAAGTCTGGTGAGTAAGCCGCAGGGGGTAGAATTTTCCAGCTGAGTGCTTCCAACGTATCGCGAACTGGTTTTGCTGTATGTGATGGAGCACTGTCATGAAGAAAAATGACTTTGTGTTGCCTCTTTCGGTATTCTGGCCTTCTTTCAAGCAACGAACGGTTCAAATCGGTCAATTGTTGTTGGTAACGTTTAGTATTAACCGTTTCCCCAGGTTTTTAACAGCTCATAATAGACCACGTCCCTCTGGTCCCACCAAACACAGAGCATCGTCTTTCTTCCAAAGCGATTCGGTCTTGCGGTCGATGTGGATGGTGCGCCTGGGTCTACCCATTATTTTTTGCGATTCGGATTCTCAAAATAAATCCACTTTTCATCCCCTGTAACTATACGATGCAAAAACGACTTCCTTTTGTACCGAGCGAGCAAAATGTCACACGTGTTTTTGCGCTTTTCCATTTGTCTGTCGTTCAACTTATGTGGTACCCATCTACCGGTCTTCTGAATTTTTTCCCATCTCTCGTAGCCGATTGGAAACAGCTTGCTGACTAACGCCCAATTGCTCGGCGAGTTGTTTTTGTGTTTGCGAATCATCTTCGTCCAACAATACTTGCAATTCCACATCTTCGTATTTTTTGGCGGTTTTTCACGTTCCTTGTCTGCAACATCGAAGTCACCACTTTTGAAACGCCGCAACCATTGTTCACACGTATCTTGCGATGGAGCATGAGCTTCTCGAAGTAATCGGTATGATTCAACAGCAGTTTTCTTCAAATGAAAACAAAAAATTAATGCTGTCCGCGAATGCTCTTAGTTTGGTATAAATTTCGACATATCGAACACAACACTATTCACACACTTTTTCAATTTATCACTTGTGCGCGTCTGACACTTGTTGATGACACAACAAAAATGGCGCAGTGTCAAATCTTTATAGCACAAACTACATTGGTGCACCATCTGTTGTCTGAAATCCGCATTTCATACTAGTACACCTGGTATAAGGCGATTTTAATAACACGCTATATATATATATATATATATATATACATATATATATATATATATATATATATATATATATATATATATATATATATATATATATATATATATTTTTATAGACTACAAGAAGGCTCTCGATCTAGTCAAATGGAATAAATTGTGGTTGGTTCTTAAAGAAGTTGGAGTACCTCAGCACCTGATCACTCTCATAACATAACTCTAAACATAACATAAGGACTAAAAGATACATTATCTAGAAAGATTCAACCCAAACGGAGTGTAAGACAGAGCTGCATATTATCTCCACCAACTTTTTAATATCTATGAAGAATGCATCATGAGGAAAGTGTCGGAAGACGCTGTTTATGGAATTTCCATTAATCGATTGAAAATAAATAATCCTCGATTTGCTGACGATGCTGTCCTTCTGGGTAGTAAAGGTGAGGAAATTCTGGACCTCAGTCGCAAAATTGAGGAGGAAAGTAAGAATTTCGACCTTGAACTGAACACATCGAAAACAAAAATAATGATTATCGACTGAGATAATAACAACAGACTAAATGTACAACAACTAGATAGTTCTGAAGTGGTGGATGCGTATATATATTTGGGAACCACGATTACGAACAGTGGCACCATCGAAGCGGAAAAAAGCAGAACATATTCTGGAAAGACAACAAAATCTCCAAACATGTTAAAGTGAGACTGATGAATTGTCTGATTTTCTCAATACTGATATACGGGTGCGAATCTTGGGCGTTGAGACAAAAGGAGAGGATCAAGATCGAAGCAACAGAAATGTTTGATTGGAGAAAAATGTTTAAAATCACAAAGAATTAAACATCAAACGAAGACGGTCCAGTCTCATCTAACTTAGAACCCTCACATATTTTGGATATATATATATATATATATATATATATATATATATATATATATATATATATATATATATATATATATATCTGTGTGTGTGTGTGTTTTGATTTAACACAACTTTATAGTTGACTCAGCTGACTGAGGTTTCCTTCGTTCCAAGCTAAAGATTTCGATAAATAAAAAGACTAAAATAATCTTTTTTAACGCCAAATTGCATCTCTACTGCAGAATATTCCCCAACCTGTCTTTGCCAAAACTACCGTGAGTCGAATGTAACCATAATCTCAATCCAGTCGGGACGATGATGGCGATGTTATCTCCATTATTGACATTTTTTATCATTTTTATCGGCTCGCCTCGTTACTATACAAGGTGTTCCGTGAATTATTGATTATTACTTTAGATAACACCGAGGGACCGCTCGAAAAAGAGTTAAAAGATATCTCTCTTCGAGGTGAATTCTCTTGTGGTTTATCTAAATCATTATTGTTTTGCAAGAGCTAACTTATTCGATTTTTTGATACAGGGGTCATTCAAAAATACCATTAGAGAGACGAATTTGCCAAGGAGTTTTTTTGAATTAACTATTTTTAAATATAATAACTGATGAGCATGTTCGTAAACTGAGGAGTTATCTATCTATCTACCTAATAAGTCTTCTTCCACCCAACATCGGGTATAGGCCTCCCCTCCCTTTTTCCATCCCTCTTGATTCTGCGTCTTTCTGATCTATCTTAAACCAGCTGATCTTTTTAAGTCATTTTTCCTTCTTGTTTGGGGCCTTCCTCTGGATCCTTGTCCCAACCATGTCCTACATTCTTGTATTCTTTTATTCCATTTCTCATCTTGTTCTCTCATTGTGTGACCTGCCCATCTCCATTTTATTCCTGCTATCTGTTCTCTTAGGTCTATCATTTTGGTCTTTTAACTTATACTTTCGTTTCTGATTCTGTTTTTTATTTCAGCATCTGGCGTTTCATTGCTATCTGTGTTTTACTCAATTGGTCCATCATATTTTTAGTCAATGTCCATGTCTGGGCCATGTAGGTGAGAATCGGAAGAATGTATTGGTCGAATACCATCTTTCTTAGTCTCTTTCAGTCTGATTCTTCTCTGTATTTTTGCCGTTTGATTTGCTTTTCCACATTTTATTATTTGCCCTAGGTAGATGTATTCTTCTACGTGTTCAAGTGTTCTGCTCTATATTCTCAAGCCTCGTGGACTGTCTGACTTGTCATAGCCTTTATCTTATCTCTATTCAGCAGTAGTCCTACCCTCTCGGATTTGTTTTGTAGTTCAGTAATCTTTTCTCGTATATCATCAAAATGATCTGATATTAACACTACAACTTCAGCATAACGCAGATCATACTGAGGCGTTATAGAGTGTAAGGGATAAAAGGAATAAAGAAATAAAAATATTATGTTATGCTAACGATTCCGATCGTGCTGATAGTAGAGAAAAAAAATTAAAATAACGATATTGGAAGCAAAAATAAAGTGTTTAACATCTAAAATACGTAATTTAAAACGGAGAGACATTACTAGATGGGTAAATTCTAAAAACGCTGAAGAAAGATTCTTTGCAGAGGAAAAGACGGCATTAAACATGCAATGGGATCCATACAAAGTAGGAAGAAAACGAGCCAAAAAAATTATTATTCTAAGTTTTGACGAAACTCTCGTATATATTATTCTCTCTGCAATACACTTACATTCTCTACTAGTAAAGAAGCGCATTGACAATCCAATCGGGTAAAAGAGACGGCCATATATTATTTAGAACTTTGTTGCAGAAGACCAGTTCTTTGCTTTATCGGACTAGTAATTTCAGGGAGCCTCCGGACTCTCAACAAAGACATCTCAAATAAATTAAAATAAAACGAAAAATTTTCCTTTCAGTTAATAATATACATATTGTCTTATTGTTAGTAGATGGTATTATTACGAGGGAAATAAAAATTATTGTAATTATATACCAGTTCAAGTTAGTGTTTTTTTATGAATGTAGACTTGCTCTACTCTTCGTACGAATTTTGTCTGTCATGAAGTGCCACCAGTTATCACCCGGATTAGAAAGCTGTATGCTCTCTTTTAATGCTATATAAAGTTCAAAATCAACTATGGAATATCCATTACCTTTTATTTATTAAGTATAATATATTAATTCATACGTATGGTGTAAGCAAACGCATACACATGCGGACGTGAACATAGATATTTTAAACCCACATGCGCACGCGTACACACAGATATTCAATCTTAAACCTACATGCATACTCAAATATGTTTAAAAGCATGCTCAAAGATATTCGAATACACAGTGATGATTATATTCACGTTTATCCACACAAACATAATCACTCAAACAACGCACGCATGCACACATGAATGCACTTATGTATAAGCGTACACAAGCATGAATATAAACTGTTAAATAAATACAAATGCTATAAAACTCTTTCAAATGCGGTGATGATAACTTTAACAAACTCGTAACATGGTTTTCTTAACGAAAATATTCCCATGACTCTATAAAGTACAACATATTAAAAATTCAGACATTTTCAGTAAGGTACAAATTCCTATCTTTATGCGCGGGATTCTTTGTAATTGTAGTGTTTAATGAGTAACGTCAAATGCAGGCATATCTGTCTACCTATCTATCTAAAAACGTAAACAATTTCTTAAGCATTTATTTTGAGCAACTGTACACTACACTTCGGTAATTTATTGTCACTGTCTTGAACTCCAATAAAAACAAAAAGTCGTGGCCAGAGACATTTCAAAATGTCTTCAAGAATGTATATAGCTCGAATTTCACGGAGAATATGTTTAAGAAACAAACGCGTCACCTTTAAATTAACTTATATTGTTGTTTTCTTTTTTGAGTACAGAAAAGTATAGTAGGCAACAACAAATATATTTTTACGCGCAAAGTGTAGTTATGAATTTGTTAAAAACGACAAATTACTGTGTTTCTTACTGAATAAATTGTAAATTCGTTTTGACATGGTTAACGTTCGTTAGCTTTACATTTTTAAATCCATTTCCTCAATATATTAAAAAACGTAGCATACGATTTGTGTAAGGCGTGCTTGTAATCGGCACTTTTTATACTTTCCTATCGTCGCACTGGTAGACCTAATTGTATATTTTCAATAAAATCAGGATTTACTGTTTCGCTAGGGCTTACTTTTTTATATTCATAGCAATCTGCGCCTTCTGGTTTCCAATGTCCATCCATGCCTGTTTTCCTAGTCGCTAGGTCTCAGGTTTCGATCACACATAGCTTTTTGAATTTCTCGGGACCATGTGACGTTTGGTCGGCCACTGTTCCCCTTCTTTCTATCGGGGTCGATTTAATTATTTGTCTGGGTAGGCGTTCATCGTTTATTTTCAGCACATGATCATACAGTTTACGCAGAGGTATGGTATCAGAAACTTTTGTCAAATCTATGGAAAGTAGTTGGACTGTTGGTTTATCCGTTGCACCTTTCTTTTTAGTTAATTGTGTTAATATTAGACCAAGAGGGCGACCCTAAATTTTGACTCTGACTAACCGTCTGCCTAGTTGTTCATTCTATCTGGTCATTTTTGGCTGGAAAAAAAGCGGGTTCAGCTTTGTTCTCCTGTATTGGCGGCGTCTGCCTTCTGCAGGTTCCTTTTTTCTATCAAGAACAAACTAAATTTATTGATTTTACCATATATGGTTAAATTTTTGGATCGACTTTTTTTGAGCCCCAAAACCTGGATCCTGTCCGGCGGCGTGCGCCCTATGGGGCGTTCGACTTTTTTAGTGTCAACAAATATTATGGTACCTGATTCAAGTGGTTAAACGATAGTCCATTTTTAGATGTAGCATTTTGGGTCTTATCTGGCATTCCAGGGCACGGGGGCTTTTATTCGACTCGTCCGAGAGAATGAACAACTAACAACTAGGCAGATGGTTAGTCGTCAGGTCGAAATTTCGGGTCGCCCTCTTGGTCTGTGTAAAATTATGAGCACAGCATAAGTGATTTGTTCAGGATTCAGCTTGCTACTGCCGTTTTACTTTCCTTGCTAAAGAAAAGAATTGTATTCGTGAAAGAATTCGAGATTTTTGCATTTCTTTACGTTTTAGGGTTCCTAGGTAACGAAAAACATAACCCCTTATTTTCGTAAGTTTGTTTGTATGTCTGTTGGCCTGTTGGCACAATAACTCTCTAACGATATAAAATATCAATTTCAAACTTAGTACATAGACAACATCTAACAAGGAAATGAACGATATAGTTTTTGAACCATATCGCTTCAGACCAAAGTGAACCGGGTGGGGCTTTTCAAGGTTTTAATAGAAATATGGAAGTTCTTCATGGTTATTCTATGCATTAATATACAGAGTAAAACATACAAGAGACGAAAGGGGTGGGGAAGGTGATTAGAGGGAGTTGTAAGAATTCAAAAATTAGTTTATTTTTTTCATTGTTTTCAAGTTTAACGCAGAAGGGGCTGGAAGAGTTGGGGATAGTTTAATATTGTATAATTTTAATAGTATTTTGAGGTACTTACAGGTATTTTGGTTGATGTGTTGGACAAATTTTACGCATATTTATTAATTATAATAAAATATGTAAGAAGTTGAAGGGTGAAGTAGGGGTTAATGGGGTTGCTTCCTATATATGGTGTTATGGGTCTTTTTCGGGGTTCGTGGAGTCGAGGAATCCGAAGTTATCTTTGCCTTACTTTTAATTTTAATGAGGGATGGTGTGAAAGAGGTGGAGTAGTCAAATTTTTTATGGTTTCAATAGTATTAAGGGAATTTTTCGAGGTTTTTAGTTGCATAAATAAGTTGAGTCAACGATAGATTAAAGTTCATTATTTCATTTGTTTCGGGAATGACGAAAAAATGTTAAATACGATAGTTTTAGGGAATGTTAAGCTGCACAGTTTAAAATTATTTTTTAGAATACAGGGTACTTCAAAAAAGTGTGGCCGATATACATATGTTTTTTTAAATGGAACATCCTATTTTCTAATTTATTTTTAAATGTTGCGTAAAATTTTATAACTTTTTTATTAATAATATTATATACCTAAACATAGAAGTTTTTCTAATATTTCAATTTAAAAAAAAAATATTACTTTTCAATTTTGTAAAAAATTGTCAGTAGCACCATGGTTTCTGAAGGTGGAATACTCATAATTGGTACGAGCCTTCTATAGAGGTGAAAAAAGATATATGTAAAAAAATTTGAATTAGATGCTACAGGGTGTTCAAAATAAATTGATGCATTTCGATTATTTTAAATTGAAAAATCTCAGATTTTTTAAATGGCACACCCTGTATATTATTATTTTTTCTGATAGATTTTACAAAACTCTCCAACTTTTATTAAATATGTCATATCCCTATTTCTAATAGTTTTAGATTTATTTTGAATTATTCAATTTTTACCCTTTGTTTTTAATACACTTACGCTATTGTGACAACATAAACAAATAGTTAATAATAATTTTAATATAGTTTAACTTATCTAATGATTAATTATTATGACATAATAAATGTTCAAAAATATGCCCGTTTTCTTGAATACACATGTTTAGTCGTTTTACTATATTTTCCTTCACTTTCCTTAGCATAAAGGGCATTGTTGTCCTGTACGCATCCCGTATCCTATTTTCCATATCTACTGGTGTTGTAGGGGGATTTACATAAACACGATCTTTAATGTAGCCGCACAAAAAGAAGTCTAAAGGTGTTAAGTCACATGATCGAGAGGGCCACTGAATGAATCCACCCCTATCCATCCATTTTTGTGAGTAACAATCGTTTAAAAATTCTCGAACTTTCCGGTGATAATGAGCAGGAGCTTCGTCTTGTTGAATCCACATTTGTTCCCTTTCAAAGTTATCAACTTCTTCAAGAAGCTGGGGTCATTCATTTTGCAAAAAATTTAATTCGAATTGAGAAGGTTAATAAATCTAAGTATATACGTTAAAATACCAAATTTAGTTGAATTTTCTACTATTCCTAATATGAGGTAAATATGTATTTTTCATATAACCGATATGTATTTATTTATTTATTTACGGGACATGCCCATTTAACTCATAAAGACAAAATACAAAAGTTTACATCTATAAATGACACTTAAAACTAAAGGCTAAAACTAAGAAATTTAGAAAAGAACCCCGATCTGCCTGTTAAAAAGAGATAAGGAGCTGGAGAACAAGTCCAGTGATGGGCAGTTATTTATAATGCCCATGGATCTTCTCATGAAGGTATTAGCTCCAGAGGTTGTCCTATGATAAGGTTTGAAGAAGGACAACGTAGATCTAGTATGTCTAGAGGTTGCATACAAATTAATCTGAGATGAAAGTTCTGGACAATTTACAATGGAATTTAAAAATTTTAAAGAACATTACAAGATCACGTTGACAGGGTATTCAAGTTTAATATAGATGTCAATTTTGAATAACTAAAAGATTCATTGTTAAAGAATTTAAAATTAATATGACGTAGAAATTTACTCTGATCCAAGCTCCTAGCATGGCAAGCAAAATGTGAGTTCCACACACATGAGCAATATTCCAAGAGATGCCTAACCAACAAGCAGTACAGCATTTTTATATAGGTAATGGATGAAAATTCTGATGAGCAACGCCTAATGAACCCAAGCATCCTCAGAGACCTAGATGTTACCTCGGTTATATGACGAATAAAACTCAGTATCGAATCAGACTTAACCCCCAGATTCCTTACGCCAACCACAGACTCGAGGGAAGTCCCATTTATGCTGTAATCAAAAAACAATGGATTGCGTGATCTCGAGAAAGACATACAGAAGGATTCAGAAATATTTAAAACTATACCGCTTAACTGACACCAGACACTAAGTTTATCTAAATCACCCTGCAATCCCACACAATCCTCAATCGATCCAACCGCTGTATACAACTTCAAATCATGAGCAAAGAACAAGAACCTGGAAGATCGAAAGCAGTCGGTCACGTCATTCAAGAACAGGTTAAACAGCAGAGGCCCCATATGAGAGCCCTGAGGCACTCCCGAGGGCACAGTAATGTTGACAGTCTTAAAATTATTAGTTCGAACCACACAAATAACTCCTAATCCAGCCCAACAGTGAACCCGATATGCCACGGTTATTGAGCTTCTTAAGAAGAACATCATTCTTGACCCTATCAAAGGCCTTAGAGAAATCGGTATAGATGGAATGTACCTCGGATCCACTCTCAAAGGGCCTCGACAGGTAGTCCGTATCGCAAATCAATTTCAATTCAGCAGACTTGCCTCTCTGAAGACCAAACTGTTCATCTATTATAGATGGTCCCAAGTTAGATGCCAATACTTTACTTACTAGGTTTTCAAATAATTTAGGAACAGTACTCAAAATACTTATTGGCCTATAGTTTAGGATATAAGCCCTGTCCCCTGACTTGAATACAAGAGTGACAAAACTGGTCTTCCAATACTCAGGAAAATAACCCTCCTCCAATGACCGGTTAAACATCATTTATAATGGTCGCGATAATACGAAGCTACATGCCTTCAGTATGCCAGGAGGCAAACCATCAGGACCAGGCCCCTTTTTGTGATTCAATTTGGAGAGCCCCTCTTAAATTTCAGAGATTGAAATCTTAAATTTGAAGATATTATGAATATTAGTAGAGGGTAAGGCTGCATAAACAAGCGACTCATCAGAGTAAACAGAGCCGAAGTAACTTGCAAAAAGATTAGCCACATATATGATCAGATATAATCATAATATGTCAATTTATTTAAAATGCTGCAGCATTTAAAAAAAAAAAATATTCGAATTAATCAAAATGTATGCCAAGTCTCAATTTGTATCCAAAAAATGCCTTATTTTTCCCAATGTGCGGCGCAGCATGCACCCACTGCGCTATGGCCGCCTCTTAATTAATACTTACTTAATAATTAAGTAGCGAAATTCGACAAAAACTATTCTGAAGCATTTAAATTATTATTTTAATTGTTGCCTTTCCCTATTTTAATTACGAACACGATATTTTTAGCACCTCACTCTAATACAATCAACAGCGTCAATTTACCTCGTACTCCCACAATACTATGAACGATTTTATATATGCGCTTGGTTAAGACTTATTCCATTTTCTGACTGGGACAAATCGGACTGACACTGGTTATTTAAATCAATGTCAGGATCCATTTGAACGGATTAAAATGAATCCAAATGAAGTCAGCTCGTAGGTGTTAAATTTATAGGTGGAGTGAAGCGGGGCAACTATATTTTATAAATATTTATTTACCGTGTGACGGTAGGAATTAGTATCGAGTATTTTAATCAGCTTACGATGAACGGATGTATACATAGGTTAAGTATGTGTGGGCATTAAGGTTTTTTTGTTAAAGTATATTTTGGTAATCATCTTAGCGAAATTCGGAATAAGTGGCGCTATTGTTATTTTTTATAAAACTTATGGTTCGCAGGCACAGATAATAATTTAGGCTGATGTAGATTTATTAATAATATTTTTTGCATCTTATTTATTTATAAAATATAACTACCCAGACAGGATCATCTACAGTCGGTAGAGTAAGAACGTGGCCGCTCAAATTCTTGAAAAAAAATGTGTTTCCCACACGCTTTATCTGAGGATTAGCGCCTTTATCGTATTTCGTTTGGAAATCTTAGAACAGCTGCAACATAGCTAAATTTGTTGTTAGTTGTCACTTGTGTTGTTGTTTTAATTGTGTTGATTTTACAAAATTTACATCACATCTCGCTTGGCCAAGAATTGGTTTTCTGAACAAAGGATTCGGGTGATGCGCTGGCTCTCACAATCACCTGATTTGAACCTGATCAGAGAATCTTTGACACTATCTGGATAAACAAATTAGGAAAAGAAATATAAAACACCGGGACGAACTTTGGATCGCATTAAAACAAGAATGGGAAAAAATACCACCCGATTTTTGTGTTAGGCTTATTGACTCTAGGGGCAGAAGATGTCAAGCAGTGATTGACGCAAAAGAATATCCCACTAAATATTAAAGATTTTCGACATCTTAGTCGTCTTAGTAGAATTTTTATTTTATAACAAAAATGTTTCCATACTTTTTATGTGCATAATTTTGTTACGTTAAAAACTAAGCACATTTCTAATAAACAGTAACTGTTTTAGTCTTCAAAATGTTTGTTAGCATGTACACGATTAATAAATAAATATTGTAATTGTAAACTGTTTAAATGTTAAGACTAGAAATGCGAATTTAAATGTTTCCATACTTTTGTTCGCCAGTATATATATATATATATATATATATATATATATATATATATATATATATATACATATATGTATATATATATATATATATATATATATATATATATATATACATATATATATACATATATGTATATATATATATATATATATATATATATATATATATATATACATATATATACATATATGTATATATGTATATATATATATATATATATATATATATATATATATATATATATATATATATATATATATATATATATATATATATATATATATATATATATATATATATATATATGTATATATATACCAGGTGTACAAGTATGAAATGAGGATATTTTTCTAAAAACATGTTAAATTCGGAAGAATGATAAAAAGTGATTTATTCAAAGTATGCTCCATCGCTTGTTATACATCTTCCCCTTTTGCTGCGGCGAACCATTCATCGAGCCATTTTTTCACATCTTCGTACGAATCAAAGAGCTGCTCAGCAAGTACGTGACCCATTCGTGCAAACAAGTGGTAATCGGAAGGAGCCAAGTCTGGTGAGTAAACCGTATGCGGTAGAACTTCCCAGCTGAGTGCTTCCAACGTGTCGCGAACTGGTTTTTTGTCGTATGTGACGGAGCATTGTCATGAAGAGAAATGACTTTGTCTTGCCTCTTCCGGTATTCTGGCATTTTTTCAAGCAGTTCAAATCGGTCAATTGTTGTTGGTAACGTTTAGTATTAACCGTTTCCCCAGGTTCTAACAGCTCATAATAGACCACGACCCTCTGGTCCCACCAAACACAGAGCATTGTCTTTCTGCTAAAGCGATTCGGTCTTGCGGTCGATATGGATGGTGCGTCTGGGTCTACCCATGATTTTTTGCGCTTAGGATTCTCAAAATAAATCCACTTTTCATCCTCTGTAACTATACAGCAAAAACGACTTCCTTTTGTACCGAGCAAGCAAAATGTCACAAGTGTTATTGCGCTTTTCCATTTGCCTGTAGTTCAACTCATGTGGTACCCTTCTGAATCTTTCCCATCTCTGGTAGCCGATTGGAAACAGCTTGTTGACCAACGCCCAATTGCTCGGCGAGTTGTTTTTTTGTTTGCGAATCATCTTCGTCCAACAATGCTTGCAATTCCACATCTTCGTATTTTTTTGGCGGTTTTCCACGTTCCTTGTCTGCAACATCGAAGTCGCCACTTTTGAGACGCCGAAAACCATCGTTCACACGTATCTTGCGATGGAGCATGTTCACCATAAGCTTCTCGAAGTAATCGGTATGATGCAACAGCAGTTGCTTCAAATGAAAACAAAAAATTACTGCTGTCCGCGAATGCTCTTTGTTCGGTATAAATTTCGACATATTGAACACAACAACACAACACTATGCACACACGTTTCTAATTTATCACTCGTGCGCGTCTAACACTTGTTGATGTCACAACAAAATGGCGTAGTGTCAAATCTTTATAGCAGAAACTGTATTGGTGCACCATCTGTTGTCTGAAATCCGCATTTCATACTTGTACACCTAGTATATATATATATATATATATATATATATATATATATATATATATATATATATATATATATATATATATATATATATATATATATATATATATGTATATATATATATATATATATATATATATATATATATATATATATATATATATATATATATATGTATATATATATGCACACATCTTAATTTTTTTAAAACGGAAAGCCCTATATATTTTTTTATTTTTGAGTCCTACTAAAAATTACAGATATTATTTGTCTAAATTGAACTGCCTTGGAATTATTCTTATTTGAAATTTAAAAGACAAAAAAACTATTAATAAAAATAAGTTTATTTTTAAGGTAACAATTGCTCAAAATATCTACCGTTAACAACGAGGCAATGACTTAATCTGACAGAAACAGCCCGAACAGAGTTTTGCAGAGAATCCGGGGTGTAACGACGTCGCCCAGCAAAGGTTTCATCAACGTGCTTCGGAATTTGACATCATGAGCACGAATATGCTATCAAATCGTCTTATGGGAAACATTCCAACCTGATTTTCTTAATTTTGCCACTCGTCAGTTTTGAGCCCTGTGAAAACAAAGACACGATTCGTTTGTGTCGTCGATATTTTTTGGCTCGTTAAAATGATTTGCCCACTTTTTAATAAACGACACCGACTTTTTAATGTATTTAGCGACCACGGAATGTGTCATTCATCGAGCCTACCCTTTGGATGGGAACAACGAAAGACTGCCTTGAACTGATGCGCAAATAAATGCCTCCTCTTGGATTTGACGTGATCTTGACGAAACATCGAAATCGACTGATACTCAGACAAGGTTCCCTCTATCAATTTTTTGTTGAGTCGCTAGAATGGCATCTACTAAAAATGAATTATCTCGGACACGTTCTTACTTGACCAACTGTAATTTCAGGGTAAGAAAATGCAAATGTTATGTACTATCTGTAAGTACTCAATAATATAAATGTGTATAAACACAACAACACTAAAATAAGCTATCAGAAAATATATCAATACTGTTGTAAAGTTTATTTTTACAGTTTGTTTGTTTCGCATTACTTTACATTGTTTTCAACACAGTTTTGACTAGATCTCCAGTGTAATGTTTCTACAAAATAAGGACTACTTACTATCTTAAGTATTGTTTCTTTAAAGTTTCCTTGTATTTACTATATTACCTAACAGAGTATAATTCTTACTTTTAGTAGTCCCATACAAAGTCGCTAGATCTATCTAAATATTAATATTTTGTCTTTGTATATCTTCGCCGGTGTGACGGGCTTCGTTAGACCGACAGCACCTTGAGCAAATTTCAGAAAGATTATTCTGCACAGGTTCTTACTCTTTACTCTGTGCACCTGTTTCTTGGATGCCGCACCTCAAAATCAATTTGTTTTCTGTAGCTTTGGGTACAAAACTCTCCATTGGGTAAGTTTCTTTTTACTGAAAGAGGGTCAACACCATTTGCAATATCGCATTCTTTTCAGTTACCTGTGATCATATGTCGCAGAGTTGATAGGATAAAGTCATTTAAAAAGCCTGAATTTTTTTTTTTCAGGGTTTTCATTCTTCTGCTCCATTTTTATTTTTCTACATTTTTTTTCCATTTTCTCGTTTTCTTTTCTCTTTTTTTGTCAAATTTGCTCCTCCATTCTTTTCTTGGAGACTACTATGAATTATCAAACTTCATTGCACCGGCCTATACTCTAAAGCTGTACATATGTAGATAGGTAGGTATCGTCTAGTGCTAAAGAGACATTGAATTCTAAAGAGCTGTGCCATCAACGTCGAAAAAAGCAACTTTCTAAGGCCTTGTTATCTAAGAACTTTGTAATTCATAAAACAGCAACGGTAATTTTCTCTAATTATATAACTGTATTTTGGTCTTGATACAAATTGCATAATTTCGTCATATTAAGGCATTACGTTAGCCTACAAAAGGCAATACATTTTTTGGATGACAGTTCTAAAATATTCATATTTAGTAAACAAATTTAATAGTTTTTTTGTGCTTACCAGAATTACATTTTCAGATAGTAGTTTGAGTATCATATAATACCTCCTAAGTTTTAAACACTAACAGACGTCCTATTTTTTAAGCACTAGATTTAGATTTAATATGTGGCAATAAATTGATGTTTTATGGGAAATTTCTTTATCTTATTGCCTATTTTAGTGTGACACAAATCTGTTTAATTTAATAGAGTTCACAGAATCCAGTTTCCCCTCTTTTTTATGCTAGGTAAGCACAGTTATCACATTTAAAATAGGTAGTGTCCAAATAGTAGAAGAAAATCATATTTAGCAGCCTTTCCATCTTGAATCTACTCTCTATAACGTACAAACTGCCGTTTTGCATACGTCATTATGTCTATTTCATTAAAATAGAAGCTTTTAAACTAATAATAGAGTGAACAATTGACGATATAATTTTATGTTTTTCCATAATTTTTTTGACATTTCTCAATAATATTTAAAAAAAAAACAGGATGTCTTTATAAATTGATTTAACCCTCGTCCTTTGGATTGTTCTGTATAAAATGTATCCTGTAAAATAACTAGTGAACGTTAATAAATATAAAACCCATCCTAAACTGTGTTGACAAATTTTTTTGATTCAAAAGCGCTGAGTAAATACTATTATCATAAACAAATTATAACTCGAAAACATACGAATAATTTATTTTAATATTTAAAATATGTTTACCTAGATCCATATGATTAATAAATTAGTTTTGAAGTTCATATGAAACAAGAACACATTTTTACAAGAAATTTTCTCATAATTCTTCCTAAATAATGGCCCAATAAAAAATTATGAATGTCATAAATATTTTGACCCCTACTGTATAATAATACTCCACATTGTATAATTTTTAATATTTAAATAGATCAAATAACTCTTCATTAAATTCGCCGCGTACTAAACACAATGAAGTTAATTATGAAAACATAACGTTATTTTGTTTTAATTAGGTATCAAATAATATGATTAGGTATTTTATTATTCTCTCAGTGCAATGTGGTAATTTTAAATTTTATTATTCTTCTTCTTCTCCACCCAAGTTTGTCCACTACTGAACGTAGGTCTCCTCTAATCTTTCCCATGTTTTCTTATCTTTTGTCAGCTTAAACCACTGCTTGCCCGCTGATACTCCTATGTCATCGACCCATCGTTTCTGTGCACGTCCCACTCTTCTTCCTGTTTCTTTGGGTCTCTATTCTGTGACCCTATATCTGTCGCCGGATGATCTAGCCACATGACCCGCCCATCGCCACTTCATCCTTGCCGCCTCTAGAGCTACGTCATTGATTTTAGTTCGTCTGTTTATCTGCTCGTTATGAGTTCTCTAAGGGAGATAGCAAGCATGCTTCTCTCCATAACTCTCTGTGAAGTTACGAGCTTCTTAGCAAATGCTTTAGTGAGCCACATCGTTTCCAGTCCATATGTGTTGACAGGTAGGATGCAGGTATTGCAGACTTTAGTTTTTAGGTTTATGAGTATTGTAGTAAATTTTATGACATGTTCTAGTTCCCCAAAAGCTGCCCATTCGCCTGGTAATATTATTATTGTATGGAAATGAGTAAAACAACACAAACTGAACGAAATAGTAAATTGAAACTTGTCACGCTACGAGTTGTTCTTTTTTTTTATGGGTCTACCACACCTGCTACAGGAAAGTCCCTAAAGCGCTACAGGAGCGACACGTGTGCGGAGAAAGTGATTCACGTTGTTCTTGAATCGCTGTAGATTGTACTCGGTGGGAAACACAGTCCTGGGCAAGTTATTCCAAAGAGATGATGTTCTCCATATAAAAGACTGCTTGAAAAGCGTTGTAAGAGGAGTAACAAGCTGAACCTCATACGGATGTGAAGAATTAGCGCGACGTGTACTTCTAACATGCACCGGAATTAAGCGGGCCATATTCTTCGAACACTTTCTATGAAAGTACTTGTAGAATAGGCTCAAGTCGCCAACTGTTCTTCGATGTTCCAGCGAATCAAGTCCGACGGTCAGTTCCGGGTCTCCAATCAGACGAACAGCTCTTCTCTGAATAGAATCCAACAAATGCAGTGTATGTTTGGGAGCGGAGCTCCAAACATGGGAACAGTATTCCATAGTTGGTCGCATTTGAGCTTTGTAAAGAATTAACAGTTGTTGTGGAGTGTAAAGCTTTCTGGTTCGAAATAATATTCCCAACTTTTGAGAAGCTCTCCTTGCTATGCCTGCAACATGTTCATGACAGGACATATCTGCTCCCAATGTAACGCCCAACAAATTGAGTGATGATGTTAGAGGAATGGAGTGCCCCGACATAACTTGTCGTGTTCAGCAACGTTAACTTTTTTAGAAAAAACTGCCGCCTGGGTTTTTGTAGAGTTAAATTCCACTTGGTTACTGTCACCCCAAGATAGTATTTCTTCCAGGTCTTTGTTAAGTTGAATGACTTCCTACTGTTTGCGGATATTCGTCTGAGTAGCCGATGTCCGAGCGTTCATAGTGAATGAAAAGATAAGTGTACTGTCATCTGCAAAGCTGTAGATTGGATTCTCGGTCTTTTCCAGCAGATCGTTAATGTAAATGAAAAAGAGAATAGGAGACAGTATGGAGCCTTGGGGTATACCAGCGTTGATAGTGAAGGTGTTAGAAAGAAATCCGTCGACTGCCACTCGTAAAGAACGCTCTTTGAGGAAACATGAGAGCTACAAACAGAACTTTTCCGACATACCATAAGAACGTAGCTTAGCCAACAGCCCAACGTGCCAAACACGGTCAAATGCCTTGGATATATCAAGAGCAACCGCTCGAGATTCTCGATTCGGGTTATACTTTTCGCAAACTGTTGTACTGTTAAAAGTATGTAACATTTATTCACCCCTACTATTTTCACACAGTTCTTTCGAAGTAATGCCGTTCAAAAATTATAGATTCTTAAACCAATACATGTGTACCAAATTCCATATCGATATTTTGTTTTGTTTGAGAGTTAACAGACTGACAGAACAACCGATCGACTGAAACAGGTAACTATTTGTCATGATGTAGGAACTTTAAGACATGAAAACTTCACTTAAACACGGGGAGTATAGAGATAAATAATAACTCTCGGTTGTATTTTCACCAGTATTTTGCTCTACTTCTGACCGATACTAATTAATACTAAAAGTTTGCTTTTATGGGAGTCACAAAATTCAGTAAGTAAAGCTAACATTATTATTATTATATGTTGCCGAAACTTTTGACTAAACTAGCGAAAACAATATTCTAAACTTCTTATATGATTATCAGTTTTAATAATTGATAAAGCTATAACAAATTCTCTAGGCAAATAACTCACTAAAACTTACTTGGAACAAATATAACTACATATAGCAAACGTTCTTATTGATTATGTCATCGAAACAGATAATAACACCATAATTATAGCAATGTGTCAGGTTAATTTCAAATATTATTTATAGATTAGATGTTGAAAGAGGTCAGTAGGTGTACATTTCATAAATTGCCCATAATTTTTTAACTTCTTACTTAATAAATAAGTAGAAGTCGTAGTTTGGTGGCTGTATTATTTATATTTTATTAGAGCTGAGTTAATTGTGAAGAAGCCAAATATGATCACAAAAAATTTTTCAGTTGTCAAATTTAACAGATTACAAAGTCAAATAATTTTTTTTAATTTGGAAAAGCGACAACCATTCGACTTTCTCACAAAAAACTAAGTTTCCTAGTAAACCAATTTTGTATTGTGCTAAATAGGAGAATAGTAAATTTAGTGAGTCACTTAATGGTTCCGTTCAATAATACTACTCAGTATATATCACCACTACACCAAACACTTTATTTTTGCACTCGACGCGCGTTTCGCTAACCATGTTAGCTTCATCGGGAGCGATGATTGACTCAATCATCGCTCCTGATGAAGCTAACATGGTTAGCGAAACGCGCGTCGAGTGCAAAAATAAAGTGTTTGGTGTAGTGGTGATATATACTGAGTAGTATCATTGTGCCAAAGATTCCACATTCCCAACTTAGTCCGTTCAATAACACAAGTCTGCAAAAAAAAAAAAAAAAAAAAAATTGAGAGCTGTTTTGGTTTTTTTGCGTAATTCTTATGTTTTTGGATGTACTGAATCCATTTTGTCATAGAACGTCACGTTTTCTGACAATGTAGGTATCTATGTTAAACAAGTTATCATCTTAAAATAAAAGATAAAAGACTAAAAAAATTTTTTTTAATTTATAATTGCGTAACAAAACCTATTTTTTTATCTAAAATACATTTATTAATAAGCACTAAACACATTTCTTTTTCCCAGTGAGACTCCTTTTGGTGCATTTTCGCTTGTAGGAAGCATCTGGAAGGTCTCTCGGAAGCGTCCAACAGTAGTCTGCCATCATTGAGCGGCTCCATCTTCCCTGGTATCTTTTTTCCATCTCCTTAATATCTTGGTGAAATCGTTCACCTTGCTCTTCACTCAGATCTCCTAAATTTTCTGGAAAGTAGTCGAGGTGGGAATGAAGAAAATGTACTTTTAAACTCATTAGGCAACCTAAAGCTTGAAATGCTTTAACATTCTTTTGACGATTTGTTTTTAGTTAGGGTCTTTGTTATTGTCTAAAAATTTCTCTATGACCTCTTGAAAGGCAATCCACCCTTCTCTTTGAGGATCCGTCATGGTTGCGATGAATTGTGGATCAGCCATAAGCTGTCTAATATCTGGTCCAACGAAAACACCTTCCTTCAACTTTGCCTCCGAGAGGCCTGGAAACTTTGATATTAAGTATTTGAAGCAATTTCCATCTCTTGGAAGTGACTTTACAAATTGCTTCATCAATCCCAGCTTTATGTGAAGCGGTGGTAGAAGAACTTTATGAGGAGGCACCAAAGTTTCATGCAGGACGTTCTTTTCGTCAACTTTAAGCTCCCTCGGAGGCCAACACTTTTTGGTCCAGTGATTTGCTCGGTCTCTACTATCCCATAGACACAAAAAAGCAAGGGAATTTGGTAAACCCAGATTGTTGTCCGAGCAACATGCCCAAGATTTTTAAATCACCGCACACTTGCCAACCGTGGTCTTTATATTTTAATTTGCAAAGAACCAATTCCAAGTTCTTGTAGGTTTCCTTGAGGTGTACGGAATGATCGACAGGAATGGAAGCATAGAAACCGCCATTGTGAAGCAGAACTGCTTTAAGGCTTCTTTTTGAAGAATCTATGAAAATACGCCACTGTGCTGGGTCGTATGAGATCTTAAATGTATCCATCAAACCTTCAATATTGGTACAATAAACCAACTCGTCCTCTTGGGCAAAGTAGGAAGTGAACTGCTTCTCACGATATCTAAACCAGGAGGAAGACACTCCCGGCAAAAGTAAGTTCCTGCTTTTGAGCCTTGATCTAAGCAACTCAGCAGCGTTTTTGGGAAGATTCAAGTCTCTTACCAAATCATTTAGCTCGCCCCGGAAAACAATTTCGGACTGCTGTCATCTTCAAATTGAAAACTTGACTTGTCATCGGGTTCAGGTACAGCACCATCTTCGTCAGAACTTGGAATCTCTTCCAAGGTAGCAGGGGCCTTGGGCACTGGTATTTCGGTCCCATGAGGGATGGGACGAATAACTGATTGCAGATTGGTGTATGAAATGGACTGCTTCCATTTTGAATTATGCCCTTTCACATTACACGAACAAAAGTAACAATCATCACTATGGTTCTTTTGCTAGCGCCATACCATGGGAATCGCATATCGGAAAGCTTTTTTCTTGCCCTTAAACCAATTTCGAAGGTTTTCTACACATTGTTTGCAGACTTTATGAGGTGCCCAAACTTTATCCTGATCTCCAAGTTTTAAGCCAAAATACGTGAAGTATACTTTTTTTACAAAGTCCGTAATATTAAGCTATCCGTATTATGCTTTAATACCATATATTCGCCACAAATATAATAGAAACTGTCAGACGAATTCACACACTTCCGCACAGATGACATTGCACTATATTGAACCAAGATCTATAAGACAATGACGAGTTAACACGTAATTGTACCGCGCCACTTTCTACACTATCGGAGCGCGCACGTTCTGGTTACAACGTTTATGTTTGTTAATTTAGCTCACACAGGGCGTTCTTTATTTAGAAAGTAATGATAGTTATGGCCTGTATACATTTAAAAACAGTAATCAAAATAAAATTGTACCTATTTATTTGTGACTTCAAGTTAGCCCAAAAAAACCCTTTTTTATAATAAAATTTTGCGTTTTGCAAAATAACCTGACGTTCTGGAATTTTTTGAGTATTTTTTTAGTTTTCAGAACACCTAAATACATAGATATCAGTTGAAAACATTCAGACAGCATTTTTGTTGCAGACCTGTGTAATTTTAATATAATAGATATGTTTATAATGTTGCTTAAATGTAAATTAAGATAAAAATATATAGGTACGATTCTTAGGGATTTCCCCTGTGTAGATTGAATAAATGGTGCTGACGTTTCACTGATCATTCTGTAAGCTTCTTCAGAGTCAGTTGCAAGAACTGACTTCTTCGAAATCTAGTAGAAAACTAGGAACGAAAATTTAAACAACTATTTAAGATCACTACTTATGTTCATTGTATTAGAGCTGACAACTGTTTCGACACACGGTGTCTTCTTCTGGAACAAGATGTAAATTAACTACAAAGTATGTGAGGAAATATATAAGTTACCTGGTTATAAGGGCTAAATTAAGTAACAATATTCACCATAATACCACAGTAAACATACTACAGTAGCGAAACTGAGCTCCAATTTGGTGACGAGATTTTGACGGCGCGTGCGTCGACGGGTCCTTTTTCAAAATGGCCGCTCAGTGTTTACATCCGATCTCGGAATGTCTTTGGAAATGTATTGTCCATCGTTTCTTGATGTGACTGCAGTTTATATGAATATAAAGACAGAAGGAAAAGAGAGTTTGTAGAAAAAGAGAATTAAAAACGTTTGTAAGTGAAGAGAATCGAAAAGGTTGAGAAACAATTTATATAATCATGGGGAAAGGAGGTTATTGTTGTGCCGTTGAGAATTGCAATATTCCATATAATTATTTTCGCAAATTATTTGCTCGAGTCACACTTTTTTATGCTCTAAAAATTTGCAAATAAGAAATTTCTAACTCAATCAGGGCGCGCTAAGACTATTATTCTAAATTATAACTAAATTTAATTATGCTTTATTTACATCAAATGTAATCATCAACAGTATTATCCGTCAAAGTTTAAGTTGCTGCATTAATGACTTTTTTTTGCAGTTCCTCTGTTTTTAGTTGAAACAATGATTTCATAGAAATCATGGTATGTGATTAAAGTTGTTGGAGTTGTTGATTATTTTAATAAATCTCTATTGCTTGCTTTCACAAGACAACTTTTCACTATCTTAAATGCATTTTTGAAAAAATACATATGCATGAAACAATATTATCATTACTAATGTACATTTTGTTTAGGCGTATTTGCTCAAGAGACGGCCTTCCTGGGAACCTTGATTGATTTAATAAAACGTTCGTATTGGTAGAGTGATTTGGTCATTAAAGCTTGAAATTTATGTTTAAACTTAGTTCGGCTGGTTATTTAAAAATCCTGACGTGATTGCTCAATTCTGACCTCGGATTCGGTTTCAGCGCCCAAAAATACATATAGGTATAGCGATCTGTTCGGTAGTGAAAAACTTTTTTTGTGTGCCTGTGTAATTTTTTTATGATTAATAAATAATCCTCCAAATTCTGGTTTTTAGAAAGATTTATTTTTGTGTAAACTAGTATTCAGTTATTTAAAACTATTTATATTTGATAAATTATAAATAAAACATATTATTTTTTTCTAAAAGGTGTATTCTCAAGAGGCTTCTAGTTTTCACTAACTGAATTAATTGTTTGACACACCTTTTCTAATAATAAACCTGATAAATTTAACACTGTTTAATTGCAAGTACAATTAATACTTTGAAAGTGACTTATTTTTTTCTATTTTTCTCTACAAATTACATTGCTCCTTTTTCATGCCAATCTTTCAAAAGTTTCTGTGAATATATTGTAAGGAATACAGAACCTATAACAACATATTTATTATTTTCAAATTTTAGACAGTATATTTTATTTTCTTATAAGCTGGGTTTGAAAATTTAAATATTAAGTGTCGTGTTGAGATCACAAAACCACTGGGGAATGGGATTATTGAAATCACTGATATAAATGGATTATTGAATCAAATATGCTATTAAAATAAGAAAAATTTTAATGTGATTCCAAAGAAATTTTTGTAATATGATTTTGTCAGATGACGTGTGTCAGAGGGTAAAATATTCTGAAAATAAGTTCGTTAAATGGACAGTACACCTAATCGAAGTCCATTTTGATGGTAATTATGGTTACTATTAAAATTTTGAAGATTTAGTTACCTGTTATTAATATTCCTCCTATAAAGAACTTATTTCTATTGTTGTATACCTATACTATAAATTAAATATAGTTATTTTCCTTTTAAACTGTAATTGACAATACTCAGTATATATGAGTCAATCATTTCTCCTAATGAGGCTAATATGGTTAGCGAAACGCGCGTCGAGTGCAAAAATAATAAAGTGTTTGGTGTAGTGGTGATATATACTGAGTAGTGTCATTGTGCCAAAGATTCCACATTCCCAATATAGTTGTAATTGACAAGTCAGCTTGGTCATAACTAAGTATTGCATGTACTATAATTAGGAAATTACTGTATTGACTCTTTGATCTAAATAATAATTCATTGTAAATATAAACAAGCGTTAATTACATTATCAAAAAGCAATACAGATAACATAACACAAAAAGGTATAGAACCTCTAAGAATCATTCACATAGAAAATAGAGGTCTATACATATACGTTCATAATTCATTAATAATATTATATTAACCTTTTGTCGAAGTTACACAATATAGTTTTGTAGTTTAAGAAAAAATAAGTACCAAAAAAGTAGATACAGTGTTTTTTAATCAACGAAAGATGTACCACACCAAACAACCCAACACTGCTTAGAAAAAAATGCTCTTATTTTAGAAGATGTTGACATCTTAGTAATGACAATTAAAATTAAATTAATTTAGTCCTTAAAAAACATCTTTAATCACAAATTGACTTGAAAAATGATGTAAATAAAACTTTAACCTTAAACAGTGACGTTTAACTTTGATAGACTTTTGAATTTTTTGATAAGGTTATTAAAAACTGAAGTTGAATATGAAGAATTCCATCAAATACCTTTCTATCAAGTTTTTCACCTGTATTCATTTATTTTCTAACAAAGTGCTTCATTCTTTTTTTTTTGTATATTACTCATGCTGCATTAACTTTTATATTACTCATGCTGTATTAAATAACAGATCAAAAATTTTCAAACATTTCTATATCTATGATTTTGAATGATAAAACTTTGCACAACTTTATTTGTATTTCAAATCTCGCGCTGGTCCACTTTTAACATGGCGGATTGCCACGTGACCTTCTGAAAACGAACCTGATTTTCCTATGCGATTATCCTTGAGTTTCGCTACTGTATAGTGTGTTTACTGTGATAAGACCTAAAACGGTTGATACCGAGTTTGCGGTAAGGGTCGGTGAAAGGCAATAAAAAGTTCCGTATTGAGGTATAGACCTTTTTCGAACCCAAAATTGACGGCCGATTTGCGGTCCGTCACAGGCAGGTATAGAGCTATAAGTATGAAAGTTATGTGTGAAAATTAAAGCAAAAAGAGGGAAAGGAGCTTATCATCGATGTAGTTTTCAACTATGTAGTCAACAAACAATGTTACTTGTGGGTGGACTGGCTGATTTTCTAATAATTGGACGAAAACATCTCCCACGTGATCGGCAGGGAGAAAAAAGTTAGCCCGAACATGTGGTGAAGCCATTTTCCAATGGGAAATTTTTATCTTTGTATTCTCTAGTTAATCGTAGATTCGGAATTTTTCCCACCAGGATTGTCCTAAATGAAATCTGCATGCCACAAGCGTTGTCAAAGGAAAATCGGATGAAACCGCACCGTGAATAGCGCGTTCAAAATCTGACACGACCTTTATAGGCGAGAAGACACATCCTAATTGCATTTGGACTTTACCGCAGAGAATACCAAAGAATACGAAGTTTCCTTCTTGTCGTGCAATAGGCTGAACACCAAGGGAATATAGCGGCCATTGATATATGCCAGAACAGTAAACATTTGTAGAAAAAACTTCGCACAAAATTCAAATGTACCGTCCACCATCACAATTTCCGCCGCGCACAGGGATTCTAAATTACTTTTACAGGAAAATATCACATCAACCTGGAGATCATTAAATATCAGGAAACCTTCATGCTTGGCGGTTTCGACCGAGATTGAACTGAGATATTCATGAACTTCCTCTCGGGACTTTGGCAACTTTGGATAGCATTGTAGTCTGGCTCGGTTCAAATTCTTCCCTATTCTTGTCATATCGGAGTCGGTGAAGGTGTTCAGCATATTCGGAGCTGCAGCCACCTCCCGCCGAATCATTTTTCTTGGTCTTTCGTTGTAATGTTCCTCGTTGGCTCTCTTCTTCACTGCGTTGTTATTTTTTTGGCGATTCAGTACTGTTCATTATTGTGTTGATGTTAATAATTGCCAGTTTGTTGCCCAATCCAATTAATCGTTGAGTAATGAACCTTAGGATTTTTTCTGGTTAATCTCTACCTGCTCTAAACAAATCAGTTCCCTTTTTTTCATTGTGCAAAATTCTGATATCTTCATTGAAAGTATGATTTTTATCTGTTAAATGTTTAGCAGAGTGAGATATGTTATTTTTCATTCTACAACTTTATGTTCCTTTATGCTTTTTTAAAAGATCTGCCTGTTTGTCTCGTGTAGGTTTGCCACAGCATAATTCGTTAACTCCTGTTCTATTTTCTTTTTTTTTGTTTTACTTGTACATATATTTAATATCTCGAGCTAACGTGTCATTAGTACGGAAGGCAATGTTTACATGATTTTTATGGAAAAAATGTTGAATTTTATTGGTCAATTTACCGGTATAAGTGAGTGTATAAAACTTAGCTTTCTTTAGTTGTTTATGCGGGTATACAAGTCCTATTGCTTTTTTAAATTGTATTTTCATTAAAACATTATCTACACAGTTACTCCTGTACTCATTGTTTATACTAATTTGTTTTATAATATTTAATTTTTTCAGAAAATTTTCTTCAGTTAATGGTGTATTTATTAGTCTGTGGATGAAACTATTACAAGCCCAAATTTTATGTGTGAACGGATGGTTAGAATTGAAGATTTCAAAATCATGTTGATTCATTTTGTTTGATATTTTTAAATCTGAAAATTAATCGATTTATTTGCTTCTATTCCTGTTGTAAAAGTACTGTTATTATGTAGTTGGTTAATATGATCTGTTGCCAAAGTGGTGACAGGTAAAAGCCAGAGTAACGATTAAGGTTGTTGGGCAGTTTAGTTATTTTAATGAACCGCAAGGTAATCTGGCGTAGATACCGAGTTGCGGTCTGCCTAATGGCCTTTAGAAGGTTGTAAACATTTTGACCTGCCTTTCATGTGAGTTGCGGTAATCGACAAATCGGCAGGTAGGTAGGGTTAAAAATTATCAAATATTATTAATTTTAAATATTATTACATTAAATAAGGGTTATTTAAGGTTAGGGTTTCCAGATTGAAACACACGCGAAAATCAACGCTGTATAAACCAGTGCACCAAAGTGTTCGACTAATAGGTACAATTCGGCATTTTTAGAAAATAAGATAATTCAATATGTACATAAAGAAATTGATGGTTAAACGTTTGTCAAATACATGTCTTACAAATATAGTAATTACTGAAATATGTCTTTTGCTTTAATTTTCACACTTGCATACTTATAGCTCTATACCTACGTGTGAAAAAAGCTAAAGAATTTAATAAACCTGCTTATACGTGTTTCGCCGACGTGACTCAAGCCTTCAATAGAGTACAAAAAACAGATATTATAAAAATATTACAAGAAAAGCCGATAAACCAGAAGCTAATAAAAAGCATACATGAAATTAACACAGAATGCAAAACAAATGTAAAAGTGGAATATCAAGGAAGTAAAAATAAAAGCCGGAATAAGACAAGGCGATACACTTAGTACCTTTATCTTTAACCTTGTCATGGACTGAATAGTGGTGATCTTTCAAAAAACTAGAGGATACAAAGTGGGCAACGCACAGTTTCACAAAATCTACGACACCGATGATACACTCCTCATCTCCAATTCTGAGGACAACCAGAAGATCTTCATGCCTTTAATTTGGTAATTTTAATTTGGAAGCGAGAAAACTAAACATGATTATTAACACAACCAGGTCAAAATCATTAAGGTGCAAGCTGGAGATCCAAGGAAGTATTACTGAACAGGTTAATAATTTTAAAAAAACCTGGGAAAAATGATTAAACAGGGAATTAAAACAACAGTCTATGAAGGCATCATTAATAGCAGGTTGCTTGACGGATATAGTCTGGAGAAATAAATACCTCACAGTGGAAAGCAAAATAAGAATATACAAGACAACAGTGAGACCGATCCCCACATATGCTATAGAAACAAGAGCTGACACATGTAAAACAGCATAAATGATGAGAACAGAAATGAAGGTGATTAGGGACATACATGGAAAACTATCCACGACAAAATCCGTAACGAAGATCTACAAGAACTAAGTAAGATCCAAGAAATATCCAAATGGATCAGAACTAGAAGAAAACGATGGAATAAACACGTATCGGCTGGACGACAACAGACTGGTAAAAAGGACCAAACTCAATAAACCTTGTGGTAGAAGAACTAGGAGCAGACCTCCGAAAAGGTGGAAGGAAAGCTGGACGTCCACATCGGAAGAGACCTAATGGGGATAAAACAGGCAGTATGCCTACTTATATGACACACCATATAAGAAAGAAGAAAAAGAAATTGATATTTGGAGGTGAAGAGTTGACAGGATTCAGAAAACTTTGAAGAGTTTCTTGATAGTGTAGCCAAATTATGAAAGTAACAACGTAATTTTAATTTCACTTTTCGGTTGGACCGAATTACTCAAAACCAATGAGCAGTTTTATTGTTGTTCCGTACGGAACACTTATAAGATCACTTCGGTGTTTGTCTGTCCGTCTGTCACACCCAATTTTCTCCGAAACTATTTGACGTAGAAAGTTCAAATTTTGTACTAATAGAGAAATTGGTGGCCTCATCAAAGCCGTATAGTTTTGAAAGTTAAATTTTGACTTAAGAGGATAGTTTTGGGGGTGAAATCGGAAGTAAAAAAAAAAAAATCTTACTAGGTCATCGAGTGGGGTTGAAAAAATTCTGGAATATTCTCCACGGGGGGTAGATTGAACGAAAATTATCACGAGTGCATTGCCTTTCATAATTTATCTGGCATATAAAAAAAAACAAAAACTTCAAGGTCATCAGTTTTTCGTAAAGATCGGAAAAAAAAATTTTTGAGAACTCATTTGGGGTGTGTTTTGTGAACTCACTGGTCATTTTATAGTTCCGTAACAAAAATTTTTATTTCAGAAGCAATCAACGTACCGAACACTAATTGCGCAAGTTCAACTTGCACTTGACCAAGTTGGGAATGTGGAATCTTTGGCATAATGATACTACTCAGTATATATCACCACCACACCAAACACTTTATTTTTGCACTCGACGCGCGTTTCGCTAACCATGTTAGCTTCATCAGGTGCGATGACTGACTAAAGCTAAACTACAAATCTATCCTATTTATACTTAGCCTAACCCTTGAATTACTCAGGCGGAACTAATGGCATAGGCAAGGCCATCAGTTCCAGTCAAGTAATCATTAGGGGAGACTAGAAGGAATAGGCCCTTTATCTTTATTTAAACTACTTTTACATTTTATAATTTCCATACTTTCGTATGCGTTCAAAAATCAGATCAGATTTTTTATTAATCTTAGATTATCTAATGTTACAGTATGATCAGCTTCAAGGGCATGTTCAGCAATGCTAGACTTTTCTGTTCTACTGTATTTTAAGTGTGCTAAATGTTCTTTAAATCGTGCTTTAATTGAAATTTTAGTTTGCCCAACATACTTTTTGTCACAATCATTACAACTAATTTCATAAATTCCACTTTTCTCACAATTAGGAATCTTATTTTGAGATTTTCTAAGATATTCCTCAGATTGTCTGATGACTTATAGACTAAGGTGAGGCCTCCCTTATTAATTACCTTATTGAGTTTCTTGCTATATTTCGGATTATATGGTATGGAGACATACTTGGTGTTATTTTTCTTCGCGTGTAAAAAAGGTGGAATTCTGAATATTAAACGTAAACTTATGTCTATTTATTAGCTTATTTACTAAGTCGTCGTCATAACCATTAACTCTAGTTATATTTCTAATACGATTTCTTTCTTTATTAAAGTTTACTCTATTCAGAGGGAAAGTGACCAAACGATGAACTAAAAAATGTAATGAGGCTAATTTATGCTGTTTGCTATGAAATGAATCATTAGGAATATATCTATCTGTTACTGTGTCCTTCCTATAGATATCAAATTCTAATCTATTATTATTTTTAAAAATTAAAATATCTAGAAAAGGCAATTGTCCTTTGTTCTCAACTTCGTAAGTGAATTTAATGGAATCAAACCGTATATTTAATTTAGAAACAAAATCATCAGTATTTGCTTTCTTTGTATCAAAAATCGCGAAAATATCATCCATATACCTATACCATACCCTTGGGAAATATTCGAATTCTTGACTGGCTTCGATTTTGAACTTACTCATGAATAAATTGACTATGAAAGGTGATAAGTAATTATCCATAGCTGTTCCTACTTTCTGAACATAAAATTGACTGTTATATTGGAAATAATTTTGTTCCATACAAAGTTTAGATAATGTTAAGTATTCACTAATAATTTCGTCTTCAAAGTCATTCATTCTAAGTAATTCTTCGAGAGATTGTAAAGTTTGTGAAATTGGCACACTTGGGAACAAAGAACTAACATCAAAAGAAATTAAAACTTTACCTTCATTAAGAAGTAGATTTTTTGTTTTAGTAATGAATTCTAACGAATTCTTCACTGCGAAAGTATTTAATGGTAAATTCTCAAGTTCTTTTGATAACCATTTGGATATTAAATATGTGGGTGATCCGACCGATGAAACAATGGGTCGCATTGCTTTTCCAGGTTTGTGAATTTTGGGTAAGCAATACAATTTTGGTATGGTCGGATTACTCACATTTAATTTAAATTTTAGCGAATCGGAGACAAGGTTCTTACACTTTCTTAAAGAATTTTTAACCTCTGATATCATTCTCGGTAATGGATTTCTTATTACCTTTTCATAAGGGCCAGATTCGATAAGATTATCTATGCGTTCAAAGTAATCCTTCTTATCCAATATAACAATCTTATTTCCTTCATCCGCTTTTAAGTAGAAGATATCTTTCTTTTTCAATCCTTTAAATACTTTTATGTTTTTTCGTGAATTAGAATTTGTGTTGTTAATCATGTTTTTCGATATTTGATTTCGACATGCTTCCCTAACAAATAATTTACTATTTTCTGGTAGTGTACTAATGGAACTTTCAATGTGAGCAACTATTTCTGATAAATTATCTCTAGGAGGGGGTTCTGCAAAGTTTGTACCTTTGTTTAAGATGCAAATTTCATTTCGTGTAAAGGATTGAGATGAATGATTTTCTACAATATTTACGAGTTCCTGAGGATTATTTTTCTTCGGTAAGAACTTTTTTAATTTTTTACTTAGAATAGAGAATTTCCTTTTATATTGAATATCAATAACTAAAAACATTTTCCTCTGGAACTCGCTCCATTCTTCATATTCAATATTGTTTAATCCTGAAGTAAGTTTTTTGAATATGCGGACCGGTTATTATTTTACTTTTTATTAAGAAAAATAGGTGCTTATATCAGTTTAGCCTAAATAAAAATATAAGTATTTTATCAGCAATAAAAATACCAAATTGTTTAGAAATTTATTCTACAGCAATGTGTCGTATTGAAATTTTTCCCATGTAATAATAATCTAAACGACATAAATAATGTAGTGAAATTTGTAACCATAAACGTTAAAATATTTATCCACTATCGCTTAGCATGTTTATTGTGCAGGGTTGTGTCATTAAATTCAATTATTATCGCCCATTGTTAAATTATCAAGAGAGGTATAATTGTTTTTAATTTAGACAGGCAAGTTGTATTTGAAATGTTAATTTTATATACACACATACGGGTAGATTCGTTTGAAATGTATTCTAATTATTTTGCTTTTACGTAGGAAATTCAGAACAACATATAGAGAATTAAAATTAGTATTATATAAAGAAAACGTTTGTATAATTTAGTTAAGGTGTAAGTAAATATCGGCTTTAAAAAAAACGGTAAAGTTTAATTTTAACTGTATTGGGAAATATAGACCAGTCGTCGGGGGTTTTGAGTTCTCATTAAATGTAAACAGGCTGCATTTTGGCATACAGGTAGTTTTTTGGATGTAGCATACGATACAAAAAGTTTGCTAAAATTTGATATATGCTAAGCCCACAAAATCCAAAATAAAATCAAAAATTCGGTTTTTCGGTAATACCTTAAAAAATAAAAAAGATATCGAAAAAACTAACAACGCCATGTGAAAGAGCAGGAAATTCTACAAAAAAAAAACGGTGTATAGATTTTTTTTCCAGATTTTTTTTATTAGCGCGAGAATTTATTAGAAATTCGAATAGATGATTCAAAAAGTGTAGCACGCCAAACAGTTTAATTTGAGAGTCTACGCGCACAGCTCAAAGGTTCATCGATATTACTTGTTTTCAGAGTGTAAAAAGAAAAATTAAAAGATAGCTTCTTGAAGAGGAGGCTTTCTGCTTTTCGCTGATACTAATAGTTTTTATTTTTGTTACTTTATAATTTGTAAAACCTAAAACGAAATTTTTGTTTGCATGATTTTAACGGTAAGTTACCAATATTTAATAAAATATAGTATTGAAAAAAAATCCTTGTGCATTTATTATTATCAAACCCTAAGTTTCAATATAAGAATAATTAAAAATACCCACATTGTCAGTATTTAAAAACTGGGTTTAAGAATATGAAAATTTGTCTGCTGCAGGAGATCTGACAATTATGTACAAACTTAGACCATATGCGACAACGAGGACCAAGTAAACTCAAGTTATGAGCAATTAAAAGACGGTTATAATGCACAAAGAGGACAAATTTCGAATTAAATGGTTACTTTACGTTGCACACTTTTTTTTCTTTAGACCACGTGCAATAATGAATTACTAAGTAAAGTCATGTTATGAACAATTAAAACACGTGTGCAATTCAAAAATAGGCCAAATTTTGTATTTAGTAGTTACTTTTTGTTATGCCCCTTATTTTTTGGACGTATAAGTTGCATAGATATTTAATCTGAAACCATAGAAGACCATGCTCGACCACGTAAACTTTGGCAGTTTAAAGATGCATGAAATGCACAAATAGGCCAAATTTTATATTCAATGGTTATTTTACGTTGCGCGCTTTATTTCTATGAGATATAAATTATATAGATATCCAGGACTGACAATTTCGAACATTCTTAGACTACGTGCAACCATGGGTGACTAAGTAAACTCAAGTTATGAGCAAATAAAGACGTATAAAAATGCACAAATAGGCCAAATTTCGGATTTGCGCACCTTATTTTTTTTATGTATAAATTGCATACATATTTATACATATTTTCCTGTTTACTATTGTAGTAGCCTATATAAATATAATATAAATAAATAAATATAAATACAGTCGACACTGTTTATAGTGAAACTCTATATAGTGAAAAACTCTTTATAGTGCAATTTTTTCAAGACCTAGAATATTTTAATGAAATTTCATGTAAAAGGCCCTGCATATAGTGAATCTATAAAATAGTAATACTCTATATAATAAAATTTTTACCGGAATTTTATGTATAAATTTTTATGTATTTATTGAGATCTTGGCCATTTCGGGTTTCCCATTTTTATCTAACATTAGCACGAATTCCATTTTTATGACGCATTCTTTTGAAAAGGTTTTTAACGCGTTTATAACGCCTAATGGTTGGCAATAAATCAGGTAGATTTCTGTGAGAAACCCGGGGAATAACCCATTTTATAGAAACCCGGGGAAAAACCCATTTTATAGTCGAGGCCTAGTAATTCGCAAATTCAGGTTCAGTTTCTTTTTGTTTAAGAATCAAGTAAGATGTCCAAGCGAGTGTGTTTTAAGTTTAGCTGAAAAAATTAAAGTTTTTGGAGGAAGTTGATAAAGGCTGCAAAAAAAATTGATGTTGCTGCAAAATTTGGTGTTTCTCCAAGTTGCGTCTATATGATAATAAAAAGTCGCGCCAGTATCATCAAGAAACCTAGTGTTCCAAGCAGTCGAAAACGAGTACGGTTGAATACTTACGAGGATGTAAATGAAGCAGTTTTACGATGGTTTCAAGTGGCCCGTACGCATCAAAACGTACCAATATCGGGAAATTTAATAAAGCAAAAGGCTCTACAATTTGCTACAGAATTTAACTGCGTTAATTTTCAAGCTAGTGAAGGGTGGTTGAGTGCCTGGAAGACTCGCAATTCAATTGTTTTCAAGACGGTGTCCGGCGAGAGTGCAAGCGTTAGTCAGGAGGACTGTGACATTTGTACTGAAACTGTTTTAAAAAGTACATTGAAAAAGTATGAGCCAGAAAACGTTTTTAATTGTGATGAAACCGGTTTGTTTTTTAAATGTTTGCCAAATAAAACTTTTGCTTTTAAAAGTGATAAATGTTTTGGTGTTAAAACAAGTAAAGAAAGGGTGACACTTATGGTTGGAGCAAACATGGATGGCTCAGAAAAACTGAAATTACTGCTCATAGGTAAAAGCAAAAATCCCCGTTGTGTAAAAGGAGTTAAATCTCTGGAGTTAGATTACGCCAATAATAAAAAGGCATGGAGAACTTCTGAGATTTTCGAAAGATGGATCAAAGAACTGGACACGAAAATGAAAAGCCAAAAGCGAAAGATTGTGATGTTTATAGACAATTGTCCTGCACATCCAGTTACCGTAAGTAAAAAATTAAGGAATATTGAAATGATCTTTTTTCCACCAAACATGACCTCCAAATTGCAACCTATGGACCAGGGTATTATAAAAAACATAAAACATCATTACCGAAACAGAATTGTTCACAAAATTGTTAATGCGATTGATAACAACCTTTTAGTCCAAAAATTGATTACCCTTAAACAGTGTATAACCGAAGTCGCTAAAGTATGGAGTGAAAATGTTTCTCAGAAAACTATCAAAAGCTGCTTTTCTAAGGCAGGTTTTACTGAAAAAATTGACGAATGGGAAGAAGAAGACGAAATGGATCTCGCTACCTTAAAAAGGCAATGGGGTATTCTACAAAAAACTGCTACCGTCGACGCAGATTTTTTACTTGAAGATTTCTTAGAAATCGACAATGATGTTGGCATGACAGATTCCCAACTGACCAAGACATAATTGACGATATAAAAAGTATAGAAGATCATGAAGAAGAAACTGAAACCGGGGAATGTCCTGCTAAATTTAGTGAAAATGAAATAAGAAATGCATTTGACATTGTGCGAACTACTCTCAGGGGCCAGGAAAGTGTACCTGATCAAATCTTTATGCATTTGAATAAATGCGAGAATTTTGTTGAGCAACAATTATTTTTCAAAAGTAATGTTCAAAAGAAAATAACTGATTATTTTTCCTAGTACGTATGTACGTAGTATGTACATATGTATTAACAGATTTTGTATTATTCTTTTTATTTCGTATGTAGTAAATATATACATAAAGTCCGTACGATATATCTTTACATGTGCGTCATAGTTTTCAGGCAATATCCCAGACGACTATTATATTTTTTGTCTTTTTTTTACCAATACCTACGATTTATTGGTGAAACGAGACAAATATTATAATAGTCGTCTGTTATATGGCCTGAAAACTATGACGCATGGGTAAAGATATAACGTACGGACTTTATGTATGTATTTAGCCCTGTACATGCTATGTACTATTTAAACTTTCAAATGTTTAATAAAATCTTTTCTAATAATACAATTTTGCAATTTTTTTTGTTGCTTGTACCTTATAAAATACAAGTAAATGATTACCAATATAAAATACACACATAGCAATATATACGGATTTTTTCTTTATATAGTGAAAAACTTTCTATAGTGATATTTCGGTCAACATTTTGGTCTTTCATTATATAGAGTGTCGACTGTAGTAGCCTATTTTTGAATTCTATACGTCTTTTAACTAATCATAACGTGAGTTCACTTAGTCGCTTATGGCTGCACGTGGTCTAAAGTTGTTCATCATTGTCAGTCCTGGATATCTATGCAATTTATACCCCAAAAAACTAAGGTACGCGTTAAGAAGTAACAATTAAATACGAAGTTTAGCCTACATGTGCATTTTAAATGTCTTTTAATTGATCGCAACTTGAGTTGACTTGGTCGTCCATAGTCGCACGTGGCCTAAGATTATTTAAAATTGTCAGTTCTTGAATATCTATGCAATTTATTTCTCAAAAAAATAATGTGTACAACGTAAAGTACCATTTAGGTTTGAAATTTGGCTTATTTGTCCATTTAAAGCGTCTTTTAATTGCTTATAACTTGGGTTTACTTGGTCGCTCGGGGTCGCATTCATTTAAATTTGTACATGCAATTGAAACCTCAAAAAAGTAATGTTTTGAATGTACGATTATGTTTTTTTTTATCCTCTAAAATATACAATACCCTGATGTTAACAATAAAATCGATTTTAGCGTCCTTTAATATTTTTGGACCTAAATTTTAGAGATCTTTATTTATCCATAATAGAAGGTTTTTACCTGGTAGTATATATATATATATATATATATATATATATATATATATATATATATATATATATATATATATATATATATATATATATATGGTGTACAAGTATAAAATGCGGATTTCAGACAACAGATGGTGCACCAATGCAGTTTGTGCTATAAACATTTGACACTGCGCCATTTTGTTGTGTCATCAACAAGTGTTAGACGCGCATGAGTGATAAATTCGTAAAGTGTGTGCATAGTGTTGTGATGTTGTGTTCAATATGTCGAAATTTATACCGAACAAAGAGCATTCGCGGACAGCATTAATTTTTTGCTTTCATTTGAAGAAAACTGCTATTGAATCATACCGATTACTTCGAGAAGCTTATGGTGAACATGCTCCATCGCAAAATACATGTGAACGATGGATTCGGCGTTTCAAAAGTGGTGACTTCGATGTTGCAGACGAAGAAGAACGTGGAAAACAGCCAAAAAAATACGAAGATGTGGAATTGCAAGCATTGTTCGACGAAGATGATTCGCAAACACAAAAACAACTCGCCGAGCAATTGGGCGTTAGTCAACAAGCTGTTTCCAATCGGCTACGAGAGATGGGAAAGATTCATAAGACCGGTACATGGGTACCACATGAGTTGAACGACAGGCAAATGGAAAAGCGTAAAAACACGTGTGACATTTTGCTTGCTCGGTACCAAAGGAAGTCGTTTTTGCATCGTATAGTTATAGGAGATGAAAAGTGGATTTATTTGAGAATCCCAAGCGCAAAAAAATCATGGGTAGACCCAGGCGCACCATCCACATCGACCGTAAGACCGAATCGCTTTGGCAGAAAGACGATGGTCGGTGGGACGTTACCAACAACAATTGACCGATTTGAGCCGTTCGCTGCTTGAAAAAAGGCCAGAATACCGAAAGAGGCAACACAAAGTCATTTTTCTTCATGACAATGCTCCATCACATACGGTAAAAAAAATTGGTACAGTTCGCGATACGTTGGAAGCACTCAGCTGGGAAGTTCTATCCCATGCGGCTTACTCACCAGACTTGGCTCCTTCCGATTACCACTTGTTTGCATCGATGGGTCACGCACTTGCTGAGCAGCGCATTGGTTCGTACGAAGATGTGAAAAAAATGGCTTGATGAATGGTTCGCAGCAAAAGGGGAAGATTTTTATTGGCGTGATATTCACAAATTGCCTAAAAGATGGGAAAAAATGTATAACAAGCGATGGAGCATACTTTGAATAAAGCAATTTTTATCATTCTTCCGAATTTAACATGTTTTTTTAGAAAAAAAATCCGCATTTAATACTTGTACACCTGGTATATACACAGTCCCTGCCCAAATTATTAGACGCACTATATTTTCTTTAGTAATTTTATGTTTCTTAAGAGTTTTTATGCAATAATGGTATATTTAAACTACAATATTATTGATTTTTATTTAAAAGAATTGTTGTAGACTACATATTTGTATTTATTTTTAACATATGGCAACACTGTGTTGACATAGTGATACATGAACGTAAACAAGTACAAACCTGTATCAGTCGCGATCGGAATCGAGTCAGGTACGGACGTGTTTCTGTGACTTTATGGACTGTGATTGTTTGTTTAACAGTTTTATACTACTCAGTTATTAGTTTATTTTGCATGCAGTGTTTTAAAAAAGTAATTGGACTATTTTCATTATGGGTAGAAAAGGCGATCTTTCACCACGTAAAAAAGCTGAAGTGAAGGCCCTTGTGATTGCGAAAACATTTACAAACCGAGAAATATCACGAAGATTGGAGGTTTCTGAAGCTAGTGTAACGACGCATAAAAAAGAAAATTGAGTCAGGGAAGGAATTAAGCCCGAAAAGAAAGAAAAGATGCGGTAGAAAACCAATTTTCACTCCACGGTCAGAGAGATGTTTGAAGAAAATTTGTGTAGAAAACAGATTTGCTACCACAAAGGTAATAAAATCACAACTCCAGGATGCTAGCGTAAATGCTTCTGAGCGCACTGTTCGAAGAAAATTGAAAGAATTAGATTTTAAGGCCTGTCGCCCCGCCAGGAAGCCCAAGTTAACAGCTGCAATGAAAGCAAAGCGCCTGAAGTGGGCCAAACAATGGCAAGACAAAGATGTGGACTTCTGAAGATCGGTAAGATACAGCAATTTAATCAATAATTGATACATTATTATCATTTTCAGTTAAATAAAGCAAATAAACATGGAAGTTTATATATTTTTCCTATTTTTGACAGGTCTGCTTCGGTGACGAAAGCACATTCGAAATATTTGCGGGAAGAGTTGAAAATGAAAGAGAGACTCAAAATTGTTCCATAAAGGTGCTCTCTGAAAAAAAGTTCAAGAAGAGTGGGCCAATATGACCAGAAACAGAATTCTCAAATTAATCGAATCGATGCCTCAACGATTTGCCGTCGTATTAGCTTCCAAGGGTATGGCTACAAAGTATTGACAAGAATGTATCTTTTACTACCACTTTTTTCTGTGTTATAGTGATTTTTGCTATGTCATATACCTTTTTATTGTGAAACGAAGTTGGCCCAATACTTATGAACGACCGAAAACTGTTATTTTTATTATTTAAATAAATAAATACTTTATTTTAGCAATTCGGAAGAGGTTTTTGGATTGTGCATCTTTGGAATGGGAACAATAAAGCTAGTTTTAACCCATCTGGAACCTTTCCTGTTGTCAACGATGTATTGATCAAGTATAAAAGTGGATAACCTATAACACAGAATATCTCTTTTAAAATTTTAATATTTAAACACTCATAGCTCGTGCCTAAATGATTGTTATTTATAATAGAAGATTTTTGAGTTGTATATGTAGTTAGTATAATTAAAATTAAAGTAGTTTGTGATGAGTATTTGGTTTTTTTTCTCTTCTCCCTTTATAACTCAATTAATCACAAAAATATTTTTGGTTCAAAACTTTTGCACGCAACTGTATATACCAATATATTGGTTTTATTCTATCTATTGGTTTCCCCTAAAAAAACTGAGCTGTATCAACAATTTCAACTTTTTAATTGACACACACATGTATAATTTATATCGGCAGTCAGACGATTATAACAACCTGGTGAACGGTTTTGACACCAAGCTGGCCGATCTATCGGTGATAGGCAAAATGTTTTATACTCTTTTGCATGGTAATGATGTTCAAATATTTGTAATTCGTTAATGATTTTTAAGTTCGTATTAAAACATGTAATCGATTAGTAACGCTAGTCTAGATTGATGATGTTTGCTTGGTATTTTTGTACGTATTGTATTTAAATAAATAATACAACCACATAACAAAAAATAAATCTTAAATATGTTTTAAACATCTTATCCAAACAACAAGACAAATAAATTGTGTGGAAAAATCTGTCTAGTTTTTTAACCATTTTTTCCGTTACCAAGAACTAACGGTAAATAATAATTTAATCAAACCAAGCACTACAAATTGACATTTTAAATTATAGGCACTTAATGTTAAAATATTTATCACAAATCAAGAAACTACCCAGAGAAAATATTCCGGGAACATAACCGAAAACTAACATTTTCGTTCACGATCTCAACCAAAAATCCGGAAAAATTGTCATAATAATACTAAAAATACAGTCAGTCCAAAAGGTCTCCATACACCACCTGCTTTCAATGCTATTTTTTTTGCTATGTTTAACTAATTAACTGGAACTATGAGAAAACATGTTTAAATTAATATTTCAAAACTTAACCAACGAGGATTAGTATTAAAAACAACTTTGAAACATTTTGCATCATTGTTATAAAAATGTAAACAAAATTAATGTCAAAAAGCCTAAATGCACTCAAGAACTGCATTGAAAAAACACGTTATAATCAGCCGCGTTTTATCAAGCTATCTATTGCTCGCATAACTGAAAACAAATGAATAATTTTCGGCCATACTTTATAGTCTATAATGTCATTTGTTGCTAGTAATTTTGCAGTGGGTTTTCAAAGTAGTATTAAAAATGAGAGAGTGAAATTCCATTTCAAGTTCGAAAGATCAAAATTGATTTGTGGAAAGATGGAAAATCGTACAGAAATATAAGAAAAATTGTTAAAAAGTCGCATGCTACTGTTCTGTACATTGTAAACCAATATAAATCAACGGGTTCCCATAAAATTCGACCACGCTCTGGTCGTCCCAAAAAAACTGACTCCACGTGAAGAGGCCAGTACTGTCAGACAAATTATTATAGATCCTAAGAAAAGTGCACCAAAATTAAAAGAAGAAGTACGGGAATTATTTTCGAAAAATGTTTGTTCACAAACAGTTAGAAATTGTTTACACAGGGCAGGCTATAAGAGGTGTGCAGCTAGGAAGAAGCCGTTAATTTCGGAAGCTAATCGCAAAAAGCGGTTAGCTCTTGCTAGGGAATACTGAATTTTGAGAATCCGTAATCGTTAGTCATGAAACTAAAGTTAATCTTTTTTTGGGTCTGATGGTAGAACTAAAGTTCCGCATTCGATATAATAAATATTTGTTCCACGGTGAGACAAGGGGGTAGCAGTATTCTGCTTTAGGGATGCATGTCCGCTGAAGGGTTGGAAATTTACATTTTATTAATGATACCATGGATGAGCATGTTTATCTGAACATTTTGAGAGATAATGTAAGAGAAAGCGTCCAAAAATTAGCACTGGAAAAAAATATATTTTCCAACAGGACAATGATCCGAAACATACCGCAAACTTGGTGCGAGAATGGATGATCCACAATGTGCGACAGCAGCTTCATACACCTTCGCAATCACCCGATGTTAACCCCATCGAGCATTTAGGGGAGAAACTTAAACGGCCGGTTCGCACATAATGTTTCAAATAGAGAAGAATTAAAGAACAGAATATTGAACGAATGGGAGAACATGCCAGCAGAAGTTACTAGAAAGTTGGTTGCAAGCATGATAAAAAGGTTACAGGAGATTATCAAGGCCAACAGCGGTCCCATTAAATATTAGTTTAAACGAAATTGTTATTTTCCGGTAAACTTTGTCAAACTATTATTGGTAATTGTTAAGTGTATGGAGACTTTTTCGACATTAATTTTGTTTACTTTTTTATAACAATGATGTAACCTCTAAGTAAAATGTTCCGTAGTTGTTTTTAATACTAATCCTCGTTGGTTAAGTTTCAAATATTAATTTAAACATGTTTTCTCATAGTTCCAGTTAATTAGTTCAACATAACAGTACAATAGTATAGAAAGGAGGTGGCGTATGGAGACTTTTTGGACTAACTATAAATATTTTATTTAGCTCGAGTTCACTTGTCAACATATAAACAGGTAGACAGATCAATAAAATTGGGGGAATGCTTTTCGTGATCTCTTCCTCCTAAGTCCTATCAATCTCGAGAAGGTATGGTGACTGTGCTCAACTGTTTCATCTGATCCACCCAACGAGAAGGTGATCTACCTCTTCAGCGCCTGCTTTCAACCTTTCCCTGTATAACCAGTGATTCCAGTTCATGTCTTTTACTGAGGTGGTCGAAATACCTCAAGTATGTCTGGCTTATAAATGAGTTCAATCTTTTAGTAATTTTTCATTTTTGTAAACAGACTGGTTCGTTCGATGTTCCACCCACAATATCCTGAGAATTCGACGATACATCCACACCTCAAATGCAGCAAATTTATTTTTCTGAGGCATATGTTGCAATCGGAAATATAAGCGTTCTTGTGAGCCTTAACTTAGTCGAGTCTTTCGATTTTGACTAATTTTGCGTTTGCAGAGCCAGCATTTGAGAGTCTCCTACGTATTTCTGAATGATACTGGCCGGTACTGGTAATTAGAGACCCCAGGTATTGATATGAATCTACGATTTCATACCCTAGTAGATGTTGAGGTTGAATATCATTCGTTCTACTAATGATCATTTATTTTTGTTTTGTTGTAGTTTACTTCCAATCCGTAGCTTTCACTGATCCTTGTCATCATTTGCATAATGACCTTTAATTCACTTCCGTTTGTGATTATAATCAAGGTATCATCTGCACAGCTCAAGTTCTGTATGCGTTTTCCTCCAACGGCGATACCACCATTCTACTTATTGAAAATTTCGCTCATTTTGTACTCCATATAAATGTTGAACAGTATTGGCGAAAGAATGCACCCTTGCCGAACACCAGTTTTCGTGATGAAGCTTTCTATGTACATACTCAGTATATATCACCACTACACCAGATTGACTGCAATCATCGCTGCTGATGAAGCTAACATGGTTAGCGAGACGCGCGTCGAGTGCAAAAATAAAGTGTTTGGTGTAGTGGTGATATATACTGAGTAGTATCATTGTGCCAAAGATTCCACATTCCCAACTTAGTTTCTATGTACATGTTACTATCACGCATTTTGACCATGTTGCATTCGTAAAGTGTTTATTTTTTTTAGCTTTAATAAGTGTGGCGGAATTCCCATTTCTTTCAGAATCGATCAGAATTTTGGCCATCTGACCTTGTGTCTGATAGTCAGTGACGCACATTCAAAATTTGCTCTCGTGTTCCCTTTCCTGGTATAAATCATCTTTGTTCTTTTGATATTTGTGGCAATAGATAAGATTTGAGGCGCTTATTCAGTATGGTTAGAAAAACCTTGCTAGCGTGAGATATTAAGGAGACAGTTCTATAGTTGGTACATTGTGGGGGAGCCCTTTTTGTATATAGGTATGAATATTGACTCTCTCTATTCCCCAGGCCATTCGCCTGATCTAGCGACTTTAAAACATAAATTATCATTAACTGAAAATAGGTACTCATTTTCATTCAATCAATTAAAGCAAATGAAGAAAAATAGAATATATAAACTGTGAAATCTAAATAATATATAAAATTTTTAAGAAGGCAATATTCTATTTTAGACGAATACATTGTAATTACAAGTACCACTGTTTCTCGGAAATAAACATTAGGAGTCAGGTTATACGAAATTTTATTTATTATCCCAAGTAAAACATTATGTCACAAATGTA
The DNA here is from genome assembly GCA_019049505.1 of Pachyrhynchus sulphureomaculatus. NCBI lineage: Eukaryota > Metazoa > Arthropoda > Insecta > Coleoptera > Curculionidae > Pachyrhynchus > Pachyrhynchus sulphureomaculatus. The sequence goes on from CM032454.1 coordinate 182,877,394, forward strand.
ACGATAAGAAGAAAAAACCCATTTGTTAGAACAAAATGCTTTGTCGCGGAAATCTGATACTTTCAATGTCTTTGTTTTAACCAAGAAAAAAAATAGCAACACATTAAGTCAGAAGCCAAATATCCGGTTTCACAACAAAATTATTAAAAATAGGAAAATTTACAAGAAAGTAAGCAGTGTTTATATTTATGTAATTACTAGGTTAACCTCTGCATATATAAGTTAGTATTTATTTCTTTGAAATAAACTGATTGACAAACGATATTTTGGAGAACCGTTTAACATCTTTAATTCAGTTAAAAATATTCGAAAATTAGCACTATAACGTGTACGGATACTCTCTATTATGAGCAAATATATTTGTACTATTATAAGCATACATAAGGATGTATGACCACTCCACAAGGAGTCACACAATAAATGAATTAAAAACAAACTTATTGCCTGCCCTAACAATTGAAGGTCCTTTTGGTCACTCGCTAAGACCATTATAATAAATTACAAAAAATAGATTATTTCTTGAGATGTACTACATAAATAAAATTAATGAAACCTGATACCAACTAATTGCGCAATATTTACTGCAATATTATAAAAATAATAAAAAACACTAATATAGAATAATACTTTTAAGACAGACAGTAATATAAAAAAAAAGGGAAAAAAGAGTTGAAATCAAAATCATAAAAATTATCTACATACCGTAAACAATTTCAGTGGTTCTTGAACGCTGTTGTAGAGTAGATAGATGGTTACTATAGGGATTAACATTATATATAAATATATATATATATATATATATATATATATATATATATATATATATATATATTATACATACATATATAATAAAGAAAGAAAGCAAAAGATTGCCGTATCTACCAAAATTCTTAAAAAAATACAATCTTAGTTGGGGAACTCGGCAAAAAAGGGGGCGTGATAAGAGATTCATAAAGCCAATATTTCGGTCCTGGATTGGGACCTTCTTCAGGACAGAACTGAAAAGAAGAAGAAGAACAAAGCGTATTCACTGATCGTGTTTGGGACAAATTTAAATTAATGATGTTATTATTGGGTTGTTATAATAAATAAAATTAGTGTAGAACAAGAATAAAATATTAGTCATAATAAATCAAAAAAAATCACATGAAAAGTGCAAAGATTTCGTTACCCTGAATGGCCGTAGGTAGCTTATACATAAAAAAAGTTGGTCAATCCATAAAATATATAAAATACACACTAAAACACTGTAGACAAAATTATAAAAAGCCAAATTTAAAACATGGATGTTATTGGGAAACTTGGATATTGAGAACGTTGTAAATTATTTCACCTGTGACCACCACACATGGCCACCGCCACATAGGAAAGATGACAAGGACGACAGGAGACAGCTGACCGACAGAGATAAGGGGTTTAGTCAAGAAAACTCAATTAGCCAGAATGCGGGGGTCGACACCTGGAAGGAACCGATCAAAATTGGGAAGTGCATATATTGGACCTTTAAGTGAGAAGGAGATAGCCAATTGAGCGACCAAAAAACCAGTATGGAGCCGAGGAAGGATAAGTCATAACCTAATTATAGGTAAAGGGTGAGCGAGGGAGCGAGAGAGAGAGAAAATAATGGGAGCAACGAAGAGGAAAATTGTCTAATAAATTAATTATTAATTTCTTGTTGGAATATGATTGGAGGAAGAGATTGTTTGCAACAACCAGTGAAGATTGAAAGCAACAGGAGGTAATGAAGGGGTGACGTAGGGTACTGTCATTGGAAGGAAGACAGTAATCGCTAAGTGCAATCTGGGCCATCTATATATATATATATATATATATATATATATATATATATATATATATATATATATATATATATATATATATATCTTCATAGCTGTTTATTTTATTATATGTATGAATTCCGAGCTCAACAAGGTTACAATTACACATTGCCACTCATAATTTTATACTTGTCTCAGAAACAAGTTGTGATATTAAGTACGATATTCCAAGCTTCAATATATAAGCAAATAATTTTTAGCTACCATAGGCAACAAAAAGACAACTAAATCATTTTGTCCTTTGCTGAAAAAACTAAGAAAGAAATAGCCAAAATTGATCTGCAGACACTAAAACTACTGTACAGCCAGATAATACTATTGCAACAACACCAGTTGAGGAAGCCAACTTGTTAGCTGAACTTTTAGCTTCGCATTCTACTGTCGATTTGCCAGGAAAACACAACCAACTATTCCCATAGCAGTCAAGGATGCAATATTTCCTTGCTGCTGGAAATGCGCTACAGTTCAGTCGAGACCTAAAAAAGGAAGGAAGACCTTGCCAAACAACTACCGACAACTCGCACTGCTTTCGATAATATCGAAAGAAAGGCTAAAATATCTTGAAGGATTGAATATTATTAGTGACTCTCAATACGGCTTTCGTAAGCAAAGATGAACAGGAGAAAACAAAAACTAATGTAACTCATGTTTGCAACAACGCCATTGCATAACACCTTCCCTATCAACGCCGGTGTTCCCCAAGGCTATATCCCTACTCTCTTTCTCATTTACATTAACGATCTGCTAGAAAGGACTAGGAATCCTATCTACAGGTTTGCAGATGACAGTACGCTTATTTCTTCCTTCACTTTGAATGTTCGAGTAACGGCTGCTCACGCAAGTATCCGTAGACAACACAAAGTCGTTCAACTCAATTAACACCTGGAAGAAATCCTGCTTGGAGTGATAGTAACCAAGTAGAATTTAACGCTACATAAACCCAGGCGGGGCCGTTTTTTTTTTTTTCTAAAAAAGTTACCGTTGCGGAAACTGACATAGTTATATCGGGGCAATTCATTCCTCTGACATAATTCAATTTGCTGGGCGTTAATTTGAGAGCAAATATGTCTTGGCATGAACATGAAAATGCGACATTAACGGTTAAGTTAGATGAAGATTGTAAAACAGAACCCATAAAGATCATCAAAGAGTCCATAAAAAGCATTTTAAAATCTGGGATTTATTCTAAAAAACTGACATATCCCCATGCCCTTCAAAAGAAAAGTGTACGCGAGCTGCATACTTCTAGTGAGTACGTATGGGCTGGAAACTATGACCCTTAAAAAAAATAGTCTTTGTCGACTCCAACGTACTCAACAGGCCATGGAAAGACAGACATTAAAAGCAAGGATGACAGACGAACAACAAGAATTACAAATATCAGTGAAAGAGTGGCAAAATTAAAGTAGCAATGGGGGATGCATGTGGCTAGAACGAATGATGGTAGACGGACAACAAAATTACTTAAATGGAGACCTTAGGAGAGTAGACGACGTGTCGAAAGACCAATGAAAAAGATGGACTGAAGATATCAGTTTGATAGCAGGAAGTAGATGGCTCCATCTTGCACAGGATAGAGACAATTTGAAGAAACTTAAAGAGGCCTATCTCCTGCAGTGGAGAAGCCATGACTTATAAAGAGGAAGCAGAAGATGAACATGTTGCGAGCATAGCAAAGAAAGCTTCTCAAAAGCTGGGAATATTACTTTGAATTAGAAAGCTTTATACTCCACTGTTAACTGTTAAATCTGTCCAAAGCTGAAATTCGACCAACGATGGAATACTGCTTCCATGCTTCTCTCTGCTCCCAAACATACACTACTTTTGTAGGAGTTTATTCAAAAAGAGCTGTTCGCCTGACTGGAGATCCAGAGCTGAACAGCAACCTTGATTCCTTGGAACATCGAAGAACGATTGGCGACTTGAGTCTATTCTACAAGTGTCTTTATAGAAAGTCTTTGATGGATGTATCCCTCTAAATTCTTCCTAAAGCGGTGCATGCTAGGAATACACATCGCGCTAATACTTCACAGCCGTATGAAGTTCAGCTTGTCACTCCTCGTACTACCCTTTTCAGGTCTTTTACATGGATAACCTCATCCGTCTAGAATGATTTGCCCAGGACTGTGTTTTCCCACCGAGTGCCATTTATAGGCATTCAAGACCAACCTGAATCGCTTTTTCCGCATATACGTCGCTCTTGTAGCGCTTTAGAGATTTTCCTGCAGCACGTGTGCTATGCTCGTAAAAAAATAAATAAATCTCAAAGGCATAAATATACATCACAGTCAAAATTTTAACATTTATTATATAAATGGAAAAATAAGCATGTGTAAAGTCCATTAACACACGAGCAAAACTTTATAGGCCTCAAAACTGAGCCCATTATTTCCACTAAAAATATATCTTATTGATTGTATAGAATCTCCTTTAATGTATGCATATCATCATCATCATCTTCAGCTCTTCTTAGGTTTTGGGCCTTGTTTTTTCCAGTTGTATCCCACTAGTCTTTTGATGTCGTCAGACCAACGAGTTTATGGGCGTCCTCTACTTCTTTTCTCATTCCAAGGCCTTCAGTTGAATACTTTATGGGTCGATCGATTATCAGAGTTTTGTGATATAACCCTTTCAGCTCCACTTCAACCTGCTTACCTTCTCAGCTACATCAGTTAGCTTGGAACTTCCACGAATTTCTTCATTAGTCAGCCTATCCCTCAACGATATCCCCAATATCCTTCTTTCCATCGCTCATTGAGCTACTTGTAGGCGATTATAATTTCTTGATTCAAAGCTCATGTTTCCGTTATGTATGTCAATACTGGCAACACGCATTGATCAAATTTGTTCGCTTTTAGTGTATTTGAGACATTGGAAAGGAAGATGTTCCGCCTGTAAAATATATGCGTATAACACTGGTCAACATGATTTTTTTTCACAAGGAAACTGAATAGAGAACCTAGTTCAGTTTTTTATGCTGAATTCAAATATGTTATCAGATTTCTTCTATCAGGCATAGTTTTCCTGTGTGTGTGTACCCCAATTTGGCATCTGCAATTAGACCTGTGCCACATAGTGAAGAGTATCCTGTACCAATGTTTCCAGATTTCATGGCCTTAAGTGATAACTCCGACTCCGACCCGGTTTCTACTGAAAACGGAAAAAGCGAGAGAAGTGACCCTACATTTGAAGCAAGTAGTTCATCAGAACCTCACTTTTTATCTCAAGAAGACCTTAATAATCTTATACGGCGGGGGTGCTCAAACGGTCGATCGCGATCGACAAGTCGATCGCGAGTGTTTTTTGAGTCGGTCTCGAGAAAAAAAAATTCCGTTATAGAACTATTCACGGATTTTGTTTTAGGTAACTAAAACAAAATGTAATGAATAAACTACTAAAAAATTTATTCGATCCACAATTAGGCCAGAATAACCCCCTCATCACTTTCTTTTATCGTAATAACCCCCTGCTAGCGGCAAAAGGCGGCTTTATCAAAAGGAACGCGCGGTACTTGTCAAAGAAAAGCCGCGTTTTTGATTCCCACCAATTTTTCTAGAAACTTCGGGCGGCAAAATGAGTGCAGTGAAGAAAAAGTAAAACTTATCATTTTAATAAGGATTGGGAGGAAGAGTTTTTCTTTTGTATGGTAAAGGATAAGTGCATTTATCTCATTTGCCGTGCGTCAGTTGCAATACCTAAGCGTGGGAACTTAGAGAGGCATCATAAAACGGTTCATAAAAACTATGAAAAGGATTTTCCGTTACAGAGTAAATTAAGAGAACGAAAAGTACGTGATTTGATAACTTGTTTAAAAAAGAACAAAACCATGTTCACAAGACCAGCCAAACAATCAAAGCTGCAACGATTGCGTCATTTAAAATATCTCATATACTGGCGAAACACAAGAAACCATTTGATGATGGATTGGTTGTGAAGGAAGCATTTATTGAAGCGGGTGAGACTTTATTTGGAGATTTTAAAAATAAAACAGAGATTATGTCTGCTATTAGAGAACTTCAGTTATATCTCGTCCGACTGTCACAAGGCGTGTTGAAGTCATGAGTCAGGACATGGCAGATAAACTAAAACATGACATCATGGAAAGTACATACTTTTCTTTACAGTTCGACGAATCCACCGATATGACAGACACTTTTTTTATTCGAATGGTATTCAATGGCATGTCGGCTAAGGAAGAGTTTTTGACAATGATTCCTCTGAAAGGAAAGACCCCGTGGCGAAGATATAAATGACGATTTCTTCAATTTTGTAACAAACTACAAGCTACCAATGTATAAACTAGTGTGCATTACAACGATGGAGCACCAGCAATGACTGGAAAACAAAAACGGTTTTGTGGCATTGTGTCGAGCTAATGATGATTTCCCTTCATTTTTTTCCTTCCATTGCATTATACATCAACAAATTTTGTGTTCAAAACTTCTAAACATGGGCATTGCAATAAAAATTGTGAATTCTATCCGTGCACGTAGCTTGCAACGACAGCTCTTTAAATTGCAGTTGGAAGATAGTGAGTCAGCTGAACACACTGATTTAGTTCTTCACACGGACGTCAGGTGGTTGAGTCGCGGAAAATTCCTAGAAAGGTTTCAAGAATTATTGCCCGAAATAACAGCTTTTCTGGACGAAAGAGGTGATGACACTCAGATGCTGAAAAAAAAACGGAAAATGGCTGACTGATTTGGCATTTTTGACAGACATCACAATGCATTTAAACACCATTAATTTGGAGCTTTAAGGTAAAGGAAAAAACTATTATTGAGATGATTACCGCAATAAACGCATTCAAAAGTAAATTGCAACTTATGATAGATCAACTGAAAAGAAAGGATCTGAAAAATTTTCCGTCTTTGAAAGCAAGGATTCCTCAGTAGAATTATGATATTTATGAGGCAGAATTATCAAATATTTTGGGCCAATTCGAAATACGTTTTTATGATTTCAGTAAATTGGCAAATATCGCATCATTTATGAGTTATCCTTTTTCGTGTAAAAACATTGAGGAATTAGTTACTGAAATAGCAAGTCAGT
>CM032454.1:182884383-182899383 GCA_019049505.1 Pachyrhynchus sulphureomaculatus
CTATACACGTTCGTGCATTTACATCACTGTTGAAAAGTTCAAAATTGCGAATCCAACATGGCGGACCTCAAAATCGATCAGATTCTCATAGAAACTTGATATATTACGTATTATTGAGGCCTCTAAAGGGCGATTATGAACCTATATTTTTAAAATATGTTTAACTTTTGAATGGTAATACCTCATCTCCTAAAAAACGCTGATCCAATATGGCGGCTGCAAGTGAGGTAAGCATGAACCCTTTTTCAGGTTGGAGTAGTTCAGTAATTCTGATATGAAATTTTTTGTAGTTCAAATGTAGCCGATGGTTGCTGATCACGAATCTAAAGTCAGATTTTAAAAGTTTAAGATGTCGAATCCAATATGGCAGATATCGATCTAAAAATTAAAAATTTTGAAGTAAAAAAATATAGTCGTATTTTACATGAAATTTGCAATAAAAAAGATCTCTAGTAATTTTTGACTAAAATGCATGGATTCTGAGGAAAACATTTCTAAACTATCTGTAATTTCATATTTTGGGTACTGAGGGTCCCTATTTGTAAACATGTTTTCGAAAAAAGCTATATGTGTTCAACTATATATATATATTATATATATATATATATATATATATATATATATATATATATGTATATATATATATATATATATATATATATATATATATTATATATATATATATTTTATTTATTTATTTATTTTGGAAGATAACCATAAAAGAATTATTTTTTTAATTTTAGAATTTCACCCTTAGACTTCAAAATTCCTACTTTATTTGAGATTGATTAGTTTCTACTACCTGGTCAAACCGAATAGGAGAAAAATAAAATCAAATAATGAAGTGCTAACCATTGTTAATATGCCAAAGATTTTTGTAAGAATGTTGGAAGTTTCACAGTATTTTAAGATTTTAAGAGTAATATATTCAGTTACGCATACACGTATCAAATTAAAATTAACACAGGAATTAATTAAAATTAAAAATATAACCTCTCGAGAATATATTAGCTATAAATAAAGTGAACATAAAACTGCAGTTATTTCAAACTAACTTAATTATACTTTAAATTAAAACAATTTTCAAACATATCATTAATAACACATCATCCTTTTACTAATAACATTAAAATGGTCATAAAAACTCAACTTATATAATTATTTAAGATCATAACCCTGACCTATCATACATTTTATTACCAAAAAACCCTCAGTCATTTTTAAAACCCCATAGCCAGACGGTTTTTTTACCTGACTTAATGTCTTGGGATTGTAAAAAGGGCCGTATATATACTCGTAAATATACTTTTGCGGAATCTATGGTTTAACAACCGAAAATTTCACTTAACAGTCAGCTGTATTGGAAAGATCTGTGACACTGTGCTTTCATTATATAGCTCCGAAAGTTTACTCTTACCAAGGAGATCTTAAATGAGAACTTTAAAATTATTTTAAATTTTAAGTTTCCGTCTTGTGTAATAACCAAGTTTGCAGGTTGTGATCTTACTACCAATTATAGTTACAGTTGCGAAAAATCTTATTTAACATTTCTTTTATGTATGTATAGGGTGTTCCAAAAGGTATGGTCAAAAATGAAGGATTTAGTAGATTAGACCAAAATAAGGTCAGAAGTTCCTATAAAAATGTCTCTTATCTCTCCCCGTTAGGGAGCTACAGCCACCCAAATGGGGAGCCTGAAGATGGGTTTTCATTGAATATTTCGGAAACCGTTAAAGATAAAAACATGAAATTCAGGTTCTAAGTAAAGTTTATATGCTGAATCGGAATTTTACCTTAAAATCGTCGATAATTCCACCGGTGTGTCAAAAAGTAGGGGAGGGCGTGGTAAAAATGGACTTAACTTTTTTTACAATAACTTTTATTGCATTTTCGCGTCGGATTAGGGAAGCTTGAGATCTTTGGCGCAAAAAAGGTACTCTTAGTTTAACACGATTAGACACACCCAGTCCGAGTTAAAATCGATAAAGAATTATTACCTAATATTATTACGGTTATTAGCAAATACTTCAAAATATCCAGATATTTTTAAATGACCATATGACTTAATAAGGAACCAAAAAACTTATTTTTATTTATCGAATCAAGAAAACAATAACAAAACATCGCTAAAAAAAAATCGGAAATATTAAAGGAAAAATAAAATCCATGCGTAATTTTAACTAGGCAATAGGTTGGATGTGGGCACCTTGTACAGTTATGCGTTTCCTTAAGTTAGTGAGCGAACCCCTTTGAACTCTAAATAACATGCCGGGATTATTTCTTATTTCAGCACATTGAATGAAAATTCTTTCTAACAGCTCTTCTCTAGTTTGTACAGGAGTTGAATAAACAAGATATTTAAGGTGGCCCCATAGAAAGAAGTCTAAGGGATTTAGATCTGGTGATCGGGGTGGCCACGGGAATGGCCACCCCGACCTATCCAACGATTATGACGCTGGTTATCTAAGTATCCCCTAGCAATGTTGCTGAAATGTGGTGGTGCACCGTCGTGCATTAACCATATATTGTTGCGAATATGTAACGGAACTTCTTCTAATAAATTATTTAAATTATCTCGAAGAAATTGAAAATATTTCTCACCATTTAGCCGCCCGTCACTGATATATGGTCCAATCAAATAATTCCCGAAAATTCCCATCCAGACATTTATCAAAAATTTATGTTGGTTTTTAGTGTGAATTTTCGCATGTGGGTTATCCTCATCCCATAAGTGAAGATAAGGGAGTTTATTACACCATCTCTAGGAAATCCCGATTCATCTGTAAAAAGCACTTTGTTTACAAATGTATTATCTTCTCGTTGGTTTTATGTAAATCAATTAGCGAATTCCACTCGTGCAAGATAATCATCGGGAGACATACGAGGCTGGTTTGAAAAGTCCGTGCAAAGTCGGAGAGATGGCACCACCGGCGCGTATCGAGGTCATGTTTAGTTAGTAGCATCTCTTGAATGAACGCACACCAAGTTTCAGCCAGATTGGTCTATTTCTTTGTGTTTGGCATTCGTGTGAATCAAGGAAGTCGAGTGATTTTCAAGAAATGGACGAAAAAGAATTTCGTGTGGTGATTAAACAATACTTTATGAAAGGCACGCTTGACCAAAAACGGAATCGTGTGAAGTGTTGCAAGGATGGTTTGCAGCTGTTCCAGAAGAATCCGGAGGACTTTAAGCGTCGTTTCGTCACTGTGGATGAAACATGGATACATTACTATACTCCTGAGACCAAACAACAATCTAAACAATGGGTTACCAAGGGGGAATCTGCACCAAAAAGGCGAAGACCGTTCCTTCGGCCAGAAAGGTTATGGCGACTGTCTTTTGGGATTCGCAAGGGATAATCCTCATCGACTATCTGGAAAAGGGTAAAACTATTACAGGTGAATATTATTCATCGCTATTGGACCGTTTGAAAACCGAGCTGCAAGAAAAAAACGCCCGCGATTGGCCCACAAGAAAGTCCTTTTCCATCAGGACAACGCACCAGCACACACCTCAGCAGTTGTGGTCGCAAAATTAATGGAAATAGGATTCCAACTCGTTTCACATCCCCCTATTCTCCAGACTTGGCTCCCTCGGACTACTATTTGTTCCCCAATTTGAAGAAATGGCTGGCGGGACAAAGATTTTATTCAAACGAGGAGGTGATTGCAGACACTAATGGATATTTTGCAGACTTGGACAAATCCTATTATTCGGAAGGGATCAACAAACTAGAACATCGTTCGACGAAGTGTATAAGCCTAAAAGGAGACTATGTCGAAAAATAAAAAAAGGTTTACCCCAAACACATAAGTAGTTTTTATTTTTGCACGGACTTTTCAAACCAGCCTCGTAGAATGAACTTTTTGGAAATGGTAGGAATAGAGTAATTGCTTTATGCACCAACGACTTGCAAGTATAAAGTGGTGTTGCCAATTTCCTTACACTATTAGTTGGATCATTTGTTATTAGGTCCAAAATATTTTCTTCCATTTTAATGGTATGAGCAGTTCTTGGACGACCTACTCCTCCAGATTTTGGTATAAGACTATCTAAAAGATATCCAATAATAAGAACACAATTTAAAAAAGCAAGACACCATAAACCTGATTCCCACAAATTGCGATCAACTCGTCCAATAGCTCTGCGATCAGGTAAGTGTCGATCAGGAAATCGTTCTGCGTAAAGGCGAGCTGCTCCACTAGCGTTACCAGAAGCTAAACTATACATTAAATGCATATCCGTATACTCGACAAAAGTAAAATTTGGTATAATGAAATCGACCGCAATTTTTTGAACTTTCAGATTTGACTTGTTTTTTGACATTTGATTAATTATCGCTGCACCTGGCAGAAGCCAGCTAATAGACATGGAAATTCTTTATCGATTTTAACTCGGAATTGGTGCATCTAATCGTGTTAAACTAAGAGCACTTTTTTTCGTCAAAGATCTCAAGCTTCCCTAATCCGCCGCGAAAATGCAATAAAAGTTATTGCAAAAAAAGTTAAGTCCATTTTTATCACGCCCTCGTCTACTTTTGACGCACCGGTTAAATTATCTACGATTATAAGGTAAAATTCCGATTCAGCACATAAACTTTACTTTAGAACCTGAACTTCATGTTTTTATTTTTAACGGTTTCTGAAATATTCAATGAAAACCCATCTTCAGGCTCTCCATTTGGGTGGCTGTAGCTCCCTAATGGGAGGAGATAGGAGACATTTTTGTAGGAACTTCTGACCTTATTTTGGTTCAATCCACTAGATCTTTCATTTTTGACCATACTGTTTGGGACACTCTGTATCTTTAAAGTTTTGTTTTGAGATGGAAAATCTTATAATCGTTTCATCAATTCAACTAGTTTTAACTACTTTAAATCGAGTTAAGATAAATACTAATCAAAACGTTGTGGATTAAATTTAACAATGGAAACGAAGTTCCGCAAAATGAAGTAAAACAACAGATACAAAAATAAGAACTGATGTAAACAAACAACAAAATGAAACACCATAATAAATGACTGATAATAATTTGATTCAGCATCTCGCTAGCGCGAAGCACTGGCGTCCGTAGCAGTGGCGTGGACAGTGGCAAAACAAGGTAACTTAAGTTATCTTGTTTTGACACATGAGTGGGCAGAGGTAAGTCATACAAGAAGGCGCTATCGCGAGTGACCTACTTCTTGCATTAAATTTCCGTTCGTCCAATTTCTTCACATCCGAATAGATGACAGTAGCCAAGAAAAATGAGCGCACTCTTGTGAAAAGTGTTGACTTTTAGTATTGCTTATTTTCCTTGTTATTTCGGGATTAAGTTTTCTATAGCTGTCCTCATCACCCCTAATTTTCAGCTATCTTCTGTCTTCCATTAGATTGAGGATTTCGTCTGTCATTCAAGTCTTTTTAGTGTTCCGTACGGAACACTTATAAGATCACTTCGGTGTCTGTCTGTCTGTCTGTCTGTCTGTCTGTCTGTCTGTCAGTCACACCCGATTTTCTCCGAAACTATTTGACATAGAAAGGTGAAAATTGGTAATAATATAGGAATTGATGGCCTCATCAGAGCCATGTAGTTTTGAGAATTAAATTTTGACTTAAGGGGTTAGTTTTGGGGGGTGAAGTCGGAAGTGAAAAAAACAATTTTTAACTAGGTCATCGAGTGTAGTGTCAAATGAAAGGTTGTGAAAACACGAGTAAAAAATATATATATAATATTATACTTGCGCGCACTTTTCTTTGTATTATTTTTAAAAATTCGCGAAAAATCGCTGTCCCGGGCCTTATCTCGAAAAGTACTTATCAAAAAATTTCCAAAAAATTCTGGAATATTCTCCACGGGGTGTAGATTGAACGAAAATTATCACGAGTGCATTACCTTTAATAATGTATATGGTATATAAAAAAAAAAAAATTTCAAGGTCATCAGATTTCAGTAAAGATTGGAAACAAACTTTGTTGAAAACTCATTTAGGGTGTGTTTTGTGAAGTCACTGATCATTTTATACCACCGTAACATAAATTTTGACTTAAGGGGTTCGTTTTGAGGGTGAAATCGGAAGTGAAAAAAAATTTTTTTTACTAGGTCATCGAGTGTGGTGTCAAATGAAAGCTTGCGAAAACACGAGTAAAAAATATATATATAATGTAATACTTGCGTACACTTTTCTTTGTATTATTTTTAAAAAATCGCGAAAAATCGCTGTCCACCCGCCTTATCTCGGAAAGTACTTTTCAAAAAATTTTGAAAAAATTCTGGAATATTCTCCACGGGGTGTAGATTGAACGAAAATTATCACGAGTGCATTACCTGTAATAATTTATCTGGTATATAAAAAACAGAAATTTCAAGGTCATCAATTTTCAGTAGATTGGAAATAAACTTTGTTGAAACTTATTTGGGGTGTGTTTTGTGAAGTCACCAATCATTTTATATTACCGTAACATAAATTTTGACTTAAGGGATTCGTTTTGAGGGGGGGGGTGAAATCGGAAGTGAAAAAAAAATTTTTTTACTAGGTCATCGAGTGTGGTGTCAGATGAAAGCTTGTGAAAACACGAGTAAAAAAATATATATAATGTAATACTTGCGCACATTTTTTTTCGTATTACTTTTAAAAAATCGTGAAAAACTGCTGTCCCCTACCTTATCTCGAAAAGTACTGATCAAAAAATTTTGAAAAAACCCTAGAATATTCTCCACGAAATTATCATTACCTTTAATAATTTATCTGTATAGAAAAAAAAAACAAAAATTTCAAGGTCACCAGTTTTCAGTAAAGATTGGAAACAAACTTTGTTGAAAAACTCATTTGGGGTGTGTTTTGTGAAGTCACTGATCATTTTATACCACCCTAACAAAAATTTTTATTTTAAAATCAATCAACGTACGGAACACTAATTGTGCAAGTTCAACTTGCACTTGACCGGTTTTATTTTAATTATCTTATCTGGCTTCAGATTAGTTTTTATCGTGTTTTTGATTGTTGTGGCGAAGCTCTTATATTTCTCTTGTACAAACATATGTTCTTCCTGGATTGTTTCGATGACCCTCTCTATCATACTTATCACCATGTCTCGAACTGTAGGATTTGTTAATTTAGTGAGATCTTGTTTTATGTGATGTTTTGGTACGCCTGTTCATTTAGGTTTATTTTGTTAATACTTGCGATAAATAAACGCTTCCAAGAATTAATCTAGATTACGATGGCATATTTTTAGCTAAAAAACTCCAAAACGTAAACCATATTTTAGTAAATACAGGTAAGTCCAACATAATACACTCAGTGAAATAAGAACGTGTTGCCTATAACTGGTAGTCAGTAAAAGAAATTCCTTTTTTAGGTTATTTTTGGCACAATGCACACAATAATTTGTGGGAGAACCTTATTTATAGTTAAACACTACATTATCGGACATGAGTACTGCATAAGCTTTGTCCTTCAAGTCAAGGCAGTCATGGGCAAGTCGAGGGCATTTGTTAGCAAGTGAGTGAAACCATACTCTCAGTTAAAAAATTTTAATAATCTACCAGAATGTGGTTCGAGAGGAAAACTGTCGGACGAGGACAAAAAAATAATTATTAAGATGTTTTCCCGAAATCTTCAACTAACTTTGCGTCAGGGGGAATAAAAACTAAAGCAGACAGGTTTGGATATATCGTATAAAACGGATCGGGGCTAACGATTTAAAGTGGCGGAGTACAATCAATAAACCAATGATGAGGGAAAAACACAGAGATAAACGACTCGCGTGGGCAGAGGAAAACATAGATCGCGACTGGAGGATGTTGTGGTTATGTTATCTCCTCATAAGCCTGGTCAGTCTTCACTAACCGATTGGTTCAGTACCCAGTAAAGGTGCATGCTTGGGGAAACCTTTCGGAAAAAAGTTTTGAGAGACTTTTCATCTTTACCTATAATTTGGAAGCTAAAAAAAAATGCTCCAGATCTTCAACAAGCTAGTAGTACCGATTGCAAAACTGTGGTTTGTCGATCAAAATGAGGAGTGGATTCTTCAAGAGGATAACGATCCCAAACATTGGAGTAACACGTGTAGCCAGTGGAAAAGGGAATCCGGCATCGTAACACTAGATTGACGTTCTCAGTCGCCATGATGCAAACCCAATCGAGAACGTGTGGTCATACATCAAGTAGAAGGTTCGTAGTAAAAAGGCGTTCACAGTAAAGCAGCTGTCACGGCAAATTCGGGCAATTTGGAAATCTTTGCCTCAAGATTATATGAAAAATTTGATCGAAAGTATGCCCCGAAGATACCAGGCGATCATCCACGCTGATAAGGACTTGACGAACTACTGAATCATTAGCATTTTATTAACAATTCTTTGCTGTCAAATGATGTAAAAAACTTTTAAATACTTAATTTTAATACTTACTAAGACTTAAATCCTGATATAGAAACAGTGCTCGGCGTAAATTTAGATTTAGATAATACTGGACAACCTGTCCCTGCAGAATGTAGAGTACCTGATGCGGCTCAAACTCCTGTAAATGATACCGGTCAGTATAAACTTTATAGGCTGTGTTGTGAAGGGTAGAATATTAGGCTTTATAGTGTTCCGTACGGAACATTTATAAGAGCACTTCGGTGTCTGTCTCTCTGTCTGTCCGTCTGTCCGTCACACCCGATTTTCTCCGAAACTATTTGACATAGAAAGTTGAAATTTGGTACTAATATAGGAATTGATGGCCTCATCAGGCCATGTCGTTTTGAAAGTTAAATTTTGACTTAAGGGGTTAGTTTTGGTTGGTGAAATCGGAAGCGAAAAAAAAATTTTTTTACTGGTTCATCGAGTGTGATGTCAAATGAAAGCTTTTGAATACACGAGTAAATATATATATATATATATATATATATATATATATATATATATATATATATATATAATGTAATACTTGCGCACACTTTTCTTTGTATTATTTTTAAAAAATCGCGAAAAATCGCTGTCCCCCACCTTATCTCGAAAAGTACTGATCAAAAAATTTTAAAAAAATTCTGGAATATTCTCCACAGGGTGTAGATTGAACGAAAATTACCACGAGTGCATTGCCTTTAATAATTTATCCGGTATATACAAAAAACAAAAATTTCAAGGTCATCAGTTTTCAGTATAGATTGGAAACAAACTTTGTTGAAAACTCATTTGGAGTATGTTTTGTGAAGTGATTGATCATTTTATACCACCGTAACAAAATTTTTTATTTTAAAAGCAATCAACGTACGGAACACTAATTGCGCAAGTTCAACTTGCACTTGACCGGTTATTTTATTAGTAATTCATTGTGAAACTGAGAGATTAGATTAGGATGTGGTTTAGATACGAACGGAATTGTCGGAAATATTTAATTATTTTTTACTATATTACAGAAATATGTAAATTAAATGCTTTGTTTAGCTGTTTTGTCATTCTATCGTGTATATTAATCGTAATTTTTTTAAAAAATCAACTTTTTTAACCGCTTTGTTTCTCAATAAGTGGCTTGTCTTGATTGTTTCAGACGTAATTATCTTTACTTTAAATTCTAGAAATTAATATGGCGTCGCATTGCAAGTTCATAACTGTTCAGTTAAAAAGTAAACTTCTTTCTTTTTAATTATTATTTTTTGAGAGAAATTTTCATATGCTACGAACTAGATCGCTGAAACTTAGAAAAAAGAAAGTTTTTTCTGTATTTGACGCATAATCAAAGATGATTAATTCCACGGATAGTGAAATTTATATCTTTCTTTTTTACCAGGAGTACAAATATGAAATGCGGATTTTTTTTTCTAAAAAAACATGTTAAATTCGGAAGAATGATAAAAAGTGCTTTATTCAAAGTATGCTCCATCGCTTGTTATGCATTTTTCTCATCTTTCGGGCAATTTGTGAATACCACGACAGTAAAAATCTTCTCCTTTTGCTGCGAACCATTCATCGAGCCATTTTTTCACATCTTTGTACGAACCCAAGCGCTGCTCAACAAGTGCGTAACCCATCGATGCAAACAAGTGGTAATCGGAAGGAGCCAAGTCTGGTGAGTAAGCCGCATGGGGTAGAACTTCCCAGCTGACTGCTTCCAACGTGTCGCGAACTGGTTTTGCCGTATGTGATGGAGCATTGTTATGAAGAAAAATGACTTTGTGTTGCCTCTTTCGGTATTCTGGCCTTTTTCCAAGCAGCGAACGGTTCAAATCGGTAAATTGTTGGTAACGTTTAGTATTAACCGTTTCCCCAGGTTTTAACAGCTCATAATAGACTACGCCCCTCTGGTCCCAACAAACACAGAGTATCGTCTCTCTGCCAAAGCGATTCGATCTTGCGGTCGATGTGGATGGTGCGCTTGGGTTTACCCATAATTTTTTGCGCTTGGAATTCTCAAAATAAATCCACTTTTCATCCCCTGTAACTATACGATGCAAAAACGACTTCCTTTTGTACCGAGCGAGCAAAATGTCACACGTGTTTTTGCGCTTTTCCATTTGCCTGTCGTTCAACTGATGTGGTACCCATCTACCGGTCTTCTGAATCTTTCCCATCTCTCGTAGCCGATTGAAAACAGCTTGCTGACTAACGCTCAATTGCTCGGCGAG
The DNA here is from genome assembly GCA_019049505.1 of Pachyrhynchus sulphureomaculatus. Classification (NCBI taxonomy): domain Eukaryota; kingdom Metazoa; phylum Arthropoda; class Insecta; order Coleoptera; family Curculionidae; genus Pachyrhynchus; species Pachyrhynchus sulphureomaculatus. The sequence continues at coordinate 182,894,973 of CM032454.1, forward strand.
TTGTTTTTGTTTTTGCGAATCATCTTCGGCCAACAATGCTTGCAATTCCACATGTTCGTATTTTTTGGCGGTTTTCCACGTTCCTTGTCTGCAACATCGAAGTCACCACTTTTTAAACGCCGAAACCATCGTTTACACGTATCTTGCGATGAAGCATATTCACCATAAGCTTCCCGAAGTAATCGGTATGATTCAATAACAGTTTTCTTCAAATGAAAACAAAAAATTAATGCTGCCCGCAAATGCTCTTTGTTCGGTATAAATTTCGACATATTGAACACAACAACACAACACTATGCACACACTTTTCCAATTTATCACTCGTGCGCGTCTGACACTTGTTGATGACATAACAAAATGGCGCAGTGTCAAACTTTTATAGCACAAACTGCATTGGTGCACCATCTGTTGTCTAAAATCCACATTTTATACTTGTACACCTGGTATGTCTTTACGTATTATTATTTATTTATATATATACATATATATATATATATATATATATATATATATATATATATATATATATATATATATATATATATATATATGCAAACCGAATCGAGAACGTGTGGTCATACATCAAGCAGAAGCTTAGTAGTAAGTGTACACAGTGAAGCAACTGTCACGGCAACTTCGGACTATTTAGAAATCCTTGCAACAATAACACGCGGAAAATCTCGTCGAGAGTATGCCCCGAAGATGCCAGGCGATCATCGACGCTGATGGGGACTCGGCGGCGAACTACTGAATCATTAGTATTTTAATGGCAATCCTTTACTGTCGAATGATATAAGAAAATTTTTAAATAAATACATTTTTTTAATGAACAATGCTCCACCGGTGCTTACTGGACCGACTGTATTATACAATAAATCCACCGGACCCTTAGAACTTTTCAGCTTTCCATGGTTTTTTAATGGCAAAATAATGTTTTACAGCCATAACATACCAAATTATACTGTTAGGTCAGTTAGAGCTATTATTTAACGTTTTGGACATTCGCCCTGTAATTTTAAAAATAGAGGGCACGAAAATCGTTTAATCAACTCTAATTCTTAAATATACGGTGTGCGAGGGTTAATGCCTTAGTTTCTAAACATTTTTTAAAATTTATGAGCATTGGCATAGGCTTTAAATATTCAGGTAAATGCAGCCGTCTCTAAACGGTTGAATTATGTCTTTAATAGTTGTCTATGGCCAGCTATTTTTAAGGCACCAGCGGAACATTTTAAAATAATGCGGTGAAGATCTCTTAAAAGTTTCTTCTTTAATATTTTATTGGTTATTATAAATATTTCCTAAAATCTAAGTAAACAGTACTCTGAGATATGCAACAAATTATTTTTTAAGGCTGTAGGCCACTGTAGAGGCATAAAAAAGAACTAAATTTTAAACATTTTTTTTCGGATTAAAAAAAAAAATTATTCAAAAAATGAACTATACCACATGGTTACATATTTATTGAGGTACAAAAATATATTTTTTGATATAATATATTTTACAAAATGCAGTTTTTTAGAAGACATCTTTTTAAAAAACGGCTCAGGGGCTTGAAGCATATCTTGAGTAAATTTGATCTCGTAACAAAAAAAAATTCTGCTTAATCTACATATAAACAGTTAGAAAAGTACGTAGGATATTTTTAAAATATTGATTTTTCAAAAAATGGCAAGCTTTTGAAAAAAAAATAGCGATTGTCGCGTAAAGAATTGACAGAAATTTGTTTATAACTTTTGCAATTTTTAATATTTCATAAAAATCCTACGTACATCTCTTCAAAATCTAATACAAAAGCTACAGTTAAAATTTGAAGTCAATCGGATAAAAATTGTTTGAGTTATGCTGCAAGCCGATTTGAAAAATATAGTTTTGAAATAAACGCGCTTAAAATTTCAACTACTGATTTCTAGGTTTTAAAATTGAAAATTGTTATAACGAAAATTTTTTATCATTAGTTTGCGCTCCCAACTTCGTTTTTTGTCCTGGATTTGAAGGAATTTGTCCGATGATTTTTATTTTCTTGCAGATGTGCTGACTCTCTCCGACACCGCGTCCGCCTCGTGTCTATTCAGCGGCCGCCTCTTTGAAACGTTGGTCCTTTTTGCGGACCACATGGAGTGCCTTTTTTGCCTCGATAAACTCTTTTTTCACTCATAATTCACTTGATTATTATAAAAACAAAACTGAGTTCTAAAAGAAAATTGTAAAATATCTTTTTTACAGCATGTACTCATATTTGCAGCGTGTGCGTCGAACTTACTGTAAACCGCGTGGTTTCAACGGTTGTACCAACGCTATGGTAAAAAATTTGAATATAGCATAATTACAGGCGCCCTCTATTATCACGTTCCAAAAGCACATCGTAAATATAGGTCTCATTTTTACTATGATAGTGAAAAATCCGAAGCGCGCGAAATACGTAATTTCATACGTTCCGATAGGGCATGAGGGAGTGTTTAAACAAATTTTTAAAAATTTATTTTGAGTATAAAACATTTTCTATTATATTTTTGAGATACTAAAGCATAGATTAAGCAAATAAAAAAAATAAAACCCCAAAAAAATTACAGTGCCCAATTGCCCTTTGTTTTCCTCTTCCATGAGAGTCGTTTCTGAGGATTTCGGGAAAACATGTTAATAATCATTTTTTCGTCATTGTCCGAAAATTTTCTTCTCGATCCAAGTTCTTGTAGATCATCAACATTTTTAACTGAGAATATCGTTTCACCCAGTTGCTAACGAATGCCCTCAACTTGCCCATATATTTAGCAGCCGCTGTAGGCTTCATTTTCGGACCTTTTGGATAATTATGAATGAATTGTATGCGGCAGTCATGTTTGATAATGTACTATTTAACCATAAATAAGGTTAGAAATGAATCTCTTTCCACAAACCATTGTTTGCAGGGGTGCCAACAATAACTTAAAACAAAGGAATTTCTTTTACCGTCCACAAGTTATAGGCGGCAGATTTTTCTCAAATACGTATTAATAAACTTTAATTTAGAAAAATTTCGTTCTTCACTGGCAACTGTCACTGGAAAAGTCATCAACATTTGCAGAGAAACGCCTTAAAGCGGGCCTGTGTAAGATAGTTTTAAATTATTAGCATAGCTAAGAAGGTCGGCGTAAGAGCATATGTCCCCTGCTCGTAAATGTAAAAAAAACTCCCCTTAGAAACGGAATTTTTTTTTTATTGGAGTTCTCGTTAGTGAACCCGCTCTTTATGCACAACTTCAACTTTTAAATCAAGTGTATAGAGTTTATTTTTTGTATTCTCCTGTGATTGTTTTTATTGTTGGTAGAAGAGCATTAACTGACTGATTTACTAAAAAATTTTACCTTTAAATAGAGATTTCAATTGACAACAGCACAAGCAAGCTAACTAAAGTTATGACGCTGTGCACTATAAGAACAGCTACTTTTGCACCTGTTCTACTGCCTAAACTCTCGATTTTTATATTAAATATTCTTATAAAGATGCTTATTTCATGATATTTATAATACAACCTATTTTATTGTGAAGAACAAAAGTTAACTGGGTCGTTGCAAGTTTTGGATTCCATGGTATTTAGACTTTTTCGTGAATGTCTGTAAAGATCTTCAGATATTAGCGCAATTAGATGCAGTAATTAGTTAATGTAATTTTTTTTTCTCTTCACCTCTACATCTTCACAAAATACCTCTAAAAAAATGACCCACAATTTTGTCATAGCAACGAAGGCTATATTTAGAGTTTTGTAGGAGGATATATGTAAAGAATTGCATATAACAACACTGCATACACACACAATAGGGTAAAAATAATACGTTACTGGGTACAATAAAATGTTCGCGATTTACCCACGAAAAACGTGCGTTAATATCAAAAGAGCTTAAATGTCAGCAATCGCTCTCCCCAAAAATTGGGGCTTGACATCGTACATCAAAGAAAAACATTAATAAGCTCTATTACATTTCTAAATCACAGTTATAATTCTTATTGGTATAGTTTTGTTTATTATTTTCCAAATTAAAGAAAGCATAAACAGCTTTAGGATCCCATAGCAAACGTATAAACTTACGTTCGAAATGAACAGAGTTTATTTGTGTGTATATCAAAAAGAGTAAATTTATCAACAGTATGACTACTGATCTAACGACAATCATGTCGGCGTATTTGAAGTAAAATGTAATCCTAAAAATTATTACTGTTTCACGGGTGGTCCAATTGGTCCGCATTAAAACAAATTAAATGAGTTCGTAATTTTTTTGTAGGGTATTTTTTGGGGATTCACTTACCGTCTTAAATGCAAAAAATCTTTAGAGATTATAGGAATATTTATCACCATACATATATATATATATATATATATATATATATATATATATATATATATATATATATATAAATATTTTATATTTTACGT